>BGPR01000292.1:228890-448663 GCA_013235015.1 Araneus ventricosus
AGCAACCATAATCATTTAGCTTAATGTATACATTTCTTAATATATGTAATACCTCCGAGAGCTTGGTTTACAGATTTCCGAAAAAGTTTCATGAAATAAAATATGAAAGCAAAATGCATTAGGATTAAGATTAAGTCAGCTTTCAACAATGAAAGAGAAACACGCAATTAAATATTTGTTTAAACAATGAAAACGATTTGGATTGCTTTTCAACAATAAAAAGTATTGCTGTAAATTGTGCTTAAAAATATTTTTAAAACTTCCTTAAAATTAGAGAAAAAATAGTTCATATCATTGAAAAGATTATTTTTTGCATTATCAGATGGTGCAAAATAATTCTAGTGCTGTAATAATTTCTGAGGTTAATAAGGAAAAACGTCAAGATTTTACTTAATTTTTAATTCTTTAAAATTCTGATTAAGACTTTAAAAAAAAGTGCTCCGAAGTGCACATTCCCACCCTTCAAAGTATGTTTGTGCAAAATTTCGTAGGTCTAGGTCCAGTGGTCTGCCCTGTAGAGCGCCAACACACACATTCTCCTTTGATATTAGTTGAGATCTAGAGTTGCATAAATATCCAGCATGACTGAAATATACAATGTGTCTTTCTTTACTAACCTTTTGAACTATACCCAGAGTTTTACAATCTATTTAATCACATGATACATTCCATTTTGTAAGACATTGTTATCTTGACCCATCTAAGAGTATATAGGACACTAGAGAATATGAAGAGTTAATATACAATTTCAATTTTCTGAGTCGCGAGTGATTCAGTTGCAATCAGTAAATTTAAAAGTCCCCTAAATAATGTTTATGTCTGTTGAGTAGGTGCCGTGAAGAAGAGGCTAAATTTCAGCGTAGAGAATAAATCATATTTTCGTTTTGGAAAAAAATACGGTTTCATATATAAAAATTCTGCAATGTATAGAATAGCTTTTTTCTTTATTTGTAATCATTCAGATTGTATGAGATATGAATCAGATTGATTAATCAATGAGAATAATTTACTTTTATAGCCTTTCTGAAACTAGCATAAAGATGCATTTTTGATGAGCATAAAGTGCATTTTTTTAACTACTGCTTCCTGAAGAATTTTGAAAAACTTTAATTTGATAAAGTAAAGTATATTGGGTAACTTTCCAATGTTGCACAAACTTTTATTTGTGCAACATTCAAAAAGCCTCCATTTTTTTAGATTACTTACAGATAATTGATCCAAATATGTAAATTGATTGCTGTCCACTTGTAAGAACAACACAAGTTGCGATATAGTAGAACAAATGAGATAAAGAGGGGTAGAAACTCGAAGGATTTTCTAAGTGAAGAGAAATAATTCATTGGTACGACAGTTTCCCAAAGTTCTAGGTAGGAAGAAAAAAATCTACAGTTACAGAAGTTGCATCCCTTGTTAAGGAATTTCTGCGGGATATTCCGATAGAAATTTATTGAATGTTCCAAAATTAAAAAAACAATGAAAAGCTCAAAAATCATTTATACTTTATTGTGTTGAATCTTATCGTGCTGCCCCGTCTTATATAAGGCTTCTAACAATCTGCCTTCTGAGAGAGAGAGAGAGCAAAATTTATAGAAGATCTACAAATATTCCGAATTGAACAGAATGCATGAAAATGCGAAAAAAAATCTAAAGTTAGATTTTGAAAAACCATGTGAGCTGAAGAAAATCAAAAGTTATTTTCACGTTATTATGTTGAAATGTTGAATTTTATCCTGCCGATCCGATGTCTTGTGGCTTGTGTCAGTCAGACTTCAAAACGTGAGGAAATAAATCTACATAATATTTACAAGATTGCCCTTACAGTATGGCAGAAATTTACGTGAGTAAGAGCTACAAGAACTCTGTTTTCACAATAAGAGTTACAATGTGACAGAAATCAAAAATAAGTTAATCAATTCATTTTCCACAACACATTCTATCTAAGTATGTTACTGTAACTACATGAAATTCAGATTTCTATAGAATGTAAAGTAGGAGTACGAAACTCTCTTCCATTTTATCATTTATATTTATGAAAAAGCTCAACAGAAGAACACGATTTATGTAATTGCAGATTCCAAACTCATTCAATCACACATACAAAAAAAAATATAAAATCCCTATACGTCAAAACACAAATGTCACTTGCCTTATTAGATTTTAAAGCCCTAAACGCTGGGGCTATGTTCTGCAAACATTCCGCTTCTTACAGAGTTTATCGCTAAACCTTTTTGATATACTTATACACATACAGTAGGATAAAATTGTTTGGAAAAGGACTATAACTAAACTCTTGCTTATTGGGACTTCATTCATAAAATAATAATTCTTCATTGAAACAGAAATGGGGAGAATCAATACTGTGGAAAAAAGATTCCACTTAATTCATATTCTTTGAGTTTCAACACTTTCTTTCCTTTTTGCGTAATTATTTCGGAATTTAACTGCTAGCTCTGCAGTATTATCCCTAGAAATCACAATAAAAGCAATTGCAATAATTGAGAATCATCTGTAACGACATAATTTAAATGTTTAAAGCTTAAAATCGTCATCTATATTGAAAGTTGAAATCGATTGTCAGAGAATAGAAATGCCTTCAAGATCAGTTTCGAATTTAATAACAAATATTGCTATACTTGTTTTCCGTCGATGTATTAATCTGATTACCTCGCGTATGAAACATTCAGAACATCAAAACCTTCATCGAGGGATTATTCATGACATCAATTCAATTACATCAACACACATTGAAATATTTGTTAAAATTTGATCCAAACAGAGGTTTGTCCGTTTCTTATTCGATTATCAGTTGAAACTGAGATCAGGATATTTAAAGTTACGCAGAGAATAAAATCGGCATGTGTCTTGTTCACCTTGGATATTTATGCATATGATGTAGATCCTTTATAATATGCATTGTCAGTAACTTTTCTGAATAATTTCTAATACAATTTTAAACTAATTTTACTTGAAGATACATTTTATATATATTTCTTTATACAAAACAACATCGTAAATGTTCTGAAATATTGCTTCAGAAAGTTTTTAATGCATTTGAAAATTGCCCTTAAAGGTTTCTCGTCTGAATAAAAATTTCAGTCTAGTAAACTTCAAGTGTTTCGATGAAGGATTCTTTTACAAATTTTCCAGAATAATCTTAACTAATATTTTTTACACACTAGCAAGACTTTCATATCACACCCTAAGCCTGTCTTTAGGTAAGTGCTTTATAGAATAGTTGTTACCATAAAGCTCAAAAAATTAAAAACGTCTTAAGCTCACTTCAGTATCAGTATTTTTTTCCTGACAATGTCTTAACCGAACAGCATATATAGAAATAGACTGAAAGGAGAAGTTATTCACAAAAGAGAAATGCTCAACTAAGATATTTTTGAAACAAATGTTCAATAACTCTTTTTATTTATCTGTCTAGATTTTATCTTAGAAAATCACACTGGAAAAACTAATTTTTTTTACAAACGAAATATACGTTTTTTATCATGCCTTATTATTTTTATTTTTACTAGAACATCGATCGAAAGAAGGCGTGATTGCTACCATCATGGCAAATAAATTTTATTCATTTTATCCTAAAATGAAAATTATATTTGGATTCAAGAAATACAGGAGATGCTTATATACTCCGCTTTATTTTTGTTCACGGAAAAGTATCAAGAACGAAGAATTGCCCATTTTAAAAATTTTAATGTGTGTAAAACTTTTCTATTTGAATTCTATTGTTTGAGAATTCTGACTGATGTATCAGAAATTTTGAAATACTTTATTCTGTAACCTAGTTCTGCAAAAAAATATTGAAATTAACCTTAAGTATAAGGTTTTAAGTACATCAAAAACCATTTTGAGGGTTTTCAAATCAAACGAATTCCCCCCCAAGAACCCCACCAGTTTCCTTCAGTTCTTTGGATTTATTCAAGTTTAATTAAAAAATATAATACAAAGCATCTAGACATAAAAAATGTACGTACATTAATATTTAAATTATATCCATTCATTTTGATCTCGAACCATCACTCGTGAATTTTGTTTCTTTTATAAAGCAATAATCCAGGATTATGAGTTATGTTGTTTTTGTCTCAAAGTGGCTTTTAATGATCTCAAACGAGTTTTTTAAAATATAATGAATTATACTACTATTGCAAAATTTGATGTCCTTTTCATATCAGCAGTTTCTCTAAAGTTGGAGCAAAACGCTAAAGAAGGGAATAAATAATTTAAGTCATCTTTAAACGGATTTTTTGGGACACAAGTCTCACTAAAACATGCAAAATCAGTCTGAAATACAACAAAGAGATGTGATCGGAGAACAAAAAGAGGATATCATTAGCGCGGAAATAATGTTAAGCATTTTAAACTACATTCACCTATTTACATTGACCCTAACAAATTACGAGCAGCTGTAATGATTTAAGATTTGTTTGGCTACAGCTAATGAGTTAGAATTGTAATTAGAAAGAAAGAAAATCTTAAAGGAGTTCAGTGTTTTAAGCAGGAAAATAGTTCTTCATTATAATTTATGTGTCACGGTTTTATATGTATAGACAATTTATTATTATTAATAGCGTAGCTTAACTGAATTTTAAATATATTTAATTTTTATTTACATACACATATAATTTATGTACGGCATTTATACTTTTAAGTTTAAAGATTTTTAAGGTTTGCATGAAACTTTAAATACATTCTAATATATTAAGATACAGAATAAAAGTAAATTCGTGAATAAATTATTTTATACTTTTGGAAAACTGACGGAAAAACAGGAAATGCTGATTAAAAATGACAGAAAAGCTTCTAATATTGTAAATGCAACACTAACATTATTTTAGGAGTTGTTTTCGAAGGTATTAAGATATCATTTAATGTGTGTGGGTTTTGGCGCTGTACAGGGCAGACCTCTGGACCAAGTGCTATGAAATTTGGCACAAACATATTTTTGCAGGTGGTAATGGGCACCTTGGAGCTATGTTTTTGAAATTTTGAT
Organism: Araneus ventricosus; assembly: GCA_013235015.1. Classification (NCBI taxonomy): domain Eukaryota; kingdom Metazoa; phylum Arthropoda; class Arachnida; order Araneae; family Araneidae; genus Araneus; species Araneus ventricosus. The sequence continues at coordinate 233,890 of BGPR01000292.1, forward strand.
TAGAAGTTCAATTAAGTAAAAATTAAGTTAAATTTCGGTATTTTTCCTTCATAACTTCATGCAATCTTCACTTATAGCGCTGCACTTATAGGCCGAAAATGATTTTTAAACCATTTGAAAATTGAAAAAATATCTTTTCAATGATATCAATTAAGATGCTGTGGAATATTTTCTCTAACTTTAATAAATTTTTAAATATATTTTTGGCATAATTTACAGCAATACTTTTTGTTGTTTCATTGAGAGTCAAATTGTTTTCATTGCTTAAACAAATATGTAATTGTGTGATTTTTTTTCCATTGTTCAAAGTTAATGTAATATTTTAAGGGATTTTATACTTTCCTTTTTATTTCATATATTTTTCTTTCAAATCTAAGTCATCTCTGAAATAGTAAGGGTATCTGGAAATATATCCAGTAAGCTTATTGATTTTGGTTGCTATGTTTTAAATATTTTATCAGAATTTTTAAATCTAACTAACATGATGCTATACATAAAATGTGCCGTACTATTTAAATGTTTAAATCAAATGCATATTTTGCATGAGGAATAAGAAAGTGAATTTGGTACTATTAGATGACATTGAGAGTTATTTGACTTCATTACGGACCTTCATGTAGACGATGAATAGAATAGGTGCAAGGCTACTGCAAGTATATGGGTTAAATGTCTATTAAAATTCAAAATTTTAAAATCACTATTTCGTAAAGTGAACATTGAATATCAAATTGAATAAGAGATTCTATTTACATTATATGCCAGACGAAAAAGTTGGTAGCATAAGAGAGAGGAAAACGGGAGATTGAAATGATCTTCTTGTAAGGAAAACAATGAAAAACATTTATTTACTATATTCGCAAAAACATCTTATTTCCCAAACTTTATGGCCGCAGTATTACCTTATATCTCAGTGAAATTAAAACGATGTTTAGTTGCATTCTTCCAATTCTCTGAATTAAAAAATGTTTTTTTAAAACTTTTTAAATAGAAATTCTAAAAAATTACAATTCATCAGGGACTCATATTATTTGGGTGTAAGAAGCATCACAACGACGAAATACACTTGTGATCCTATCTGCTTTTACGTCTATACTCCTTCCAAATTCTACTTTCAACTTTCTTTCTTTCCTGCCCTGAAGACAAGGGAGCTGCTATTCATTTAACACTCTGACTCAATAGCCGGTCGTAACCGCCCATGCAACTTCTATACCAGTGGGGCGGATTTCGGCCGGTTGCTGTTCCGAAAGGGGGGAGAGGGCAGTTAGACGAGTGGTCATTAAAGGGACCCTTGAAAGAGTGAGATGAGAGATGAAAGGCCTGCCATTCATATCTCCCACCACCCGTAGTAAGGAGAAAAGGGGGAACGGGGAGGATGAATCCATTCAACACATCAATTAGTAAGCAAACCTCCGTATACAACTGTACTCAGATTTTGAGAACTCTTAGTAGTCAGGGGGTTAAAGCATACATTTAGAAGCTTATATTTGCTTCATGTTTCCATGTTATCAATATACTACATTTGTTGGTTGTGCGTGGTGATCTTGTGGTTAAATGTTGCACTGGATGCCTCAATGTTGGCTGGTAGATAAGTCACTTGACTGGTTAGTTTGCCAGGATCAAGCGAAAGGCTTATTTTCCAGGATTCAACGTTAAGGGTGTTCCTAAAAGTGACATTCTTGCTAGTCCTACGGAAACAAACAACGAGGTTAAAAATATCCAGAGCTGAAAACTACTTGGTCTCTATGGTAGGGTTGTAGGTCAGGTCAGAATTTTAACACCGTGCGGCCAATTAAGAATAACAAAACAAGCAAGAATTCAGAAAGCGAAATTTCAGGCTACGGATTCAATTAAGCATGTTACCTCAGAATAACTAAAATCTTCAACTTCTTTTCAACCACTGCCAGAATCATTTTTAACACATAATTCATTTTCTGTTTATACCAATAGTTTGAAGTACTTAAACTAATGAGGATATCACATGTGACCATAATATGCAGCGTTCCTATACTCGGATAATGAAATAATCTAATAAATTAATCAAATCTTAACCAGAAAGCATTTGCAATATGTAAGAAGGAAAAACAAAGAACCTAGATTAAAGAAAATTAAAATGGCATTCAGCAGAGCGTGAAAACTGAAACTGTTGTGCAGTAATAATATTAAATAATTATTACTACAGTGAAACGTCTTCGAACGGCCACCCCTCCATAGCGGCCACCCCTCTTAACAGCCAATTTTTCGTGGCACGGATTTTTCGGCCCATAGACCTAACGTTAAAATAACCCCTAACAACGGCCTCTGAACGGCCGCCGGGTGGGTTCGCCCATCCCATTTAACAAACGCATCGGCTAGAGATTTACTTTTTAAACTGGAAAACGAACTTGAAAAAATGGTTTTTTTCCGAGAAGGGTAAAAACTTAAAACAGTCACAAATTGTATCCTTTTTTCAAAAAATGTAAAAAATTATTAAATAAAGTACTATTTTCTCTTTAGATAAGTCTCAAACTTCATTTTAAATAAGAAATATGTGTCAGACTTGTTTATATTATGTATTATAGCAATTATTTTGTAATTGTGACGTAACCCTTCAGAGCGGCCACCCCCTCTAAGCGGCCAATTTTTCTCGGAACGGAGAGGTGGCCGCTCAGAGAGGTTTCACTGTATATCTAAAATTCCATACACTTCCTCCCACGTATACCCATTCAACTGACAAGGAATCCTTTGTGTTCCGAGCTCGGGGGGTATACAGTGACGTTAATCTTAATGTATCTAAAATACGATTATGATACTATTTGAAAAGTTTCTCATTTAAAAGTCCTGCCATGCTGAATCTTTCACCGATACATAGTCACAGCATATTTCCATATTCCTTGTTTTATTACATTTCTTTTCCTATTATTAACCAGTTACTAAATAAGTTTAACCTGATTTAAATTATACCATGTGGCAAGGTAATTGCATAAATTAAGGTATGTGACTACCTTCGGAGCACTTTTTTTTAAATATTTGAATTTTCAATTAAAGAAATATGTTTTTAATTAAAATGGAACATAAAACTATGAATTTAAATGTAATTTCTATGAAATTATTTTTGACTTTGGAAATATTGACAATTTTTAGTAAAATTTTAGTAAAAAATTACAGTTACGGCAAACCTTCTACTAAAAATTCCTATAAATATATTTCAATAATATTTATACAGTACATTAATAACATCTTTATCTGTGTTATGAACTAAAAGATTTGCAAAATTTCTAAAAGTTTTTGATATATTCCAAATTTTGTGCCAAAACTCATTAAAAAAAAAATAAACTAACGTTTCGTTTTACAAAAAAGGCAATAAAATAAATAAATATGTAGATAGGGGTTAGATTCTAGTTCATAACACAGATAGAACTGATTAAAACATTTTCTCAAAATTTCAATTCAATATCTTAAAAAGAATTTTTGTTGTGATGTTTAGCGTAAAGTCAAATACTGAAAAACACATTTAAAGATTTTAATACAGCACAAAACATTTTCTACCCACTTTGCATTCTTAAAATTCACCATATTTATATGTCAAACCCTCTTTAACTTCATTTTTAACTAATTTTGATTTTTTTTTAGCTTTTTGCTTTTTTCTGGAGAGTTTTGTGGAAGGTAACGATTGACGTTTCGATTTCATAACTCTCTCTTTGTCGATTCCCATATATTTTTTTAGTGTCAGTGGAACAATTGGTATTTTTAAGTAATTGAAAATAGGTAACAGTCCTAAATATCCTGAATTAAACAATAAAACTGCAATATATGAACCTAAAAACAAAGTTTTCTGCTGAACAAATGTTTCTTTCGGCAAAATAGTCCACAAGACGTTGCTGAAACTTTCATTATTGTTCTGTGTCATACCATGCAGGCATTTTTTTAGCAAGTTTTTGTCACACAGTTCTAGATAAGTTGCTTTTATCACTTTCATGACAGAATTAGGGAGACCTGGTGATTTTTCCAAATATTGTCTTTTGTCGGATAAAGCTCGCTTATATCGACACCAACTGTCTTTCCCATCTGGACACTGCCCATGCATGAGGTTTCGATTGCTAGAACAGCAGTGAAAGAAAGCAGCTATTACTGCAGACTGCATCTTTTCGATACTTCCAGCATTGCTGCTGATAGCAATGCCGTAATAATTTTGAAGTTTGTCGATAAATTTATCGGTTAATTTACCTTTTCCACCGAGTCCTTTGGTTTTTTTTTAATTTCCTAAGCCGTGAGCCTACTCTTTTTTGTACATGTCCTATACATTCGAGCTTTGTAACTGTGTCCTCCCCATAGATATCCTTCACTTTCAAAAAGGCTTTGGAATCACCATCTCCGTAGTATTCAGTGTATTGTAATTCTCGTTTCATTACGGATCTTTCAAAAATTCTGAAAGCTCCAACAGATTCCATATTTCCAGATGAACCTTTGTAGTTGGAACATTCATGGTCGCATTTGATGTTCATTTCACACATTTTACAATATTGCGTCATAACTTCCAAATCCAATATTTTCCCAGTGTCGATGGAAATAACTGAGACGCAGCCATTTAGTGACATATGGCCTCTCCGTTGCCACGTGCCATCAACAGAAACACCACAAGTTGTGGTTTTTTTTAAATTTTGCACTTCTTTTGATGCAGCTTTCATATTTTCTTCACAACTATACTTCACTGCTTCCAACAGTTTGAGTTCATGAATTCTGAATGTTTTCTTGCAAACATATGGCAAATTTAAAGTACATAACAATTTCATCCCAGCAGAAAATCCTCTGCCCATTAATCTCAATCCAAATACCAACAAAGTATTTAAAGAACACTTTTTATTCTCTTTGGGAGTTGATGTAAATCCAGCCATAAATCCACATTTGCAAACTATAGCAAACTTTGAGCAAAGTCCTTCTTTAGAATCTTCAGTCAGTTTCAATCCAGTTGCAAAACATTTTGGACAAGAAAGAATCGAAAATACTCCAAGTAAAGTTTGGATATCAATTATTCTGTTTCCTTTTAACTCCTGAAAGTCATATTCTAGCCCATCAGAACTTTCCAAAGTGTTCAATTTTGTTGCACTTGCAGTAGACACATTATTCTTGGGGACAGAATTTCTGTGCCTGTTTCCATGAAAGCTACGCTTTTTAAACTTCTTATACCTAGCTTTTGGCATTTTGAAGTGATTAATAAATAAATTAAACTTAAAATAAGATAAATAAAAGAGTTGACACTAAAAATATCGAGAAATAGCCAGTAAACAATAATAACGCTTTTACAATAACAGTGTAAACAAACTGCAAACGATAATAGTATTGCCGTTCAGTAACACAAACTTGAATACAAAAACAGCTGCCAGATGCAAATAAAATTAATAAAAAATAAATAAAGGAAACGTAGATCTATATTTTAAAAAAGATTTGGGCATTTATATTGCTTAAAAGTCACAAAATAGTCGTTCAAACTAATTGTTTACATTTTCACGTCTCTTTAAACGACCACTTCCGGTATCAAGAAACCCATTTCCGGTTTATTAATTATACTATAACTTCGCTTCTAATTATCGTAAAAACAAAACTGAAGCAGTTTTGGAATCCTAAATGTATGGGCTATAAAATGAACACATAAAAAAAAATTCGAAAATTTTCACCAAAACGAGGATTTTGGGGTAGTCACATACCTTAAATCAATCATATGCAATAATATGGCTTATGTAATCTATTAAGCATATACTATAAAAACTCACTTACCATAAAAATTCAACTCTGTAAAAAACACCGAAAAATTTTCGCACATTTTTATTCATGTAAACAACAATATATGTGTCTGTACTTTCCTTTGGTAAAAGAAATAAATTATTTCTTTATGAAGCACTGTTAAAAGCTAATGTTTTTCTTAATATTTGTAGGGGGTTTCTTTTTACGGTTCCTGAGTTATTTCCTTCATGTATGTGCGAAAAATTAAGACACTTGTTTATAATTTCATCACATAGTGCGTTTTTTGAAACTCTAGTTGCTGAATCTGCTGTGTTGATTAAACTTTAAAAATGAAACTTGAGTGTTAAATCAAAGAAATAAATTATTAAAAATTAAAAATTATTCTAACACTTAAATGTTAATGGAACATCAGATATATTTAGGGTTCTTACAGGTTCTGGTGTTTCAGTTGAATTAATTAAAGTGTTTTAATTATAACATAGTTCATTAAGAACGTATAAATTTCCAGTTTTATAACCGAAATATTATTCCTTTTTGCAAGAAAGAAGAAAATCTGTATCACTACTTGAAAATGGGCTGAAACTAAAAAAAATCCTTTGTTAATCGCAAAAGATTTTTTAAAAAATTGGAAAAGTTCATTATATAGAGAATTAATGTAAAATAACATTTCCATTCTAAAAAAACGTATCTGAAAATATTTGTCGAGTCATACCTACCTAAACCGGTTTCAAAATCGTCGAATTACGAATATATGTTTCTACGGAACTTCAGAAAATCAGCTGTTTTAGCAAGCGTACAATACGAGAGCACTTACATATTGGTCACCGCGTGTATGCGAGCAGAAAGTAGGCAGGAATTGGAGAGGGTGTTGAAAATGTTTTTTTTTCAAAATATTAGTTTCGAAATAAATTAAAATCAAATTTCGAAACGTTAAATTTTATTATCAAGGTTGATAATTTTTTTTTCATGGTAAAAAATATCTTAATTTCCAAATATTATCATTGGCGTAACCAGTTAGAATTTCAGGGAAAATCTTTCAGATTTATGTATTTCTTTTTTTCTGCTTAAACATATAATTACAAGCCAAGAACAAAATTTATGACAAAAGGACCTATTTCTAAAACTCCATCCCATTTGTAAATACTTTGCATTTTTTAGAACAAGGTAAACATTCTTTTGCAGGATGGCATCTGTGACATATATCAGTGTTGACACTAAATACATATTCTTTTGCGACCTAGAAAGGATGAATTGAATTAAATGCTTTTTAACTATTTGTAGGATGTCTAAGATTTAAATCCATACAAACTGAAAAACAGAAATAATTCCATAACCCTCTTACAGCCGAATTTTCATAAATTACTATTTAGATGCAGAGTTTGAAAACATGTTCAAATACCGTTGAACCAAGTGAATTGTTATTTGCTTGCAAGGCTTTATTAGTGTAATATGAATCAACTGTTTAAATGTACTAAATAATCCCATTAGCTTGCAGAATACCAGGATGCAGTCAAAAAATAGATTTACTTCCCACCCACGGAAATCGCCGGATACGCAGTCAGAGGGTTAATCATAAACGAAATGGGAATGGGTTCTGTCCCTTTGGAACATGCTGTCCCTTATTCGGACATGTGCCAGATTGTGCAGCAGAAAGTAATTAATAAGTGGCAAGAACTATGGAACGAACAAATACGTAATAAACTTCGCAATGTTAAACCTGTACTTGCAAATTGGCCAACTTTACCATATCGCAAGGCTGATGTTAAATTAACTCGCCTACGTATTGGGCACACCAGGTACACTCACAGGTACTTATTATTCCAAGAACCTATTCCATTGTGTACATCGTGCAATATACCCAATACTGTAGATCATATTTTAACCAAATGTCCCAATTTTAACAGTCATCGCTTACGTTTTTTTAATTCCAACATTTTAGATCTTAGAACTTTGCTGGGCGAGAAACCTCACCCAAATTTGTTTGCTTTTCTTAGAACTATTGGTTTTATGTCACAAATTTAATTCACTGCGTTTTAAAAAAGAATTCTACAAAATGTTTTAGCCTTTTGTATCAGAGACATTGCTAAACTAGTTTCTCATACTTTTCATTGTTTTTACGGCTTACACTTTCACTTTCTGACTTAGTATTTTATCATGTGGCTATATTTTTACCTTCGGTATGGCGCAGCATAGCCAAACATGGCTTTTGTGCCAATAAAATTTACTACTATCCTATCCATAAACGAAATGTAACAACAATAATAACGATTTAAAGTGTTACCGATGAATATTTCATTAATATGTAATTTCATTCAAAAACCGTTCATAAATTCGAAGCAGAAAATTTGTATATTGTCTGAAATATTTATTAATTTCGATTACGTTACCTATCTAAATGGAAAATATTTTTCTGTGACTCAGATTTTAAACAGATAACAAGACGATTGTACAAAGGTTTAACTACGATAATGATCCAATCGAGCATTTTCATTTACAAAAATAAATTTTAAAAAGAACTTAAAGAAAAATTTCGTCCGGAAAAAAAACTCAGCCTTGTCTTCAACAAAAGATTAATGGTTTCAAAAGCTATTCCAGTTTTTATAACTAATGAGAAATCCCTTTATTTTATTTTGTGGACAAAAGATATTCGGATTTACTTTTCGTAGAATGACATTTGAGTTGCATGCAATAATAAATCAAATTTAATTGTTTCTTTACTTGAAAGAATAATTTAAATGTAAAAAATTGGAAGAAGTGTTTTCTTTGTTATGTTATTTTCCTTTTGTTTCGTGATTGTATCCTGTATTAAAATATTATTTTTATAGTTTACACAAATTGCCTGCTTGAACCTGGCTTACAGTCGACAGTGTAGGATTGATTACGCCTCAAATGAAACTAAAAGAAAAAAAATCAAATAATTCCATAAGCTTTTGTTTAATGAAAGGCTTTTGTTTAAATTATTCTATTATCTGAAATTCAGTAAAGAACTATTTAAAGCTGAAAGTGATAGAGCCAGACTAATTGAGTAGATTTTCGTTCATTCTTCAATCTGATCCATTTATATGTACAAAAAAATTAAATTGGTAGAAACGAATGACTTACCTATTGTCATAAAATTTTCCCTTCTTCATTTAAGCTTTCATTAATGTATTAAAAAAGATAATTTTCTGGAGCTATTTGTTTGAAATTGTCCTACAAGTAAAAACACAGGTTGCGTACACTTTAATTGTACGACGAGTGGAATATCAGGACAGGAATACTTTCAAGTTATTGTTTTAATAGCTGTTATTTGATTCATAGTTTGCGAACTTCCCAAAACAGCAATTTTTTTCGAGATGGGGGAATTAACAAAACCTTTTTTTTCTAAACTTAAATTTTGAACGATAAAATAAATTGCGTCTTGTCTTGTTTTAAAACATAATAAATTTGAAATTGCTGATACACATTATTCAAGTAATGAAATATATTGAAACAGAAGTTTTCTCGAAGTCAATAATGAATCGCTCAGAGCGAGAAAAAGATCAGCAACAAAGCAGGTGTTAAGCAAACAAACGTAAGAAAAAGCCATCCCAACCATTTAAAAACCACATAACATAATTATTAAATAAAAAGTAAAATCTAATAATTAATTGTTACTAGTAAATGATGTATCTTTAAAATTATCTAAAGAAGAATAAAAATCTATCTGCTCAAAAAAAAGTTCATGGCAAATCTGTCTTCTCTGTTTAATCAAAAACATCACTAGGGCGAGAAATTTTTAATTAATGAGACATTATATTTATCTGTGATTTAAAATAGGAAAAACTGCTTCATTTTGGTAATCTACAAGTAAATTTCTTTCTTGCTCCATAAACCTTCAATGAAAATGATGCAACAAATTGCAGTCAAATGAGTTTTAAAATTTTAGAAGATTGGTATTTTAACATTTCCAGTTAATTTGATTTCCTCATGATTCGAAATAAAATAGTGTGTAATTAGTCCACTGTAGTGTTTACTTCTTTCTAGTGTTCTTTTCAATTCATTCCGGAATGGGTCCAGGCCTTGGAGTATATTATATCAAACCATAAGACTTTTTCCTCTATAGAAAAGCTATTCCAGTTTTGAATCTTCATGGATGAATGGCCTTTGATGAAGTCATCCACCGGATTCTTACTTCTTATCCTTGTTTGCTATTATTTTTGTATTTTTAAATCTTCCACAAATAAAATTCCCTTTATTAGTATTTTTATTTATTTTCTAGTGTTTACTGCGGAACTTAGAGGGCTAGAAAACACCCTAATTTTAAAAAATGGTTTTTAAAAGTCAGGGATATGTCTGCATATCTTATTATTCGAAACAGCCTCTATCGCAAACACAAAGAAAAGGGAGACAAATTTGAGTTTCTTTTCAGTTAAAGTAGCTCGCTCGCATAAATACATTTTTTAAACAATTTTTCTAAAGATTCAACCTAAATAATTATTTGCGTACATTTACGCATACTAAAGAAACCAAGTTCCATTATGTTCATTTCTAGAAAATAAATCCCAAAGCCGTTATCTCGAAACGCCTTTATGCTAATGAAGTCTCGATCTCTTCTGTGAAGACCAACATTACATTTTTTTACAGAAATGCACCTCATTTTTTTAAGACAGCTTAACAGATTTTGGGAAAAAAACCGCCAAAGCATTTCCCAGTTCTTTACGGAGTTAATATATTTCTGATTCCAATTTCTCTAGACTAACTCAAAATATGTGAAACTTCTTACCATTTTACACGGAATGTGGCGATGAAAATTATAAAGTCAAATTATTTTCTTTTGTTCTCCCAAACCTAAAAGAACATGAAAAGCAGGCAATATTAGATACAACAAAGTCTCCATTCCTCTGAATATGCAGCAGTAGAGTTTTTTGAAGAAAATACTAAAACATACATTCCGGATTGCAAATGGAAATTCAGCTTTGGTAGGATTTGCTTTCTGTTGAAATTTCTTTCATTACTCCAGTATTATAAATAGAAGAGTAGCGTTTTCCATTTCATATTCTTAACGGAAAAATAACGAACGTAAAGATTTGAAATATTTTAAATTATCCAGGAACAGAACCCAGTTTGCTTCTTTTTGTTTTGGGATTAGTAAAGCACATGTGTACGCAAATTTTGTTTATTTACTCTAAAAATTCATGTACATTCGAAAACAAATTGATTTGTATTGGGGAGTTTTACGGTTTTAAATTTCCCAATCATGGAGGTTCTTTAATTTTGTGGGCCATTTTGTTTTAATAACTAGAAGATATTTTATTGAAATTTTTTAAATGTTTCTTTTTATTAATTTGTGGAACCACCATCCATCTTAAAGCAATGCATGAATCATTTATAAAGAACCATTGGATATTTAATATTATTTCGATGGTTGTAAAGGCACACATACACGGAGAGCAGGGGTTGCGAATTTATAGTGGCAACCATGCAATTGCAGCCGATAAAACTTAGGTTCTTTCGTGAAACATTTATATTGGTTTATGTAGTGATCATCGTTGTGTGCAACCTTTTGTCAGCAGTGCAGAAGCAATCCATTGAGAACAACTGAGGTAGTACCAGTTAACTTGATGGTTCGGAAAAATCTCTGAAACTCTTGGTTAGCGTAGTTCCTTCATCTTTGGAATCAAATCATTTTTCCATTTTGGTTATGTAGATAGGTATTCATCGGATGTATTTTTTCTCAAACATCGGCGTTCCTTCAGAATGTGCAAGGCACTGCTCTGGTACAGCTTACTGCACAGCTTTAGATCGCTGACTAACACACGACTTTTCACAATGGAAAATAATATATGCGCTTAGATTTGGATGGACTATCCATATAATGGAAGGTAGTTTAATAACAGAACTGACTTGTGGTATAAGCTAAATATGTATGTTCAGTAGTATGCCATGCATACAGTAATACTTATGCATGAATATGTTGTCACGATTAAATTCCCTATCTTATACATAAGAATAACTGTACTACAAATCAAATCAAGATGCACCAATATTAACGATTGTTGATTAAATGATGAAAGTTATTTATTTCACACAATGCGGCGTCTTTCTGACGAAATCAAATCTATTGATATATCATCTTATTTTTTCTGAGTTCAAGATTGATTTAAACCCATTTGTAATTATTGTTTCAAATTCTTTCACTATTCTAGTCACAAGTCTTTGTAAGTTCACAGCTGAAAGGCAACATGCCAACGAAAACACTATTGTATTAAACAAACGCCAATAACAGTATGCTTAAACTGCTGTTTTTGTTTCGAACTTAGATTGTGAGACAATCTGTAACAGAAATAAATTTTTGAGAAGTACAGGCCAAGAAAGTAGTGACAAAGCTGAATTAGAGTATCACTAAAGCAGCACAATTGATTTAAATTTATATGAAACTGCATCTGATTAAGTGTATATTAAATATTGATCATATTGGTATCATCATGAAAATTTAGGCTGAAATATAGTATCTTGTATAAACTGGAGTAAAAGAATTTTTATCTTTGTAATGGACCGCTGAAAATTATTTATAGGAAAATTTGAAACTGTGATAAGAAATTGTGTATAGGCTGATTTAGCCTTCTTCTTGTGATGCAGTGTGTTGCATGTTTAGGTTTTAATTTGTGGTTTCCTGTATATATATATATTTCTAAGCTTTATTTTTTTCTCTCTTTATTTTCCTTATAATTGTATTTTAATTTATGCTCTTTGGTAATTAATCAGGATTTTGTGTTTGGGAAAGTTTGAAAGTACAAACTTTCCCAAACACAGGAATTTGAAATTGTGAGAAATTGTGTTGGTTATTTTAGCCTTTTTTCCTCTGAAGCAGTGTACTTTTTGAAGACATTTTTTACTCGAATTTGCTGACGTTCTTCGGAACTGTCAGTGGCTCTATATTTGTATGTCCGTAAGAACAGGTCAAATTACTCTTTGTAACATTGAAAAAATATATCCAATTATTGAACTGATTTTTGCAATTTCTGAAAGCGGTTTCATGCTTGCCTGTTAAACTTGAGCTTAATCAAGCAAAGGGTGCTATAGTAATAAATCACATAATGAAGAAATACATTGTCGTAGTTCAGGCAGAAGTCACGAAGTCCACAAAAACCATTTGAAGGACTACTGCAGCTAATTATAATTTGCAATTAAGTCTTACGTGATAGAAAACTGTTATTTAAGCATCAGTAAAACAATCATAGGAGCTAGAAATCTGTAAAAAGAATTTTACTATTTATCATAATGACTCAAAATTAATTAAGTTTGAACTGGTCAAACTCAAAACTACAGTTTTGGACTTGGTGACTTTTGCCTGAACGATGACGATAACATGTTGTCTCCCCCTTTTCTTTTTCGCTATACTTGAAATATTTTGCATCTAGTTGCCTAAATACGTGTTATGAATATGTTGAAATCTGAAAATTGATGGAACTTAGGCATTTATAAATGTATAATATTTCATGTCCCTGAAGTAATATACAGAGAAACAATTTTGAGAAAAAAAAGCCCCGTGAATTTTTACCACGAGAAAATTTTAAATATAACCATGAAAACTTTAAGATAAATCTCATAGTGAAACGTCTCTGGTTAATTTATGTGTTATTTATCACTCAGAAATGTTTAGAGGAACCAATTTTAATGCACAAAACTAAGCATTTGTTTAGTTTCTAGCCTTTATTATAAATTTCTGAGATTTGTGTGGGTACTTCAAAATTTTTTTAAAAAAGAGAAATTTAGACTTTTACAATTTTAAATTCTCTACAATTTTATCTTTCTAACAACGCTTTACTTTAATGTCTACGATAATGTGAAGTGCCAAAGATTTAGTTTGATATCATCATCAAACCAGGGCAAAAAATGTAATGACTATCAGGTACAGATACATTTTGAAAGTTTGTTGTTGCTGTTAATAATCCCTCTCTGTCTAGCGGCAGCTAGACACCATCCATGAGCCCACTCACCCTCAAGAAATCGAGAGCAAGCAAAGGATCCGCTTCGAAAGTCTCCCTAGATAGGCGAAGACAAGAGAGGATGTGCTCTGGGGACGCACTCGCTACTCCACACTTTGCGCAGACCGGAAAAACTTTGTTACCGTGGCTGAAGGAGCAACTCCTCAGGTGACCGCTGACAAATCTGGACAGCGCCGTCTGGTCGGCTCTGTCACAGGCAAGGCAAATGGAGCCACCAGGACTGCTCCGCTTATACCAATCATGGGATGGAGGGACCCTCCACGTCTTTAAATCTTTGTTTTTCTGATGGAATAAATCTCGTCAAATGTTAAGGAGGGGGTTGAACACAAAGGTTCAGCCGTGCCCTGCTTCGCCAAATTGTCAGCAACCTCGTTTCCATAAATATCCACGTGGGAGGGTATCCATTGGAGGTGCACCTCATGATCCACGCCTATATGTCTAAGTAGTTTGAGTATAGATATGCCAGTACGATCGCCCACGTTGTTCCAGTCTTTCTGGTGTTGTATTGAACTTCGACTGTCTGATAATATCCATACCGCCCCGTAGTTGTTTTCATTCAAAATGACCTCGAGTCCGGCCTCAATAGCCAACAGTTCACTTCTAAACACCGAGCAATTATCCGGGTTTCTCAATTTAATTTTTCTGACTTCTCTGGGAGTCTTAATATATATCCCACTCCCGGATTGATTTTCTTCGTTTTTGCTCCCATCGGTGTAAATCTGGATATCCACTCCAGAGATTTCATTGAGGGTGGTTGTGCAGCTTCTTTTTAAGGAGCACCCAAAGGGTAGAAGTCTGACTTGGCTCCTATGCCTACTGACTTTAGCTGGGCATATTTGTCTGGCCTTCACACCTAGGGTGGCCCTGCCAGGAGAAAATCTCCCGATGTACTTCACCCAGACCGCCCAGTGCCACGTTGAGGCAGCCAGTAGGACTTGGGGGGTTTATAAAGGTTCTATAGCTTGAGAAGTCTTATATTTGTTGAAAAAGTTTACTTGTTTTTGATATGGAAGTTATTACAGCAGTTTTTAGAAATTTATCAAATTTGAAGTTATTGAAGAAATTTTTGCATGATTATACCAGAAAACCCAAATGAGAGTGTAAATAATATGATAAGGTATCGTGTTCCAAAGAACACATTTACCCAAAAATATTTTTTTCTTTAAGTATATATGCAACCTCAACACTTAACAAAGGCAATGAAAAAAAATGGAAGTTTTGAGGAAACATAAGTATAGAACCTGGAGGTTTTATGAAAAATGCAATGAAACGTTTCGATAAAAAAAAGATTATTAAATTAAATTATTACTATTATCTTAATATAAATAAAAGTCATTGTGGGTATGTGGATATGTATGTGGGTATGTATGTGGCTATGTTCCACATCTCCTCCTAAACCAATGGACGGTTTTCAACCAAATTTTGTACACTTATTATTTAAGACAAGGGGAAGACACTTATGAACTTCTCTAAGTCCCAAAGTTAATTAAACAGTCAGTTAATTAGAAAATAACCGAAACCGTTTTTCCGCAGTAACTTCGGAGCAGATTGTCTGACAAAACATATTTTTATACCATCTTAAAGTTCAAATTTTTACCTTTTCAATGATACCAATTTCATTTCTGTAACATTTTTCCTTCGATTGTTATTAATTTTTAAAAGTTCAGACAACAATTAAATAATTAACAAATCCCATTGACTCGGCGATTCTCGATGAAGAATATTTTATTTTTCAATCGACTGTCACGTGATCCTTCAGGAATGCGAAAACATGAGGAATAAATTCTTTTTAAAATCAAATATCACGTAATCCTTCTTTCCGCTGTAACTTCGGAACAAATTGTCCGATACAAATTATTTTTATACCATCTTAAAGATAAAAATTTTGCCTTTGCAATGATACCAATTTTATTTCTGTGACATTTTTCATTCAATTTTTATTAATTTTTTAAATTTTACGTGCAGACGATTTTGAAATAACGCAAATTTATAGCTACTCAGTTGCTAGGAGATGGTTAGACTTTGAACTAATTTACCTTTATTTCTGAAAATTTTGCTTATATTTATAAGTATCCATAAAATAAGGCAGAATTTACATGTATCTGTCTGTCTGTCGGTCAATCGGTTGGTCACAAGAACTCCTCCTAAACGGTGAACGGTAGCGACGTGAAATTTACACACGGCATTCTAGAGCATATTTTTAGGTCAAAGGTGTTATTTTCAAGTTTCAGAGTTAATTAGTTCTTAAGATATTTAATTAAATAACGAACATTAGCCGCTTTTAAGCCTAATGCTTAGACGTTTTTTGCCAATAACTTCTGAAATCTTTATTAGACAACAATTATTTTTATGCCATTTTAAAGACCAGAAAATGATCTTTTTAATGCTATTAATTCCATTGCGATGAAATGTTTTCTCCGATTGCTATAAAGGTTTAAAAATATTTTTTAACGTAATTTCTAACAATACTTTTTATTCTTATAGAAATAAATTCAAGCCAAATTACTGTTTCGCGCGCGGGCTTTTGCCGGTGTTAATTGTCAGGGGCACCTTCCGATAAGCCTAGAATGATAGTCGGTGTGCCAGTACTACTAATACGTAAACTCGATATACCGAGACTACGCAATGGTACACAGTTAAAAATTACACACCTAGGTACAAACGTCGTGAAAGCTACTGTTATGACTGATATAGGGAGAAGAGAGAGTGTTTTAATTCCACGCCTTCCGATAACACCGAAGGATTTATCATCACAGTTCAAAAGGTAACAAATCTCTGTAAAAATATCATTTTCGAGGCTCAGGGCCAGACACTGAAAGTGGCAGGCGTACATTTGGAAAAACCATATTTTTCCCTTGGGCAACTATATGTGGCCTGTTCACGTGTGTACAGCCCACACAACCTCTACATCCGTGCAAATAACGTGGTATACAAAAGTATATCATCATAGATAAACAATTTATATAACTATATCAGCATACATGTACAGTACACTCCTGTCAGCCGTCCAATTAAGTATTATTAACCGTCAGAACTTTTCCTTTCCCCTTTCAAAATGCAACAAAACATTTGCATTCGTGAATTAAAAAAAGAATAATTCAAATTCTTCGCGCACGAAGTCGCGGGTAACAGCTAGTTTTCAAATAAAAAAGGATAAAAGAAAAAAAATTAAAAGGAAGAAATAAGAGGACGGGATTTAAAAAATACTGATCGTTTTTGGAATATAGGGTCGGAGTGTTCTGATAAGTTAATATTTTTACATTAAAATTCGTTTTTCTCAAAATACGAATTTTCATTTTCGATGTACCTTTCCTCAGAAACTATTGCTCATAGGTACGTAATTCTTTTATGATTTGTTCATTATGATGCTTAATATATTCTGAAATTATATCTTTTAAAAATAATTCCTAAATTTATTTTTGTAAATATTTTTGTGTGAAAAATGTTAAATTCCACTATGTACAATACAATATTTTGTGAAATAACTAAAAAATGTAAAATTTACTTAAAGCTAATTTCATTTTAACTAGAAAGGTGTACCGTACTTGTAAAAAAAATTCAATCATGTATATAATGAGAAAAGCTACATCGAAAATGGCCACTTTAACATTGTCGGTATAGCAGGTTTCGAATTCCTTGTAAGTGCCTAATTGTTTGATCCATGGTAAGAGTGTCGTAACTTTTTCCGATCCAGATCATTCGGAACAAGACATCAGAACAATCTGTAAGTGATATTAAAGAGATGAAATATGCTTTGAAAATATTCTCTAAATCATCAATGTCAAAAGTTAAAAACTGCTTGAAAACGTAGTATTTCTCACTTTTTTAAAAATGAAGATTAAGAAATTCTTTTTTTCTTCATTTTATGTGCTAACGTATAATTAATTGAAAAAATATGCATTACATAAATAAAGTCATTAAATGAAGGCTTTTAGCAAGACACACTGTCAGCATAAATGGTTGTAATGTGTCATAAAGCGATATAAATTTTTAATTGGACATAAAAGTTTTTCGTTTAAAAGAAGAGCAGAACACAACTTTTTCACTCCTGCTGTCGAGCTAGATTCTGAAAGAGATATGTAAAATATCGATCTAATGAAGTGAAACGCTTGCATGTTCTGACGAAAAAGTAATGCGGAGAATTGGATAAAAGAGGGAATTATCCAATCAATGTCAGAACGTTAAGAATTCCAAACTAGTGGAGAAAGGCATATTAAATATTAAAACCGTAGCTGCTTCTCCTATGAATTTTCTATGACTGGGAACTTTTTATCTATCACTTTAAAGATTTTTGCACAAATAGGTTTCAACAAAAATACAACCACACTGAATAAATATTCTACAAACAATCACTTAACTCTAGAATATATTTGACTGTTTTGTTCAAGAATTGACGGAGACGGAACAATTTTGAAAAAGAATGTAGTTCTTCAAATATACCATCACAAGGAACTTCGATATACATAATCTTTGAAAGTGAAACCTCAAAAATCTAAGGCAGAATCCTCAGAAGTGCAGACACGAATTCCATTTAAAAGAATTTTAGGAATAAAAAGTAGAATTTCTCATGCAAGCTAAGGCAAAATTCCTCTTAATTGAATTCTAGAAATTTAAATTAAGTTTTCAAAGATTTCACTAACTCAATAAGAAAAATTATTCTAATTTTTTTTGCAAAAAAAATCCGTTTGGTTATTTGTAATATAAATCAAATTTTATCTTAAAAGATATGATTTATCCGCCTTTCTCATATTGCTGCAAGTTTGAAATCCTTTTGTTGCTATTTTTCAACTGTATTGTTGTCCTTTCAGCAAAGAGATGTTTTATGTGTTTGCAATAAGGTAAAACCATACATTCTTAGTTTTTTTCATAAATCACAAGGGATAATGCTAAAAATAATCCCTTCTCTCAGGTTTCCATAAAAGCAAAAGAGTGTTGTTAGGTTTCCGTCATAAGGGGATATTTAAAATGCCAGTTTTAGAGCAAAATTAAGAATTAAAGTCCAAGAGGGCAATTATGTCGTGGAGAAGTCGTCTGCACTCCGGCATTGTATTGTTATTACTATCATTTTTATTACTGGTTTGTGCAACTGCTGTACTAGTAAACGATAAGGACTTCACTCAAAACCTGAATCCCTCTTTAACTAATCTGCCTCTACTCCAATGCTACTTTACGCAAGGGAGAAAATTTGTGTTCATCTTTGAGGAATGGGGATTAATAATGTTTCTAATTTAATCACCCATTGCCAAACTCCGGAACTAAAATTCCGATCTCTCATATAGCCAAGATCAAAGTCGCAATTTTTTAAATCATTATTTTTTACTTTATATATTTTAAGTTGCATACTGTTGTAGTTATTTTAAACAAAATGGTTATAACGTGGCGGCTAAATTTCCTTAATAAATTGTTAATGGTTGTCTAAAATAGTGGCTACACTAATGATAGAAATTTCAATTTTATGTATTCAATCATAAGAACGAAAGATTCTGACAGTGAACATGAAAAAGAGCATACAGATTGAGAGATCCCTTTGCTTAATATTAGGCATTTAATAGCCGTGCCTAACGAAGGGTTAATGACTTTTCTGGTCGTTTTACGCCTCTGGCCTACTTAGTCACCCTATGTGTGATGAACATTTGGATTGCTAACTAGGCATGGTTGGTTGTTCAGTATAATCAAACAAAGCCTGTGACAGATTTTAACATATATTGCAACATGCTTTTAAAAGTTGATTATAATAATTCGGAAGAAATATCCTATCTATATTTCACCTTTCCTATTCTTACACTTTTTAACTTCAAAACAGTTTTGGGTGGAAAAAGTCTTAATCATGGTTTTCTGAAACATATAATCTGCTGAGTGTTTGTTTTTTTCAATTAATTTCTCACTTTTTAGATAATACTAAATTAATTTAAGCGCTTTCTGTAATTTGAGATGTGATAATTTATGTCTCGTGTCGTGAATTATTTTCAAGTGATCAGTATAAAATTAAATAGTGAAACGTCAAAATACGCCCAAATAAAAAAAAGAATCATGTTTTAATATTCTTCAATATGTTTCTTTAAAAGAAAACAGACTGTGGAGTATTTTATTTGATTTTTTGATACTGAAAAAATGGATAAATCTTAAAAAAGAATTTTAAAACAGAAATATTGAGAATCAGGCAACAGGTATTCTTTTTTTCACTTGAAGTCATTTTAATATGACCGTAAGACGTCAAATCGTTGTGCTTCACCTGGCAATATAATTTAACTTAATACTTTAAGTTATTTTTTCATTAAAATAAAAACATGTACACACAATTTGATGATAGTGATAACAAGGTTGTTTAACACCATTCTACTAACGATAAAATATAACTAAAATAGCTATTTTTTGTAAAATAATAATATGGATTAAAGCTCACCAAGGAAATATTAGAAAAGAAAGAGTAAATGTATTAGCCAAAGAGGTTACATTAAAAGAAAAAGTTAGATATTCAATTTTCAATATCCAGGACTCGAATAAGAAATGAAGAATTAAAGAAAATAATAGAGAAATGGCAAATAAGGTAGAAAGATTCATAAAATGGTCGATTGACTTTGAAATTTTTGAAAAAAATGATACTCATAGACTGTATGGAAATTTCTGTATTAACCAAGTAGTAAGCCTTACTAGTACAAGGTGCCCTACAATATTCATACGATATCTTTACGATGTTGTGCGGCATTAAGAATATTGCACCAACATCGCCGAGATATCATATAATAAGCGCAGGAATACAAATAGGGCACAGGAGTACACATTTAAGCAAGACAGTTTGTTAAGGAATCTAGATGTTTATGTGGCAACTCAGCGGGCACAGTGGAACACGTAATGAAGGAATGCGTTTTATTCGTTCCACGTAGAACGAGTTGGTTAAGTTCATGGATTCTCGTGACTCAATTTATGGAATTATTCAAAAACTACTTACGAAAGAAGTGTCGGAGCCTGGTGATGAAATATAAAATGTTAATAAACAAAAATGTGCAAACGTTCAAACATTGTAAAATATAAATCTAAAGAAAATGGAAATTACGGATGTTATTGGAGAAGAAGACAGTCAACGGTTGGAGGTGTGTCGAATTGTGTCTAACTAATGGTGGTCATGCCCACTGGGAGACACCGAGAGTTCAAGGATGAGAAGATGCCGTATAAGTAAGCAGGTTCTAGCTTCCCTGGAGGGTACAATAATGGTGGTGTAAGTCTTAGGGTCCATCTCCGATGACGGGTCGTACCCCCGTAAAACGGGGGGTCGTCGCATGTGTCGCTCTTAATGGGGGTTATTTTGTGGGGGCCTACAGTGTCCGATGAAGTCGTTGCGTACGGTCATTGATCGTAGACCCGGATGTTAAGGCAGGGCGGGGTGATGACTTCTTGTGATAACTGATGGTGGTCCTTGAGCTGTTGAGTCACCAAGACCAACACGCAGAGCCTTGGCGGACCGTGGAGTGATCGAGCTTGTGTCTTAGTATTGGGCCGAGTCGCTTTTTGGTGGCCCATCGAATTTTTACGAGCGACTTCTGCCCAGACTGTTTGCTTAAAGCGAGCCGTGCACGTTGCCTTCCATTAAAATACTCGAGCTATATAAGCACTCACATAATGCATTCGTAGAATGTCTGAGCTTGGATTGTATAAATTATGACAAAAATATCCCTTATATTCAACCTTCATAAAATGAAGACACGACACGTTTTTTTCTCTCTTTTTATTTAGTTCCTATTTAATTAAATGACGTGGAGAATGTTGAAAATCTTTCATTTATAGTTCGCATTGAATAGAAACAACAGAGATAACCACTTCGTTTCATGCATTATAATTTAATATTATGGAAAAATTATTTCGGTATGCGCTTATTAAATAGATTAAGCAAACGCTTTATTAATAAGCTTATAAATTAGATTTCATCAACGTACCTATTATCATGGTCTTGAATGGCGCTTTTTAATGAATTTCTTAATTATCTATATGGAGTTCATTTAATCCAGTTTTCATCTTTTTCAGTAAAAGATAAAAATGTTCTATCGGAAATATTTACCACTCACAGTGCCAAGGAAATAATATATAAGTATAATTAAATAAGGAATGAATTAGATTTATTTATCTAACCTGAGTAATAGATGTTATATTTTTAATAAAAATCACTCAACTGGAATACTTTTTCTTATTTTCTCCTCCACTTTGTAGAATATATAATCTTTGTTAGATGGATCTCCTAATTTTTCAGACATGTTGATAGAATTGAAAAATAGATAAAAAAGACTTATTTAGAGATTTTTAGGATTTGTTTTGCTTTTTATTTGATTTTCACTATTAAGCTTTACGAATAAAGTGTAATACATTTTTTTTATAAAGAAACATAATATCTCTCAAAATGTTTTCGCCCATTCAGATGAGAAACAAATTAATTGTCTGTTAAATCTTAACGAACTGAAATATCATTTTTTTCATATCATTATTCTGAAAGGTTTCTTTTGAAGAAGATCGAAAGATAATTATTTTCTCCCTTTCGCAAAAGAAATAAATTTGATTCAACTAATTAATTTATTCGTTGTATCTTTTCACAAAGCGAATGATTAGCTGTAAATATCAATTAAAACCAAATTACTTTGTACTTTACATATTGTGGTAGCTAAAGTGGAAAATGTTTCTTTTCTTGGAATTTGTTCTTCCTGAGAAACAAGAATGTTCATTTTTTTATTCTTTAGTTTTACTTTCAGGTTTTGGAGAAGGATAATAATGGCTTTCCTTCAGATGTGTTCATTTTGTGAAATATTTGAAATATTTATTAAAAAGTGATTGCATTCTTTTAGATTCTTCAAAGGAACGGTATTTTTTTAATTCGTTTTATTTAATTTTTTTCGATATCCTGCCCGAAGATTAAATTCGTTAATATTTCATTTTCAGATAGAATATAAAAGTTGAACCTAGCATCTATTCTCTTTAGGTAAGTTTAGACAATCAATTTGTTGGCCAATTTCCTTGGGGAAACATAGCTGCAAAATCCGTGCGTACTTTGATTCTATAAACACTTTACTGATTTTTCTTCTTCTTTAACTTACAAAATTGTTTTTTCTATCATGCATATTCACTTAGAATAAATATTATATAATCTGTTGGAAGGAGACCACAACTTCTTTTTATACATTTATGCAAATGAGCAAGATGTCCAAATGACATTTGCTTCTGTGATTGGTTATAAAAAATGTTTGTTACAGAAATGAACGGGAGGTGAAAATGATGTCTTCTATCATTGGTTGAAAGGATTTGGTATGCAAATGTATGTCGCGTGTTTTTGTATTTAAAAAGTTGTTTAAAATAAATTGAGCCAAATCTCACAGTTTTTAATTGGAAAGAAGTTGTTTTGTTGGGGGGAATCTGTTAAATTTCAACTCATCTACATTCGAATTCCCTCACATCGAACATACATAAACAATTAACAACTAACATGCATCGACATTTTATACTTTAAAATGGTAAATACAATTGCAGAGTCTTATCAGATATTGGAAATTTGTTATTGAATTTAATAAATTACAATAATTTTTCATTTCATTTGCAAATACAGTTTTACATAAAATGATACTTTTCCATAAATAATGTCTCAATCAATCGCTCAATGCCTGAAATGACGAAATACATAGATTTTTACGAGATGCAAATACTTTGTAACATTTTTGTGAAATAAATATTAAGCAAAGTAATATTTTTTGTAAGTAACTGTAGACTTTACAGCAAGCAGTCGATCCATCATTTTGAATGATATGATAAAAGCATCACAATTCTTATCAATCATTTAATGTAGCTCAAGTGCTTTTGAAGAATAGACGAATTTTCGTGCACTATTTTATTTTCCTGACAAACAAAATCTATTCTAATTCACTTATTAAAAGAATCTGCGATAAATAGTCGGATATTATAAACAAGGTTAATGAAGTCGTATCTGAGAGAATATAGTAGCAAACTAGTATTTCTTTGTAGAACGCTACAGACTTTGAGTGTCTGGAAACCGCACGCTTTAATGTACGAAGGATTAATCTGATGCTTAATTTCATTACCGTTTAACGAATGAAACTAGGAAATTTTTTGCAACATTTAATATAGAGTGGAAATCCAAAGTTCAAAATTTTTTTGAGTAAATGCCAACAAAATATATTCTGGTTATAAAGGTTTTCTATTATATTCTCAGACTGTCAGTTTCTAAATTATTTATAAAGATATTGCTTGCTTTATTTTATCATCAAGACAAAAAAAAATGTGATGCTTTGCAACAGATTACTTTAATATTCTGTACAAAATTTTTACACCTAAAACCAACTATTGTCTCATGTTAATTTGTCAGGTAAAACCTATAGAAACTATGGCGACATAAAATCGGCAGTTTTCACTTCTATCTGGAAGCATTTCAGATTAAAAATTCTTTTATTCACATGCTAATGTGAATTTCCAATATCACCGCATTTTATCAGAACAGAATATTTTAATCAAAAAGGGAGAATCTGGGAAAAGAGATGGCAAGGAAAGAAGTATTTCATTTCTGTGATGTACTTTATGAAAACTAATGGCACTTGAGGTCGTATAATATTGAGTTTTCAGAAGTGCCTAAATGACTTCTTGCGTATTCTGTACGCATTCTTTACACTACACTTACTACGCAAAAGGAATTATATGTTCAAAAATTAATTAGCCCTACTCCATTATTTTCAGTGGAAATAACGAGAATGAATTAAAAATGAGGGAAGATACGCAGCATTTGGAGAATTTTTGTCTGAAATGATAAAACGTAATTCCTCTCGTGATGTAACTAATTAAACCTTTTCGCAATTCTCGACTCTTCATCTACGACCATTAATGCTTAGTTGAAAAGTTTAACAAGAAGGATTGTTGAAATAAGAATTTAATATAGTTAGTACGAAGTAATTGAAAATTTCTCTTGCATTCAATTATGAAATTTTAGTTAATGTTTCTTACGGAGTGAATTCTCATTTAGTTTTAATGTTTCATTTCAAAATGGACATTTGTTAGTTTAACAGCACTTAAATATATGAGCAAAGTTTTCAATATTTAATGTGTCGATATGTTTTCCTCTTATAATACGAAGAAAAAATATTCATGTTTAGTTATATATTACACAAATAATGAAAAACTTGATTTGCAAAATTAAAGAATATAACTACTTTTTTAAAAATTTTGTGTCGAACTTCAATAAATGCAAGATTTATTTTTAGGCTAAAAATTCATATTTCAATGAAAAAGAAAATGTTACATTCATTTTCCACCATCTTTTTTCACAATTTACACGTTGATGTTTCACAATTATTTCAATTCTTTGCCGAACAAGAACGGCGAATCATTGAAGAGAAGAATATACTGCATTACCTTGCTTTTTAAATTCTGAAAGAATCTCCAATGTGTCAAGGAACTTAAGCTGGAAAAGGAGAACTCTTAAAATGGACTAGAGCAATTTTAAACTTCTCATTTTTGCTTGATTCAAATTTTAAGAACAAAGTCTTAACATGTCCAAGTTATATTAAGCTGCTTTCATTATATTTCTGATTTACTATTGTGTGTTATTTATTGTTTTATAATAATAATTAGAGGATAATTCCTTATTTGTGTACTTCTTTTAGGGGCTTCTCAGATTCGTTTAAAAAATGTCTACGTACTCATAAATCACGCTAATCAGATTTGATAAAATATTCCATCGTTTTCTATTATTTATTGCAAATTTTCTCGATAGATTTTAGTAGGCATATGAAATATTCTAAATAATGCGTCTTTTTTAGTATTTTCTGTCTATTTGTGAACGACGAAACATCATCCTTGATAATGCTATAGTGTACAGAATATATCTGAAACTGAAATATTTAATCAATAACTTATAATTATAGAATTTTATTTGTATTTCTGATAAAACATGTTAATAATACGTATGGAGTTATGATTCGCTTTACAACGTACTTTCTTTCCTTACTGAGTTTCAGTGAAAATATAGTAGCTAATCTTAGCTTTCGATATTTGATTAAATATGTCATGGCTTGCTATTCTTTAACACTGGAAAGATACAATTTATATTCTAAATCACTGATTTATGTCTTTTGACGTTAAATTTATTTGAAATATGATTAATAAAAATAATTTTTATCCGCACAGATTGAAAATCTTAATATTTTTATTATTCTGTCCCTCCTATTAGCTTTCACACCCACATGTGTTTTCCTATTGTGCTATGATATTTTCTTCCGCATTGAAGAAACATACCAACAACAAACACTTTGACCAGTATGTGATCCTACATTTTAGTTCTAGTGCGACCGAAGCGGTGATAAATTACGTTCAAAAGATTTATAAAGACGTGTGCCTGCCTTTTTTTTAAATTGGATAAGAGATATTCTGAAAAAGAAAACCAGTTATTTCAGAAACGATGAAAAAAATCAGAATAATAATTCAGATTACTGAAAACTTAAAGTCTGTATTCAATTGTTCACATTATGTTAAGAGAGGATTTTGACAGAATTTGTATGTCTAGAAAATAAATTATTTTATAAAATTTCGTCTACAGTTTAATCCTTACTACGGCCGTAGTAAATATACGTACCATCAAATTCATCAATTGTTAAGGTTGATGTAAGTTATCGCAAAATGTTTCGATGAAACACAATTCTAGATGTTCCGATATCTGATCTCGAACCATAACGATGTGTCTTGACTTGCTAGCTAATTAATATTTAATAAAATGAATTAACAAAAAAATAATGCCATCCAATAAGCTAAATGATTTTTTTCTAAAACTAATTTCAATCCCCGATTTATTTTATTATGTCACTACTATAAAAAAATGGTCGTTTAAAGGGTTAAAATGACTTCGGCAATAATATATGATTGTGGAGAGTTTTAATTCTTTTAGCAGATCTTTCAGAACGTTGCTTCCATTAATTTACTACAATTACTCCTAAAAATATTGGTTTGTTGAATATTTATTTTATAAAACTGGTCGAAAGCAAAGTATTCGAATGTCTGACACATCTATGGAATTATTCTTTTCAGCAATTGAGAGATTTATTGAGGCATTGTCTATGAAAAAGTATAATTTTAATATAAAATATTGTAACTGCATATACAATGTTGTTGAAAATTATTAGAACGTTCCAGTTTTACACGTTATACTTTTTATTATATAAAAGAATTATTTATTTATACCTCAAATATATTAATTTTATTATTAATTCAATCGGATTCATTACAAAAAAAAACTCCAAACAACTCAAACTTTATCGCAAAATAAGTCAGAATTGGAACATTTTCATATAACTCGAAATAATGTGTTGTTCAAAATTATTCGAACGGTCAAAAACTTACAACGAAAAAGTAACATAAAAATTTAAAAAATATATCGGTGCTTAATGTTTATATGGGCCTTCTTTGTCCTCAATCACTGTTTTCAGTCTTTGATTCAGGATATCAAGCAGTTTCTGCGCTGTCTCCTAATTGATACTACGCTATTCATTTTTGATACTTTCATAAAATTGATTTTTATTTCTTTTCTCTTCAAACGGGAATTTCTGATTCAAAACTGACCATAAATTTTAGATGGGAATAATGTCTGGTCTTTCTGGTGTCCACTCCATTGTCTTTATTTCTTTTTGGAGAAATAAACTTTGGAAACATTTGGCGTGCGTATTAGGTCACTATCGCGTTGAAAGATCTGGTCCGTCTAATGGCCTTTCACCCTTCCGGGTAGGCTGGGTCAGGGTGGGTGTTAAATAAAAAACTTTCGAACGACACTCATATTTCAGATGGATGTCTTCAGATTCTGGTCATGATATCGACTACTACATACTTATAGTCAATTTACCAGTTGACCATCACAATTTCACCAAAACCTTTAGAGGGAAACAATCCCATACCATCACATTTCCGCCGCAGTGTTTTACTCTCTATAGGATTTCATCATTTAAGAGCCTCACCTGATCGTACCCACACTCTTTTACTTTTTTTCTTACACAGAAAGATAATATTTACTTTTGTATGACCATAAAACACTGTCCCTCCCAGATTTGTAAAACCTTCGAAACATGCTCTTCTGCAAAGGCCAAGCGCATTGCCATTTTATGTTTTGCGATGGATTGAGATGTATGGTCTTTTACTTTGGATACTTTTTTTTAAAATCAACCGAAAGTATTTGATCATAAGAATAACTGTTAGAGCTGACGCATTCAATTTCAAGTCTTTCACAATTTCTTTTGACGATATATCGTTCCTTTCCTGTGCAAATCTTCAATTCATAAATTCTTCTCTTGTGCTTGTTTTCGGTTTTCTCTCTGGACCTCTCTTGGTTTCGATAGATCCTGTCATCTCATACTTCCTGCACAAATAGTAGATACCCAACAACAACAATTTATACTTTTTTGCTAGGCTCCATATTTTCGATCTTCATTTATGCGGTGGCGAGGGTGGTCAATCAAATGAAAAATATTAGCTCTTGAACATTATTGTTGGCTTGACAATAATGTTCAAGAGCTTCATTACAATACTTCATTCAAAGTACATACTTTCATTCAAATACTTCATTGACCAAAAAATTAAATTATCAAATAAATTAATCTGCTAAAATTATTATAATTTATTTAAATAAAAAGAAATCCTATTTGAACTCACTCAAATATAACCTTCGTCATAAGTAGTGAGAATAATTTTGAACAGCCAGAATATACTGCTTCAAACAACAATTCTTACTAAGATATAATGATATTTTATAAAATAACTAAAAGTTATATGCATGTATGAAGGATGAAATAAGGCACTAAAATTCAAAAAAATATAAAATTATCAAGATTTTAAAATTTTGTGAATAAAAGTTGAAATTTTAAAAGTCAGTTCTAATAATTTTTAGCAACACTGTAAATGAAAATACGTTGTATTTCTCACTTACATTTATGAAATTTCCAATAGCTGATAATAATCTGCATTTTCATTTATCAGTTTAAACTATGAAACTTTGATGTATGTTATCAATTGCTTATGTAATTTCGATGTGTTATAATTCAAGTATGAAAGCATTGAAAACTAACAAAAATACTTCTATCAAACTAAAAACAGAGGGAACTGACCCAGTTTAATGAAAATAACTCTTTAAAGATTATTATCTTTAAAGATCATTGATATGCATTTCCGTATGAAACATGCATGCAACCAAAGACATAAGATATCATTTTTACATCTGGTTCTTTTCTATAAGCAACATTTTTTTAACCAATCATAGCGGTAGATGCCATTTGGTAGACTTGCTAAAATGCATACGTGAATGAGAAAATTGTCTTCTTCTTCCTACACTTCATATAATAGTTATTCTAAGCGAATACACATCTTTAGGAATACACAATTCTGTAAGTTAAACAAGTTAACAAAAACCAATAAAATGTTTATGCAGTCAAAACGTACAACAGCGGAACTTTTCTCAATATGTTTCTGCAAGAAAGTTTGCCAACAACATAGTTTCTCTAAATGTGACATAAGAGACAATGCCCTTGGTTCAATTTTATATTCCAATTCGGGAAAAAATGTTGAAGAATTAAGTCTTCAGACAAGATATCGAAAGAAAGAATACTAATAATGAAAAAAACTAATAAAAAATCCATTCATCTGAAGAAGCTATAAGAAAGTAATCACTTTATAATAAATACTTAAAACATTCCAAAAAATGGACACATCTGAACAAAAGCGCTTATTATCATCCTTCAACATCTAGAAGGTAAATGAAAGAATAGAATAGAACAATCTTGTTTTTCAAGTAGAACCAATTTCATTTTCTTCTTTAGCTACAACAATATGCAAATCACAAAGTAATTAGGTTTTAATTGATATTTACAACTAATCATTCGCTTCGTGAAAAGATACAATGAATAAATTAATTAGTTAAAAGAAACTTTTTCTTTTGCGGAAAGGGAAAAATAATTATCTTTCGATTGCCTTCAAATCAAAACTTTGAGAAAAATTATATGAAAAAAAAATTTCCTTTCGTTAATTTTTCGAGGACAATTACTCTGTTTCTTATCTAAATAGGCGAAAATATTTTGAATGATATTATTTTTCTTCATAAAAATGGATTACATTTTAATCGTAAAGCTATTTAGCTAAAATGAAATAAAGAGCAAAAAATCTTAAAAATCTCAAAATAAGTTTTTATCTGTTTTCCATGTCTGTGAGCAAGTCTGGAAAATCAGGAGATGCATCCTAACAAAGACTAGGCATTCTTAATATGTTGAGGAGAAAGTAAAAAAGAATTTTAATTCGGTGAATTTTATTTTTAAAAAAAATATGATAGCAATTACTTAGGTTGGACAAGTAAATCTAATTAATTTCACATTTAAAATACTTGCATGTTATTTATTTAGCAATATGTGTCGTAAATTTTTCTCATAGAATATATTTTACTTACTTATAGTGAAAATGTTGAAAACCGGATTGAATGAATTCCAGATAAATAACTAAGAAAATCGTTAAAAAGCTTTATTCAAAACCATGATATAAACCATTGTGATGAAATCTCATTTATAAGCTCAAATCTTAATTTAAGCTTTCTTAAATCTAATTAATAAGTGGACTAGAAATAATTTCCATTAAAAGAATTTTTAATTCATGAAACGAAGTTTCTACCTATGCCTTTCTCTACTGTTTTGGAATTCTTAATTTTTTTGATTGGATAATTCCCTCTTTTATCCAATTCTACACTTTCGTTTTTTAAAAATTTCTTTTGTTTGATATTTTAAATATCTCATTCAGAATTTTTGCAGACAACAGTCATATAAAAGTTCTGTTCTGATCTTCTTTTAAACGAGAAACGTTTATATCCAATTAAATATTTATATCTCTTTATGGCCTATTACAACCATCCATGCCGACATTGCGGCTTGTAAAAGTCTTTTTTAATTATTTAACTTATGTAAATGATATATTTTAGTTTATTATTCATTAACACAACATAATGAAGAGAAAAAATAATCTTCATAAATATTCTTCATGGTTAAAAAAGGTTTCGTTTTTAACCATGTTTATTTGGTAAGATTATTACTTTACTATCGATGAATTAGAGAAAATGTTGAAAACGTGTTTCATCTTTCTATTACCACTAATAAATTATTTTGAAGTTGTTAGATTGCAAATATTGCATCAACATCTTTTTTCGGTTTTGTCAGTATTTGTAAACCTTTGACACTAAAGTTTCTTTCATCTCTTGTGGTAACTTTGGCAAATTTTGAAATTCAAACGATAATTTTTAGCCGTTCCATTTAATTTCTATATTTTTCCTAATTATTTACTTTGTTTTCGATTTAATTAGTATTTGTCTTAACTTTTTTTGTTGTTTCCATTAAGGTTTCAACTTTATTAATTTTTAAATTCAAATTTTTCAACGGGACTATTTCCTCGCCATCTTGTTGTGGATGAATTTAGATGTTATTAGGTTTTGGCGTTCTTGACTGGAGGTTTTTTTCCGTTATGAAAGCAGATTCCTTTGTATTTTGGTTTGAATATTCTGAAGGGATAGCACGCATCCTGGAGGCTCCGAGACCGTTGGATTTAATTCCTTCGGTTCTCGTCCTCTCAGGCATGCAAGCAGTAGAATAAATCTGTTGGTAAAGAAATCTACAAAAGATCTAAAATGTTAAATTTAAATAAGAAATCAACAGGCGGCTTATGTTTGAACTGACCTTCCTTTTTTTGTCTTGGACTATTCGAGTTCATGCTGGACTGAAGTTTTTTTCTTGCATTTGGAATGGCGAATTATATTGCATATATCTATCTTCTAAAGAAGTTTGAAAAATAGCAAAATAACTGATAGAAAGTGCTCTTCATTTTGCGAACAGCAGTGATGACTTACAAAAAGTTTAAAGTAGCGTGATCGTGATGGAGATTCCAGCTTTGTGCGAGTGTTACCATCTGCAACGATTCTGTTGTTTGTGAACGAGAGACGCCACTTGTGAAACAAAAAATGTGAGCAAGAAAGATTTCCCAAGTCAACAACTAATCGGGGAAAACTAAATTTTCACATGCTAATATTGACCGCAAGTGATGTTGCAAAACCAAGAAATGCTTGCTTCATCTGATTTAAATCCGTTTTGTGGCTCGAAACATAGTGCGCGAAAGTTCAAATCAATGAAAGGTACATTTTTCAGTGCATATAAACATTATTCATTGTGAGACTACTAATCTCTCATTCAATATATTCGAATATCAAAATGGCCATTATGAGGGTGTTCCTTTTTTGCATTTACTAATTTGGTAAAGAATAGATATCTGTTTTTCATATATTTACTGTTTTATCGTTGTGAGATTTCATATTTTTGATTTTGTGTGCAACAACAGTAAAATTTACAAATTTTATATTCTTATCTTAAAAGTGTTGGCAGTTTAATATCCATAGAATTGTTAATAAAAAATATTTAAATTTAATAAATTTGTTTTTCTTCAATTATTTTTACGCAATGTACTACTGCTTTAAAATGATTTAATTAAGTAGCTAGGGTTTTCAGGTCAGCAAAGGTAGGTGATTATATCAGTATTGCTTGAATTGCTTATTATTGTGTCATATAATTTAGTACCCAGAATTAATTAATTCTTCAATATATATTTTAATTTAAACTTTATTTTGGGCATCTACCTTGCTTTAACGATTTAATATATTCCTAGCTACCCCATCCAATATATTTGGTGCCGTGACCAGGATACGAACCCGAGGATTGTAAAAATACACTGCAACCTGCTTTGGATCATACTGGCATGGATTGTTAATTTATTATATAAAATGATAACTGAAAAAATGTTAAGTTTTGTGCATTAAAAATGTTTTCTCTGAACGCCCTGAATGATAAATCAGGGAAAAATTAACCAGGGACATTTCATTACGAACTTCGTCAAAAATTCTTTATGTCTATACTAAAAATAAATTCGTGTATTTTTTCTTAATATCGTTTCTCATCATATATAGCCCGGGTATGAAATATTATGTAATAACTAGCAAAGTATTGTCCGGTAATATTGAGGTCAAAAACTTTTGGAAGAAAAGAAACCGAACAATATTTTATAAATAACGTAATATTTATTAATATTACTTTTGGGGGGAAATGTTTCTCAATTCTTCTTCTTTTATGAAATAATTAAAAAATTAGTAGCAAAAAAGGTTATGTCAGTTATCATGCATCATAATATAGAGAATTATATTTATTTCTTGCATTGTTAGCCATTTTGGGGGCATCTTATTATATCAGGAACACAGGACATAAAACGTTCAAGCTAATTGTTCCATTTGAGGAACGTCTTCCTATGACTCACCTACACCCAACCCAGAGGAATGCAAAATATGGCAGATTTCTCAAAACATTATTTTTTGTTGTTGTTATTGTGAAAAGATATGAGAGTCATTTTTCAGCTAAAATTTCAAAAAATTAAAGTGAGTAAATCAACAAATGAAGCGTGCTCCGACAAAATTTCTCCATCCGTTGTGAATAAACATTTGAACATGTCTTACTGGTAGTTAACATCATAAAAGATTGACTAAAACAATTTAAACCCCTCCATATTTTTTGTTCGACTGTATTCAAAAGTACGAATTAAGTTTCATTTCGATCAGTCCAATTTTTACGTGTATTTAGGAGACATTGCACAAACCTACAATGTAGAACTGGGTTATGGGTTATTCCCTCCAGCTGTACTTCATATCGGTTAATCAGGAACATGCTTTCCAAGTTTCATCAGAATCGCTCCAACAGTATCGAATTTCGTGTGAATCTGCCTACGTCTTTTGCTCCATCCTACAAGAGGTTTTAGATTAGTATTAAATTATCCTAAAGTCCTTTTATTTAGCCTTTGAGGAACGCGTGTATCAAGTTTCATCAAATTGTACCAGCAGTATCAAATTTCATGTCAATCGCACATTTGCCGAATGCATTTATACTACTTTGTCCCACTCTAACCTCAGAGATTTGGTTGGCGTTTATTTATCCGTACAATATTTTTAGTTGCC
The DNA here is from genome assembly GCA_013235015.1 of Araneus ventricosus. NCBI lineage: Eukaryota > Metazoa > Arthropoda > Arachnida > Araneae > Araneidae > Araneus > Araneus ventricosus. Next base: position 267,613 of record BGPR01000292.1, read on the forward strand.
AAATGAGGAGTATACGTATCAAAATTAATCAAAATCACCGTAGCCATACCCAATAGCATGTCCATAGACACAAGGGTTTGCACATAGTTTTATACTTTTGTCCCCACATACTCTGAGGGAATGGATTAGCGTTTATTTACCCATACACTACCTGTAGTGAGCTGTGAGGAATACATGTACCCTATGTCATCGAAATTTCCCCAGAAGTATATATTTGAATGGCAATCGTCCCATTCGTTATAAGTATTTCAAAGCCTTTACCTCACCCTTCCCTCAAGGAATGGGTTAGCGTGGTTTTACCCATCAAGTATTTTTAATCAGCCACTGAGAGACCGAATTTCATCAAAATCGGCCTAGCCATATCCAATAGCATGTCAATCGTTCCAAAATATTATCTGTATTTCGACAATTCCCCCCTCGCTTCTCTGAGGAATTGGATTAGCTTTTATTTGCTAATGCACTTCTTTCAATCAGCCTATGAGAAATATATAGGTCCCGTATCATCACATCTGAGAGTTAAGTCAAATTTTATGCCAATCTGCCCATTTAAAAAATGGTTTTAAATTTAAGGACTTTGTCCCACGCTATCCTGACGTATTGTATTAGCGTTTATTTATCCCAACAGTATTTTTAGTTGGCCAATTAGAAGTGTGTGTGCCAAATTTCATCAAAATCGCCCAAGTCGCTGAAATTGTCAAGCCAGTCAATCGGCCTATTTGTTACACATATTTTGAGATTTTTCCTCACTCTATCCTGAGGAAATGCGTTAGGTCTTATTTATCCCTACAGTACTTCAAGTCTGCTAATGAGAAGCCTGTGTGCGACGTTTCATCAAAATCGCCAAGATTCTCATTTATCTTATTTGTTGCATTTATTTCGGCGACTTAGCCCCACCCTCCCTCAGGGAAATGGGATAATACTTATTTACCACAACCCCAGATAGCAATTTTAGTTTGCAGCAAGCTTGCCACAAATTTGCCATGACAAGAGTGCAAGCTTGCGGCAAGTTCACGAAAGCTTCGAAGTCACCATGGGACGAACTTGCAGTAAGCTTGCATTGCAAACTCATTGCAAATTATAGCAAAAACAGAGTACGAACACAACCCGGGATAGAACTCGCCACCTACCGCTTGGTAACCTGAGGTCTAAATCCCTCGACCAGCTCGGCTACGAGAAGCGAAGATAGATTTCGCTAATGCATCGTTCGATTCGATTCGTATACGATTTATTTTAAACTTTTTTCTTGATTTCGTTAATTTTTTGAGTTGAGAATATGATTTGAAGTCAAAGAGAGAACAATTATCGCTAATAACTACGTTTTTCTAGTACAATAAATTATGAAATTAGAGTTCAAAAATAATTACTTTAAAATGGGACAAAATGTCTAAGTTATTATTTTTCAACAAACATTGACTGTTTTTTAGATTTAATTTTGTTTATGAACGTTAAAATTTCAACATTAAGAAAAAGGCGATATAGTTTTCTTTAAAGTGCGAGTGATATATTTAGTAAAAATATGGAAAATGCTTCAAAATTTTTTTTTACAAAAAAGTTAGTTTTTTACAAATTTATCATTGATTTATTGAATTAATGAAAAGAAGGACGGTCTAGGAGATGCTATTAAAAATCGGATGTTTTTCTTAAAACAGAGACAAAGATAATTATCTCTTCGTGCTGTCTTTGCATCAAGCTTGTTTTGCAAACTTGCAGCAATTTTGATTTGCAAGGGAGATGGCGCTGTTTGTCTCATCGAACTTGTAGCAAATGCGTTGCAGGCGAGGGTGGCGCTAGTTGTCACAGCGAACTTGCTACAAGTTCGTTTCAAGTTTGACGCATCAAATTTTGCCATGACAAGGGAATATCAAGTCAAAATCAAACTTGCTGCAAACTTACGTGCTATCTGGGACAGTACTTCAAGTCGGCTAATGAGGACCATGTGTACCAAGTGCCATCAAAATCGCCAAGCATGTCAATCGGCCTATTTGTTATATCCATTTTAGACACTTTGCCACGCCTTACCCTGAGGGACTGGGTTACGGCTTATTTACCCCTTTCAGTACTTTCAAGTCGGCTATTGAGGCACCTATACACCAGGTTTCATCAAAATTGGATTAGCCGTTCGGAAGTGATGCTGGAACAAACATATACACATACGTACGTTGATGTTTTATATATATAGTTAAATGCCTTGTTACCATCAATTTTCAGAGATTTCATCGTATTCAGAACACAAATTTACCAACCAGCTGCAAAGTTTGTCAAGTATATTGAAGAGAAAAAAATTTAAAAAAACCTCATGCATACTTCTTCATTATGTAATTTAGTACCAGGGCAGTCCTTGCCTGTGGTTGGCCATGTGCATGTTTAAACTGCTAGCATGAATCCTGTTAAAGAAGAGCGTACATCAGTTGGAGTTTCAAGATAGTTTTTTTAAACTTTAAAAGATTAAAAATCTTTGACTCAAGATAAAATAACATATTGTTTTTCAACTTAAGTGAATATGATGAATAATTAACCTCTTAACAGTTTCGTTTTCTTTTCTTTCTATCTTATAAGATGACACCTTCTGCTTCGGAAAAAGGGAAGTCGTTTTCATTCATCTAAGAAGGCATAGAATACTCGAGATGTTTATGGATTCTAAATAATTTTTTGCGGAATTATAAAGTTAATCAATGCCTAAATTTTAGTTTATAAGAGAAAAAAATGCGATACTTCGATGCACGTACGACATACGGGGACGACTGTTAAGGAGTCAATCTACACGCATCAAAGGCACATGCATATAAATTCTAACCAATTTTGCTTCTTTAATGATACCTAATTTTGCTACAATACAACTTTCTTGAACAGTACTTTCCAAAAATTTATTTCTGACACTTAATTGTCTCTTAATCTGACTACGAACAAGAACAGCAACTTTTCTTACTGTTCTAGGAATATACTTAATTCATAAGAGCTTTCTTTGACATACTACAACTGAGCAATGAAACGAAAATGACTTATGGTTTGGACTGGTGAAAGTATTTGAAACAACAATGGCAAATGGGTTTGAACCAATTTTAAATTCAGAAAAATAAGATGATATACCATTATAATTTTAACTTTTTCAAAGGGATGCGCTTTCCACAGAATAAAATAACTTTCAGCAATCAATCAGTAATCGTCAAAATTGATACAACTCGATTTAATTTCCTGTAGTACGCATAATCTCATATTTATAAGAGTTAGAAATTTCATTGTGGCAACATATATATGTATAAGTGTTATTAAATGTATATAAGTATTAGTGTAGGTGTTTATTTCATAATACATGATAGCTCTAATCCTAACCTACCTTCCCATAAATGACTCGTCCATTCAAATCTAAGCGCATGTGCTAAGATCCGTTGTAGAAAGTCGCGTAATAATAGGCCATCTAAATCTGTGGAGTGGGATGTACCATATCAGTGCCCTGAATATTCTGAAGGAACGCCTGTGTAAGTGAAAAATAAAATTCTCATGAAGTCCGCAATACTTAATCGAATTGGAAAAATGATTTGAATCCAAAAACGAAGGAACCAATTCTTGGCATTCGATTAAACCGTTTCAGATATTTTACGAGAGATAGACCGCTCCATCCAGACCTTTAACGTAATAGTACAACTTCAGATATTTATATGCATCGCTAACAACAGCTTGTACAGAACACTGACGATGGCGTAGAGGAATATAAATTTTTCAAGAAAGAACCTATGTTGTATCATATATATATGCTGTTATTGAGTTCGTTGTACGTGTATTTGGGTTTCTTCCACTATCGAAATTCGATTAAAAATTATAATTAGTTCTTTCCAAATAACTCTCGCATAACTTCAAGACGAATGGTGGTAGGACAAATTACTGAAACGAAGCAGTTAAAAAAATTCAAAAATAAAACATTTTCTCGATATTAAGATAAAATGACACTCGATATTAAGACAAAATGACACTCGATATTAAGAACTTCTGATATGGAAAAAATTTAAATCGTAAAGCTCTAAGGAATAAATCTGTTTGTGGAGCTTATTTTCTGTTTTACGAATATTTCTAGCTTAAGTAAGTTTAATTTGCATACTCGTGTATATTACTAATCCCTAGAAAATAAGCAAATAACATTCTGTTTCTGGATTATTTAAAATATTTTAATGCTTTACAAATTAAATTTTCCGTTAAGAATATTAAATGGAAAAATAGTTCCCTACTAATTATAATGCTGGAGAAACGGAAGAAATTTTAACAGGAAGCAAATCCTACCGAAGCTGAATTGCCATTTGCTATTCGGAATACATGTTTTAATGTTTTCTTTAAAAAAAAATCTACTACAGTAAATTCAGATCAACGAAGCCATCGTCGTTTCTATTGCTGCCTGCACTTCATGTGCGTCTAGGGTTTAAAGAACAAAAGAAAATAATTTGACTTCATAATTTTCATCTCCACATTTCGTGTAAAATGGGAAGAAGCTTCACAGAACTAGTCTAGAGAATTTTTGATTGAATTTTTTGGAATTAGTCTAGAGAAATCGGAATCAGAATTATATTAACTTCATGTAGAACTGGAAAATACTTTGGAATTTCTTAGAAAAAAAAGGTTGTATGCCGGGAGGGGGGCATAAGAACTTGTTAAGATGTCGAATGGAAACGAGGTTCATTTCTATAAAAAAATGCATTATAAATCCCTTTTTATAGTAAGCAAAACTACTTATGTGCTTCACTAATCCCTAAGCAAAAGTAAGCAAACTAGATTTAATTTCTAAAACATTTAAAAGCTTTAATATTCTTTTTTTTCCTTTAAGACTATCCAACGGGAAAAACACTACTCTTCTATTTATAATGCTGAAGTAATGAAAGAAATTTTAACAGAAGGCAAATCCTACTAAAGCTAAGGTACCATTTGCAATCCGCAATGCATGCCAAAGAAAATAATTTGACTTTATAATTTTCATCTTCACCCTTCGTGTAAAATGTGAATAAGTTTCACAGGCTTAGTCCCCCCCCCCCCCCCCAGCGGCGCTAACGTCTTTTTCCGTTTCTCATGTTCAGTTCAAAAGCAGATTGCTCGTATTTATATGTATATTTTCTTAAACAGTCATGGGTAAAGTATTCTTAAGATTTCAGAGATATAACTAAATACAAAAAAGATCGATTCTTTTCTTTAAAAGCTAAGTTTTCTAATCTGACAGCTAAAAAGTTCAAAATACTTGGGCGCTCAGAGGGCTAGAGAAATCAGAATCAAAAATATATTAACTTCATGTAGAACTGGAAAATGCTTTGGTGTTTCTTTATAAAAAAGCTGGATACGGGGGATGAGAGGTTGTTAAGTTGTCGGAAGAAAATGAGATACATTTCTTTAAAAAAATGTATGAAAGAAATGTATTAAAAGAAATGTAAATCTTCGCGGAAGATATCGAGGTTCATTAGCATACAGGCGTTTTGAGATAATGGCATTGGATTTATTCACAAGGAATGATCATAATGATATTTGGTTTCTTTACTAAGCATGAAAGGTGCGCAAATAGTTATTCAGATTTAATTTTTTTAAAAATTGTTAAAAAAAAATCATTTATGCGAGTGAGCTACTTTAACTGAAAAGGAACTCAAATCTATGTTCTTTATTTTTTCGTTTGATAAATGTTGTTTCAAATAATAAGAAATGTGAAATTATCCTCGCCTTTTATGAATAATCTTTGTATATTTAAAGTGTCTTCTAATCCTCTAAGTTGAACAGTAAGCGGAATAGATAAGTTATACGCAAATTATGTTATTTCAATTGTGAGGAAGTGAGATTTAACTGTAGAAGTTAATTTACTGTTCTTCTGAAAGTTTAAATCATTTATGTCTGCGAATGCTAACGTTATTTTCTTTAATGATTAATAGAATAAGAAAGAAACTTTCTTGTGAATTGGCAGAATAATACAATTTTTTCTAGTTTTAAATTACATATGAATGAAACGATCTTTTAAAAGATGGTGTGTACAAGCATATCCAAAGAAGACGCAGCGTTAAATAAGGAAGAACAGTTTATTTTAACTTTAGACAAACGTTGCTAAAATCGGATAGAGAGAATATTGGAAATATATAAATGATTGGATAATTATAAATTCCTTTTTGGTCATGACGGAGATCTTACGCGCAAAGCGGCGGCGCGTCTTACCTGGAAGCAGTTATATGATTAAAGATAATCTTACAACATCGCGGCGAATTTATATAGTATTTTGGAGAATGGAAAGTCCCGAACGCTACAGCCGGTTAAATCCGGACTTCTTACAGTCAAAGTTGCAGTTATTCTTATGCTAGAATTTAAATAGAAAAAATAAATGTATGAATTAAAAAGGTAAGAATCGTTTTTAAAAATGGGAAAGTTTTAAACCATTACATAAATATAATGTATCGTTATTTTAAAAATTCTTAACACAAAAAATGTTTTGATTGAACATAGGAAACTGATTTGGGATAGTCTATAATAGCAAATAGTTTTTTTTACTCTTAAGATAAAATTTAAACATGCATATTTTACTAGTAATAATTAATTATCACTTTTCAGTTCTTATTGAATAAAAAAATTAAAAGGTTTTAATGTGGTTGAAATAGACTTTTTCATATGTTTATTTGCTTAACCTATACTTTGTGAAATACAGCAGGTGCATTTCTCGCTTTGAACGGAGTTTGAGAAAATTGAAAACTTCAATTTCACTATCATTTATTAATTAAATATTATGTAACACCAATTTGGTATGAAATATGTTTTCAAAAACATAAGACACAATTTCTTATATCTAGCAAAATTTATGTGTTGTTAATTTTTGAATCCTTAGAATTTTTACTATGTTTAGAATGTTTTCGAACTATGAATAAAATGACTTCTTTCAAAACAACAAATTGAAAGAATTATTTTCCTTATTTCATGTTTTTATAACAATTAAACCTGGATAATTCCTATTTTTTTGCGTAAATATCTTCAGAATAAATATGCTCATTTGGAATACATTAATAAAGGCTTAAATTAAGAAGAGAAAATTTTGTAAGAATCAGAAAATGATTTGCTTTCACCCATTTAATGTTTCGTACAAGTTAAAAGGTATTAAATTGTGGAATGAATAAATATCTACACAATATGCCTGGCTCTGTCAAGATCAGTATTAAACAGTTATTTATTGTCTTTCAAATAATAAAAATAATTTGAATTAAAGAATTTCATTAAACTGCAGCAAAATGAAACTATTAAGTTTTATTTTGTAGTTTTGTTTGAGGCATAATCAATTCTGTACTGCCGACTACAAGCCAGTTTTAAACAGGTAATTTGTGAACAAGATAATAGCACTATTTTAATGCTGGATTTAATCAAGAAAGAAAAGAATAACACCCTAATAAATAAAAAAAAGCTTTTCTAAAATCTGGTACTATTTTTTGTATTTAAATTATACATTCAACGAACGAGAAAATTAAATTTGATTTATAATGAAAGGAACTCAAATGTCATTTGACTAAAAAGTAAATCCGAGCATCCTTTGGCATTGAAACATGAATCACCACAAAATAAAATAAAGGGATTTCTCATTAGTTATTGAAAACCAGCTTACACAGCCATTAATCTTTTGCTGAAGAAAAGACTGTGTCTGGTTTATTTGAACAATTGTCGGGAATGTTCCTTTAATACAAGTACTTATTTAATTTGATTTTTGTAAATGATAGCATATGAAAGGATCATTATTGTATTTTAACCTTTGTGCAATCGTTTTCTTACCTGCTTAAGATCTTTGTCATTGACAAATGTTTTCCATTCGTATTGGTATTGTTCTCTAAATTCATATAAATTTCCTGACAGTATATAATATACATGCTACCAGTTTATAAAATGTTATTGAAAGCGACCTCCTTTTCATTAAGTAATCTTAAATAGCACTTTAAATCTTTATCCCTATTGTCACTTTGCGTTTGTGCTTAAGGGATTATTGTATGTACTTCAGTTTTTGTAAATTCACATCTTACATATCCTATACGATACGTTTTTATGGTAGAGGCTCAATAGGTTACGTCAGCAATATTATTGCATATGATTCATTTAATTTATGCAGTGACCTTAACACGTTTTATAAACTAAAATCAGATTATACTAATTTAGTAACTGGTTCGTAATAGAAGAAGAAATGTAATAAAATAAAACAGGAAATATGGAATTATGCTGCGACTATGTATTTGTGAGAGATTTAACATGCCGAGGTTTTAAACCGAGGAACTTTTCAAATATTGCCAAAATCGAATTTTAAAACAAAGATAAAACAAACAGATGGGAAGTTTTGTGCTCTTGATGCAAAACAAACTTATTTTCTGTTGGGAATTCTGACAGCAATAGAAAAGCAATAGACACAAAACAATGCCTTAAAAGAGACCATGGAAAATGTGATGGAAATTGGGAGTGAGAATACAACCGTTCCAGAGAGCCAAAAAGGAAGGGCAGTTTCCAGCTCCGGATATTAGTAAACTCGCTAATTTCTTTGGAACTAAAAGGAGCGTTTACCACCCTAAACGTTAATTCCCTTATAATGACCGTTTCACTTGCTACCTGGTAGACTAATCCCTCAAATGACTAACCTACCAGCCAACATAAAAGACTACACACAGCAAAGACATGTAGTATTTTGCTGTCTATGGGAAAGTATCAGCATATATAAGCTTCTGACATTATTCTTCACATGAATAACACCATGCTTGTCATCAAGGTAGAGAAGAAAGAAAGGTGAAATTAGAAGGTTCAGAGAAGGGTAGAAGTGAAAGGGGATCGGATCACAGGGATACCTCTGGGTTCTGATGCTTGTCACATCAGAATGAGACGCACTTTTGAGTAATAATATATATATATATATAACGGCGATAACTGGTTTGGCGTTCATTTTCCTCGTGGTCGCGGTAGCGTTTCCCTGGCCATGGTAAGCATATTTCGCTTTATTTTATTATTTTTTATGTTACGGCTGTTTTTTATTCTAGGTATTTTTGTATTCGGGTTTTTTTTGTATTTGTATTCGGATTTTTGTATTTGATTCTTTTTAAATCTTCTTAAATGTATTTATATTTTTTATTCAAGAAATCTTCCATTTTCGTTTGTTTTGTGCTTTTAGAGGGGATGACGGCAATTTTTAACGGATTTCGTTTGTCGTCAGCAGAAAAAAGCACAAATTAATATCATGAGCGAGCTTCTCTTCCTGACGAGCGGCTCGCTATGATATTTTTCATTTTTTTTTTTGGTTTTTTCTGGTTTTTGTCTATTTAGGCATTTTGTCCTTTTTTACTGTTTTTGAGTTTTTATTTTGTGTTTATATGTTGGTTTTGATATATATATATATATATATATATATATATATATATATATATATATACACGCGGCAGAAAAAAGATATTAATTTCACTTTTTACGATGGCAGCAATAGGTTTGTTTCTTGTTTTTTTTTATTTTTGGTAGTCTACAATTAGATGAACTATACGTTTATGATCAGCGTAAAAAATATATGAAAGCGAGTTAATCTGTGATATTAAAATAAAAGAGAGTTTCGTATTGTTACTTTGCATTCTATAGAATGTCTGAATTTCAGATACTATCAATAAAATGCAAGAATAAAATTTATTTGGAAAATGGAAAATTTATCTGGTTTTTGTCACGTTGTATAGCTGACTGTGAGATTCAGAGATCTTGCTGATTTTATTTTTGTAAATTTCCGTCATGTTGTAATGCTTATAGTATAATTTGGAGTTCTTGAAGACCTAATTTAGATTTATATCCTCTCATTTGGCAGACGAAATGCCAAATAACTCTCATGGAAATCGGAGCAGCCGAGTACAACTCAACATAATAAAGTAAACATTACTTTAAAATTTATTAAGTGTATCTTGAATTTGAAATCTTACTTATGCAGGCCTTTATCACTTTTCAATTTATTCTATTCAATTCGAAATGTTTGTAGATGTTCTGAACATTTTCCCTCTCACTAGGGACACTGACTGCATCAAGATTTATATAGGAGGAAGAAGTGTATTAAAATAAATGTATTACTCGGAAAAAAGAATAAGTTAAGTCCCTATTCTACCAATCACTAGTCTCTAGTCACACAACAGAAGTAACAACATAATGACGAAACGACATGTTTATATTTCAAAATGAAAATTAGAACGATACAAAGCATTTTCATCAAAAGAATGAGGAATGAAATAAAGATTCCAATATTTATTTTTATTTCATTCTCCTGGAATCTATTCCAAAACCTGCATTGATTCCTGAAATTCTTAATATTTTCTGACACGTATTTCATGTATTTTTATATGTGAATATATGAGGGAAATCTTTTCGTCATGCGCGTGGCGGAAATAAGTTCATTGTTTCCTATCTACAAAATGCATATGTATTACACGGAAATTAAAATTAATATTTCAAATAATAGAATCACAGCAAAATTCAACTTCAACAATCTCTTCAACTTCCCTTTATACGTCTCTTAAGCGACTGCTGGGAAATCACGTATAAATGAAAAGTTGTATAATCGAAATTTTAATAAATAAATTTATTATCACAAATTTATTGCTTCTAATGTAAACTCATTTAAAAATAATATATGTTAATATTTTTAAGATAATATTAATACATTGCTACATGGTATGGAAATAACAATTAAATTTAAAATTAAACATTCGTTATAAAAAATGAAAATCATACTTTTATTGCATATATTGAGTGCTAATTACAAACTGCTCATATTTACGATTTATTTGCATGCAGGTAAGCCTTCATTTCGAAGTGGCAGGTAGGAAAAAGTTATCTCCCCTGCTTTCTAGAAAATGTCCCCCAATTTATAGGAACGAAGAAATAATCACTGATATAGAAATTCTGCGAGTTTTAGGAAGGGGAAAACGACGTATAACCAAAGATTTGCATCATTTGTAACGTATAAACAAGATAGTTAATCACTGCAAATTTTATGAATGGGTCGGGACTGTAGTCATTAAACGAAGTATAAATGAGAAATGTATAAGCAGTCCTAACTTGATAAAATAAGCTTTTCACTTTTTTATATCTGTAATTGACGAAGCCATTAACGAACTACCTACATTTCTTATGAATCCCTTATTTTGTATTAAATCTCGCAACTTATTATTCATTGCCAATACGATATTTCTTTTATATCTGGAGCCTTTCAAAACAGATGAAACTGAGCTCTCCGAATGTGAGATGTTTGATTCTGTCATAGTGATTTCACTGTCTACAGAACGAAAGGGAAAATATGATCAGACGTCGCTCAATTTTCACTTCCCCTGAATCATCCGCAGCTATTTTAGTTTATTTTTTCTTTGCATTGCAACTGCACTGAAATCTGTCAGATTTTGTAAGGTAAGTCTTTAATAAAGTAAAAGTTTCGTTTAATAAATTCATTCTACTGAATTAAAATCACTCTATCAATAATTATGGTACAATTTTTTAGATTCATTCAAAATTGATTGATGCATTTCTCAGTAGGCTTTAGTAGACATATCTGTTTCTCAAATTATGTTATTCAAATTCTAAGTTTGAGTTTTTTTGAGGGGGGCTTTTAATAAAGCTTCACGCTAACCTATCCAACCGATAGTGAACCGCCAGGTTCCGAGTTAGGGGATATGCGTTGTGATAAAGATAAAGTAGGCTTTAACCATCAAACAAAAATTAGACATCAAATTAATCCTTTTAACATTGAAAGAATTATAATCTAATAAATAACTGCACAAATTATTTAGGAAAATTTTTAAATAATTATAATTTATTTTTAAAAAATAAATAATTTTATGTTTTCATTTGATCTCTCGCATGCGCATAATGAAATCACAAATGCATAATTTTCATTAGAAATATTTTTTTATAACGTCAAACAGTTTTTACTGAATATACTTTATTTCTTTCATGATAAATAATACACAAATGTTCTACTTTGAAATATTTCAGCATTAGCTCTAACATTTCGTTAAAGGAAACGCATTTGTGCAGTGATAGGAACTTCCTTTTCCAACAAATCCTTTTCCCAAATTGAGCTTAATTTAATCTCTTCGCATACATTTAACAGTAGACAGGACAAATCCTACCAGTCAATAGGAGATCTAACTACGGTATTTTTGTCAGAATGGACTCATTAAGAACATATCCTTTTCGTCAATAGTGTAAGATGCGTTCTGAATTTTTATCCCACGTTAAAGTGGTTTCAAGTTCAGTAATTTTTTTTGTTGCAACGTTCCTAGTTTTTACTCAATCTTTGAGAAGAAATTTATTCTTACAATAATGTAACTTCGCGTTAACAATACATTATTATATTTTTTGACAATACAATTATATTATTGTTGACAATAAAATAATTTCATGTTCAACGTCTGTTTAAGCTATGATTATTTTTCTGGGAAATTTGCTATTATTATTTTTATATTTATAATTTTATATTAAAACTTTTTTTAAAAAAGTTTGAATTCATAGATTTGTGTCAGAAAGAGAAAATTTAAAGGCTGAAATGCAGAAACTACTGATACACTTTCCGCGAAATATATACAATCAGCTTGTCTATTTGTGACCTATTATAAGTTAGAATAGATTGTGATTTCTGTGAGTTACGGCAACTAATTAACTTGAACTTAGGAAATGATAAAAAAAATGATAGACGGAGAAAAAATAAGGAGATTTTATTACATTACAAAATCAAAGAAAGTAGAGCCGCTTTCATTTTTCAAGCCAACTGATTAATTAACTGTCACTCTTTTAATTACATAGAACATCCAAGCCTTTTCCATGAAATTGCAAACGACCCCCCTGGTATGGCTATATCGTTCGAAAACCACCCTAATAATGTTGAAAGAAGTTGGTTGAAGAATTTATTATAAATTGAAAATGCAATTTTTAAATCTCTGATTCCATGCACAACAGATTATATCAAGGATTGACATTCCTATTATTTTTATTGAATTTTATCGAAGTCTACCTGTTTTTTTATTTGGGGGATCTTTTTTGGGAGCATTTTGTTTCTCACCCTTGTTGTGTGGAGTTGCAAGAATTTTAATATTGACACATTATTACTTTGCTTTTATTATATTTTTATGTATTGATATATGTATATTCTTTATGGTTATTTCCCACCTATTAATGATTGATGTAATGTGACTGTTTACGCTCCCGATTCTTGTTGTAATCTGAATTTCGCGACCGATGGCACTGTCATTGTTTACTTTGTAATATTTGCTGTTCAGTAAAATTTCAGTACAGTCCATGAAATTTTTGTATGGCGTGTGTTGTTTCTTAGCTATCTACGTGTCTGTTTTGTGGAACCAGTGCCATTTTGAAATTTTTCTTCCGGCTGACTCGTGGTTTTCTTTACAGTCTTAGATTAACCAGAGTCAGGGTGCGAAACAATAAAAAAACTCCTTAATACGTTAGATAGCGAGTATACACTAACTCACGTGACTTATTTATGAAAGAAATAAGTGGAAACTATATCCTTGGAAAGGTTTACCGAATACGAAATAAACCTGATGAGGAATCATCTCAGAATCTTCCAAGCATATGGCGGCGAATTTTATCAAGATTAATATTTTTTACTTTCACTCAACTTCCTTAAGTTGAGTTAGTCCTAACGAGATGAATATACTCTCTTCGAAACAAACAGAAACAATTAAAGTTTTGAATCTAATGATGAGAAAAATTAAGATTAACTTTTTTCAGAACATTCGTTATCATCCGGTCTATTTAGTAAAAGTGTATCATACCAGTAGAATAAAACACTCATTAAATATCAGCTAGTTAATTCCGTTCAGAAACAAAGCAAACTCCTAAATTTTAGCCAGGTAACGAAGTATGGATCATTCTTGAATACAAATAGTTTCATTAACTTTCAAAAATGCTACTGCGATTTTAATAAAGATGGGTACCTTTGCGACCCCCACCTCTTAGAGCATTAAGTTACTTATTTCCATTCAAACTAATTAAAAGTTAAAGTAATAAGTTTGGAATGAAACTATTTTCCCAATACATTGCCTTATCTTTAAAGAAAATATTCTTTAGTGGCGTATTTTCCAGAGTCAATCGTTGAGAGTTAAAGTACCGGGCTTCCAGGTTCATTAATTTAAAATCAATTAATTGCTTCTGAATTTCGTTACTAAGAGAAACAGAAAAGGTTTGGTTTATCGGTAACAAGAATTAATGTATTTTGTCGTTCATTAAGTTGCTGTTTATGAAACGTAAACAGATATACAATAATGACAGACTTTTTCAAATTTATATATCGACTCTTTTTACCAATTTCTTTTTATTTAATAATTTATAGTCGATTTCTTTCAATATGCAAAAACAAATTCTATTATAAAATGACATATGAAGAATCATCTGCTACGATTTCATATAAAGGGTGTTCATTTAAGTCTTGATCCCCTCCCCCAACTTCAGAAAGCTTCACATGGATTTGCATTAGAGTAGATGAGGTCACATATATTTCAATTTATATAACGTAAAATATTAATACGTAAGTTTTATGCCTTATGACAAAACAATATCAACCCTCTAATTTACTGAATGCAAATTATACAAGTTTGCAAAACTGCTTCCATATATCGTTCAATAGCGCGACAATAAAAATGTCGTGATATTGAACGGTATATGGAAGCAAACTATATTTTCTCATAAAAGAAATTTAACATTGACCGTCCCGATGACTACAAAATCTCTGTTTAGAGTATATATTTCAAGTTATAATCGGATTTGATGGAGTTTACTGGCGCAAAAACAATTTTTGATTATGCTGCGTCAAACATATGGTCTAGGATAAAATCTTAGTATAGGAGCTCAGTTGAAAGGAGTCTGTCTTACGTTATGTCGTGTCAACTTGTAAAGTCTACAAAAAATTTGCAACAAGGAAAAAAATTATCTTAAAACATGGTAAAAATATCAGATGAAAGAGTAAAAACCAGTCATTTTTTACTCTTTCCGAAAGGAAGAGGGAAGGAACCGAAAGTATGCTTCTATCGACAAACGAGAGGAGGATCCATAATTGTTTAGGGAGCCTTTATTAATGATGAATTGTGCGATTTACAGCGAATTTCTGGACTTTGGACTCTGCTCAGTATCAAGTTATTCAATATTAACATCTGATATCGTTTGGGTCTTTATTAGGTAGTGTCCAATGGATATTTCAGGAGATCAATGCTTCTTGCTATTCATCTAAATCAACCCAAGAATGGTTTTAAAACAAAAAGTTAATGCTTTGCAATGGCCAAATCGAAGCCCATACATGAACCCCATGGAAAAGGTTTGGGCTATATTATATCGCACAGTTTATGCGAATAATTGACAATTTTCATTTACCAATGAACTGGGAGTAGCCATCGTAAAAGAATGGCACAATATTTCTGAAATTGAACTTAACCACCTGGTTCTTTCAGTGAAAAACACAGTGTTTGAGGTTATCAGGAAATACGAAGAAAAAACATTATATTTATTTTCGTACTTTTATTTTGTTTCTGGGCGTGTGGTGTTTGTTAGAAGTATGTTTTTTATTTATAATATTTTTGTAAACCTAATAATTTATTGCATTATTCAAAATTATTGAAACCTAATTATAATAAATATGTAGTTATATAATATTTCATATGTTTTAATTATAATTAGAACATTTATTTATTTTATAATTTCCAAAACTAAATTAGTCTTAGCATTTCTGAACGGATTTTATTGCACACCTTAATACATTTATATTATGCTTTGATTCCATTGAAAACTGATAATTTTGGCTGAACTATTCTTTATGTATTAGAAGATGGAATTTCCTATTTCTTATTAACTTAGAGTTTAGTATGACTGATGCTATGTATATCCAAGTGGAAAGGATAAATTTTTCAAAAAACTAATCATTCTTTTTTGTACAAAATAAAATTTAAAAAAATATGTTAAACTTCAAAGAACTTTGAAAGGCAGTGTATTTGGTATTCAAAATGTATTAATTATTGTAACTGATAATACTTTGTCATAAAAAATAAATAATAATTCTATTCAAATGATTCAGAGTTAGTTCTTTATCTACATCATAACTAATGCCAATGTATATGTTTTTAAATTACATTTCTCTTTAAATATTAGAGAGAGTAATATGAATTATTCTTTATTATATGTTTTTAAATATAATCTAATTTTCGATTAGAAACTAAATTCTGTAGACAAAGGATTTTACAAAATATTTATGATCTTCAAGAAACATGACTTAAAACTAACACGAAAATATTTCTCCCAGAAATTAGCAATTCCAAAAAAAAATTGAATTTACATTCTTTTCTTTGTAACTTTTCTTCATAGATTAAAAGTTGATATTTGTATTTTGGTTTTACCAACAAATCTCTACAACAAAGAAAAAAAATTCTTAGAAACAAGAAGTTATTTTGTTTTTCGAACGAAAATTCAACATAGATTCTAGTGTCTCAAGTTATTTACTCGAAGGAAAAAAAATCCAGCTATTTTTGGAACATCAAATTTTTTCCTGATTGCAACTTTTGCAAGAATAGCTTCATGAGTGGACAATTTATTCTGCGGTTTTTGTTCTATGAAATTTTGCAAACGTAACGAGTTTCACCACTGACCTAAATTTTTTCATTTGCTTTCTCGGCGTAGCATTTATTGTTCAAGAATAATAACTAGCTCAAAATTCTTTATTCGTGCACTACTGCTGGAATCTTTTTTTAGATTCAATTTAAGTACACTCTTGTGCAAGAATATCACGCTATTCATTTTGGATAAAATAATTCACATGTTTTTTAAATACAAGTTTCTATCTTTTTTCAGATATTTTGGTATCAGACTTAATGTTTTATTTTCATCGCTGCATCTGTGTTGATACTAGGTTTTCTTGTTATTCTGGTAGGTTAGATTCTTTCTTGAATTTTCTTCATTTGTGCTAAAACTGATACATTTTATTATTTTTTTTCAAGTTACGTTTAGAAATCTCGTAAAAATATTCCAATGAAATAATGAAAGCTCTCCTTACTGTTTTCCTAATGTGTACAAAATCTAACCAATGTTTATGTATTTGTTTCGTCTGAAGATAAATATTTTTTTAATGATTATTTATATATCCAGCAATAAGACACAATTTGATATTGAAATAAAAAGAAACATCTAAATAATTTCTTAAGATACCTTAGCACTGTCGTTAATTGCACAGAGAATTGTGGGCTCCTTTCCTAACTGATTCATCTCCCAATAAATAGATCTATCTAATATACTAAATTGTATACTTAAGTTATATACAATCGAGGTACGACAGTAGAATTATAACAGATAATATACAAGGAATTAAATTATGAATGAAAAGGTAACTTTAAGGTTTCAATCCGCAAGGGCCAGGTGAGGCCATGTTGAAACAAAAATCTAATTGAAATTCAGAAAACATGTATAGTTGCTTCATAGCTTACAAATGGTTGAAGTATAACTATGCACATTGAATAACAAAAAAATCTAACAGACATGGCAAGTTTAAAAACAGTTATATAAGAAAGCAAGTTAGATTTAAAAATGCTATAAAACAGATATTTTTTTTGCTTCCTAAGGATTATTGATTTTATGTTCTGTTTTTGTGATTGAGAAAAAGATGGTACACCAACATCATCAGATGTCTCATCTAAATTCTCACTAAAGTCGTATTTCAGAATATCTTCAAAATCACTGGAAGTTCTCAGCTCAGCATCGCATGGTAAATTTTTGTCTTTCCCCGATGAAAAACGCTCATTTATTCTGTCTCAGTGTGAACAGGAGAAAGAAATATGTAGCCGCCTATTTTAATTTTGATGTTATCCTTTCCAGAAAAAGTAGAATCAGGGGTGGCTCGTGCATAGGGACTGCGGTACTGCAGCACCTCATCTTTTTCCATTGTATAAATCTACTTTATTTCGCGTTTAATATTTAAATATATCAACAATCTAACGCAATTTTATATTATATAATAAAATAGGCCATAATATAATCTAAGATTGTACAAAGAAAACTTTCTTCTTAGTTTCTATTCACTGTCCTTGCATTCGAAGCATACCTATAGTTAGAGTGACGCTTAGAAGTATATATTCCAAGTTGGTCTGGATTCTGATTGCTGTTCACATGTATTTCAGGTTGTGTATATAGTTTAGACTTAAGAACATGGTAATGTCATATGGCGATGATCAGATTTTCTGCGCTTCTTATAGTAAGGTATTTTTTATAAGACTGAGGACTAACTTTTGAAGGAAATTCTTCGGCTAGCGAATTATTAGCAAGCTTGTTACATATTAAATATTTTTGGTAATGCAAAATAAAATATTAAATCGCCGTAATGCGCACTGGATATATAATTACCAAAATGGGACGTTAAAACGTGGAAAAACTTATCAAAACGCACGCGAGTTACTTTACGACACTTACTACGAACTTTACGACACAAGAATAAAAAAGTTTAAAATCATCTTGAAATTCGAACAAACCCATTTAATCCTAAAGAGAGGGGTCGCATGAAGGAATAGCAATGATTTTCCGACAGTTTTGACACAGAATCTGAGAACAGTGTATGAAAAATCCCGTTCGTCGTAAAATTTGCGCAGGCGCGCCCGCTGGAAGGTTAAAAACAGTTCTCAGTTTCATTGTTACTATTTAAGGAAGTAAGAATGTTTCCTGGGAGTAAATATATGCTTGCAAGTAAATCATTATATTCTCTAGATATTTAAATGAAAAAATCTTTTGTGTTAATGATTGCGTTCATTCACGTTTGAGTAGTGGCCAGAAAAATATGAAGTGAAGTTAATTTTCAAATCCATTTTAAGAAATGTCGACCAGTCTTACGTGGGTCGTATTTGAATGTTGGATAACTCTGGTTTAGTTAGATGAAATATTTATGTGCTTTTCAGTTTGAATTTAAAACAATTACTTTTCTCCCATGCAAAATTACATTTCAAACATGCTAGTTCATTAATTCTTTAACATAAAAGAATTATCCT
The DNA here is from genome assembly GCA_013235015.1 of Araneus ventricosus. Lineage (NCBI taxonomy): Eukaryota > Metazoa > Arthropoda > Arachnida > Araneae > Araneidae > Araneus > Araneus ventricosus. The sequence goes on from BGPR01000292.1 coordinate 286,620, forward strand.
TCCTGAAAAGGTAAATAAAAATTTATGAACGCCTATAGTTTCTTCTGTCTGCAGTTGGGGATTAATTGTATCCATTTAATTTGCGTGCTCATGCTACATTTGAAATTACTGCTGGAGTGTAGATTCACAAAAAGTATATTACGGACCTGTAGGAAAATGAAAAAATGCCTAGATTATGTAAATTTTACAATAAGGTTTATATACAAGGCTGAAGAGAAAAGACGCCTTATTAAAAATTCCTCGTCATTACTTAAATGTAATCCAAAAAACAAGTTATCCTTCGATATTAACTATTCAAATAATTCTTAGACTCATGTTCTTTAATAAAGCTAACCCTCAGTTGGTCAAAATATTCGCTCCGGGGTTGTTCGGGCTCAATGCTCCTGACAGGCACAGGTAAATAGTCTCCTAATTAATAATATTAATACGGATTAGTTTTAATTTTAGCATTCTAAATTTAATCACTGACCTTCTTAGGGAGGCTTAAAAGAACAAAAGTGGCGATATCGTTGTAAAAAAAGTCTCTCCTTCGCGATTATTCCCGTGCCGTACGTACGTGTTTTTTTTTTGGATTTCTGATTTCAGAAGCATTTTGGATAACCCGGTTTCGTAAAACCGGAGTTTTACTGCACTTCTATTCTGTCTTATGGATGTCGGCAAGTTAAATTATTTTACGTAATCTATAATTTCATTTTATAGGGTTTGAATCTACAAAAATATTTGCTTTTCATCGCAAATCATGCCAAAGCTGAATAACCATCCTCTAGCATTTTAGCAAAAAATTACATTTTTGTAACTTGGATTTCGTGTCCTTTTAGGGTTGAGTGAACGAAAGAGAATAAATTGATTTTATAATTTTCATTACTGCATTTCGATTTTCACATTTCGCAAGATTTAAGAATTCAAAAATATATGAGCCCGTTGAAGAACTCTGGAACGCATTGGCGTTTTTTTATGGAAAGAAAGTGGGGAGGGTACAGACGTTGTTAGAGTAACGTAGGGAAATGGGGAGCATTTCTGGAAATGCAATTAAAGTATTCAGACGAATTATCGAGGCATTTTTAGCATAAAGATATTTGGGGAAATCAAGTTGGTATTTATAAGAAATGAGCGTAATGGAATGATGATGAAATGATCTTTATGAGCATGAAATGTAAGCAAAATACGTAGAATTTGAAGGAAAATCATTCATGCTAGTCAGCTACTTTAATTGGAAAGAAACTCCAACGAGAAATCACATTTTTTTTTCTGATAAACTTCATTTGGATAAAAAGATATTTGGAAATTTTCTTAACCTTTTAAGCAGCGTTTCTTCATCATTGATACTAACAGTTATGCAAGAAACCCGAGTGTAAGAAAAGCAATGAATTTTTATTTTGATTCGCTAGGAAATCTAATCTAATTTACTTGGAAATGTTAATGCCATATTCTAATGACTCTTTAAAGCGCTTTGAATTGCAAAACTTAATTCCTTTCGATGATGAAACGCATGAAAGTTCTAGTCATGTATCAGAATGAATAAAATGTTTGTATTTCAAATCAGTTACGGATATACAAATTGACGAACCCTCAAAGATACGAAAAAAGAAAAATCAAAAACACACTCACCGTGCGAAATTGTTTTCAAAAAAAATCTCAACATTTTTTAAAACAAAATACTTACATGTAAGGTCAGACACTAAATTTTGACCTTTTTAATAGTATTAATAATATTTTAAGAAAACGTTTTTATATATAAAAATTGATAATGTGAAAGTACAGATTTTGTTTTTGAGAAAACGAAATAAAAGATTAAAAGTGTCACCAGAATAATAACATTCGAGCTATGAAAAGGAAAAACTTCCTGTTTTATTTTATAAGTAATGCTAATATTTAAAGGACAGGGAAAGTTTTCAACAATAGAGCAGATACTAGTTTTTTTTATCAAATTAAAAGAATAAATATCCTTCTGCAATTTGAAATACATTTGATAAGCAGGAATAATATCTCGACTTCTAGAATAACAAAATTGAAATTCAAAATTTTGTTGATACTTACATAAAAGGCAAACAACAATATATTAGCTTTTTTAGCTCTTAAGATATCTTGTTATTCAAAATTTTACAATAATACGCTCCACAGGGGGAAAATATAAGAGGAAAGCTTCTAGAAAAATGCTTTGAATCTGCAAAACAATTTCTTCTCCTCGTCTTTCAACGAGAAAAATTCGCTTTGCAAAATCAAATAATTCTCCGTCTCAAAAATATTTGCATCGTTGTGGGAGCAAAAGTGAGATATTTTGAAACATGGCAAATAAATTTTTTGTAAGTAATTTCTATCTGCAAATTTTGTCTAGTGTCTGGTATATAATTATCTCTGTAAGGTAGTTCAAAAAACATATTGTATGTGCAAAATGAAAAAACTGTGATTCTTTTACGCAAGTTTTGTAAATGAGTTCCTCTCCTTTTATAAATAAATACATTAGACGGTTTATGAACAACGGAAAGCAGGCAATTCTTGAAAATATTTTTTATTTGCATATAAAAGTTGCATATTTCATATCGTCATTATTTGTTTTGCGTAAAATATTATTCCAAATGTTTGTGATTAAATTTAAATCTGTTGCATATTTATAAACATTCAAATTAATCAGTCATGTTTGTTTAGCTGAACTACAGTTACAGAGACATTACATTAGATCTAGAATAAATGGATGCTTTATTGCAGTTCTAATTTTACTTTTAACTTCAAAAAAAGACAGATAGTAATTTCCATTTACGAACATAATACGGAGAGGCGTGGTAAGTTAATACAGATTTATGCAACACCAAACAATTTATTTTGTGTTTAAAGATTTCTGTTAGCTGTGAGTAGTATAGATGGGATTATTTAAGTTATGAGGAATTTCTCAAAGTTTTGCTTATAAATGATTAATTTTAATTATGTCATAGTTTATGTTATTTCATGAAACAATTGCAAATTATTATATTCTAGAATATTATAATGATTTAATCTTAGCAGTAACCATTGTATTGAAACTTCCCTCTAAGTAGAAAGAATACGCTACCTGAGATAATTGTTATAAGGATCACAAAATAAGCACATTTATGAAATTTTCAAATATGTTACGAAGCAACTAAAGCGCTTATTGCAACCAATGTATTTGAAAACGCTATATCCTAGCTTTAAATTATAACATTCCATTCCGTTATTCAGGAGGGTCGACCCAACCCAATTGCTGTAGAGTCTTTTGGTGATCCCTCCAGGAAACATGAGCACGAATTAGGGATGTGGGCACCATTTTCATGCAATCTCACCATATTTACATTAAGCAAATTAGCATTTACTTACAGGTGAATCTTAAGAGAAAGGTCCATGACAATTATAGAGACAATAATACGTTACAAAGTGCACTCATTAAAAGACTACTAAAGATATTCAACAAAACCGGATTAAAGGTTCATTGCTCAGACTTTATTTTCGATATAAAGTAATGGAACATGCAAACACAGTAAAATAATAGCATAAAATTAAAAAAAAACATTAAGATGCACACTATTAAATTTAAATAATTTTAATAAATAAATTACATTGATTGGTTCAGTTATCAAGCTAAGAGTAATCAAATATAGATGGTTTTAGATTTATCTATTTTAAAAGAAAATAATATTTTATAAAATAATCAGCAATAATAATTTGCAGCGTAATCCTCCTGGGGTTTGGCGAGCTTTAGCGAGCAGGGGGCAGAGCCCCCTAGTTTGTTTGAAATTGATAAAATAAATTAAACCTTTCTGAACCTTTATAAAATAAAATCTCAATTATATCCTTATCCGGATTTATGAATAATCAATATTTTAAAAGTTCGATATAAAGGTAAAAATTTGAGCGTATTGCATGGGTGTTCGGTAATATGTTTCTTGCAATTAAAATAAAAAAAAAATGATTTATTACTGTCTCCATTACCGATAAAAGAATTTCAGCAACAAATGAATATAACAGGATAACACTTACATTCTTTACATTTATTTTTATGTTTATATCAGATAGATAAAAATGCTATGCAACTCTCACTTGGAGGGGGCATCAATTCTGTCACTCACAAGCCATGTTTACTTGCCAACAGCTCAGCTCAAACTGGTCAGTTGGCGTAGGCAAAGTTTGAGGTCATTTTTAGAGACATGAGCAGACGCCATCGGCGCATCCCCAACCTCCTACAACTTGTTTGCCTGTTTAGAGACTCGGTGGGGTTTTGGAAACTAAAGCGGTCCTCTAATATTCTGAGTTTTCTGACTTGTTTGTATTGGTTTCACAGACCGTTTTCCTGTAACTCTTCAATTTAAGCAATCACCAAATCAATTTCGATACTGTATCAAAGTCAAGCGCAAATCAGTTGTATCTTTAATACACAACGCGTTGAATTCTGTGTTCTTTGAGTTCGTGTAATTCCTTTTTATTTAAATCATTTTTTATAAAAGCTCTTACAACGACTAAACTATAAATGGGACTATTACAAGTAACTAAAGCTAAATCGTTTTGTTTAAAAATTTAACCTACCTTTTCAAAAACTTAGGCTCTTATTTTAAGTAAACATAGAGAGGTACAACAATAAGAACACGAAATTTAATAGTTTCCAAGTATCCTTAAGCTATAACATTAAAAAACTTTACTTTGAACATAAATTAACATATTCAAACAGAATGTTGAAATTTCGAAGATTCCCTTTTAATTAGCATCACCACCGGAATTCGGTATTTAAGTCGGAAGTCCTACTTTAATGCAAATAAACAGAACAGAAAACTCGTCCATATCTCTAATGTGAAACTATTCTGAATCCAAAAGTTGCTCTTATTTATATTATCAAACCATATATAAAATAAGTAAAAATAAAATACATGCAACAAATATTAATTCATACATAAAGTTAATTTTAAAACACAGTAATATAATTTGTTTTCACATTTTGCTTATTTTGTGTATTTTTTCCTCTGTTAATTCTGGTCTCACTACAGATGTTAATTGTTTGACGTTATAAAATGAATTTCTATAAACCAAGAAATATTCAGCTAAAAGTAATTCCAAAATTTATCCCTAATATAAATGCAAAGTATGGCGAAGATTATTTTCTCTTTAACAACAGGAGTATCAGTTTAAGAATATCTAACTAGAACTTCAAATCTGAAAATAAAACTGAAATCTGTTCAAAGTGCTGAAAACCATTACTTATATTACGGAGGTTAAAAACCTTTTAATTAAAGATACTTGCAGGTAGAAAACATAATATAATATCACTTGGTCTACCTTTATTCAACTGCGGTATACAAGCCCGAAATTGCTCCTTCGGAGGGCACTCGAATGCATTTAATAGTGGGAATTTAGTAAATATACCATTCAGATTTAGAGGAAAAAAAGAAATCAATTATATTTCTGAAGCAACTATCATCCTTAAAACTACTCCATTTACACACACACACCAAGTCACGAATAAGGATATATTCAGACATTGATATGAGCAGCCTCTAAAGACCTTAAATCTGCATATAACGATGGTTTTAACGGAATATTTGGATTTTCAGAAAAATATTCTCCATTTTTTTTCAACCAAGAGGCATTTTCAAACACAAGTCATTTGTAAAGAAGCCAGCTTTGAAAACGCTCAGTCGAAATAGCATCCAATTTAAACTCTGTATTTTTCCTGTCTTTCAATAACGAACACAACTTCACGATAGAATTGGAGGGAGGTAGAAAAGGAAAAGAGATAAAGGAATATATATATATATATGTAATTTCTTTTTATCCCTTTATTTATTTGTCATTTTGACAAAAATGCATGCTGAGGTACAAAATTGATTCCATGGACCACATGTCTTTGCATTCCCTGTTTCAGAAGAATTTTTCTTATTTTCCGAAACGTAATAATCCGTGCTGGTATTTTTTAAAAAATACAAGGAGATTCAGAAATTGTATATATAATTAAATATTTCAAATAATCAAAACGTGTTATATTTTCAATATATACGTATACTGTTCTAAAAATTAAAATTAAAATCAAATTACCTTATATATATATTTCTGTCCTTCGTTTTCAAATTCCTCGATATTTTTATTTTTAGTTTTCGAAAAGCATGCATCTGAAGTCATCGAGCCTGAATTGTCTCAGGAAAAGATAAACGTGGAGGAAAAATAGAAGGGAGACAGATTATAGGTGGGATGAGTTTGAAAAAAAGTAAAATTTGCAGATTATATAAAATATAATTTGAATTTCGATGAATTTTACATTATTTAAAACCTGTTATGTTTGCTAAAACATAAAAATGTGATTGTTTGCAAGCTAACTAAATTTCAAGAATAATAAATTTTACTTAAAACTCTGACTTCGGAGCAAAGGGGGAAAGGAAAGATTTTAATTAAAATTTATAGAATATAAAATTTGTTTATTGAGATGCCATCGTTAGATAATGTCCTGAAAATGACTTTCAGTGCGCAAATCCTCCCATATTCTTTTTGAATTTGTGATGTTAATTTTTCTGAAATTAATTACTAATATTTTATTTGTTTGTAATTTTTTTCCCATGGGGTAATCCAAAGTTTAAAGGACTTGTGTACGATACTCAAGATTAAAGAGTGAATTTTCTAATCATTATCCCCATAAACTTTGCTTTGATTTTCATTCAACTGTGAGCTCAATGAATGCTTGATATATTTATGGATTCCACTAATTTTTATCGAAGTATTATATAAGTGAATGTCTGCAGTATTTGAAAGATTGTTAAAATAATAATTATATGTGGTCATGATATAAGGGTCAATTAGTATAGTGGTTTCACTCAGAAATAATTAAATAATCACGAAATGTGCTTTAGGAAACTGAATATATGCACAAATAAAAAAAAGATTTGGGATTTTCCTATGTTATTACGTTTCCTCACTTTTATCTTCTACTTTCAGAACAGAATTCATTAACATACATTGCTTTCAGTGTTTTTTAAATTTAGGGTTGTTCGGTTGATTTCAGTTTAATGGAAGTATAGTGTGTATAAAGTACGCCAACACACTTTTTGCACTGGAACCATTTCATGTGAAGCCACAGTCATTTGGCATCTGTTCTTGCGCATGCCACCTAACTGCACATTGCCTTTCCTTGGTGCTTGGGAACCAGGTATTTCTTCCTACTTCATGTTTGGAAATGGATTCGAAAATAAAATTTCAGAGATGATCTGATGTTATTCTGCTGTCAGATTTTTTTCTTTTTCTATTCAATATCTTTATTCATATGTATAATGTCATATATAGGTCTATACCAGGGGGTGGGGAAGCTGTTTGTACTGAAAGGCCTAATTGACTTTCGGCCGTTGGGCAAAGGGCCGAGAGAGAGGAATCTTAAGGGTTATTGTACAGTAATTATTATTATAATACAGACAATAATTGCAATTGTACAACTGCAATGCAAATTGAAATAACTGATAAGGCCCATAAGAAACACAGAAAGGCCAAATGCAGGTCAGCAAAATACCTCAGGTTCCCCACCCCTGATCTATACTACAAACTTTAAGGGGAGGCCAGGCATTCAGAAACAAATCATTTTTGTGATAGAACAAGGGGTCGGAAACGTAAAGGTGTGCCACAACAGAGGCCACTTTGTCAGTGAAATAATTAAAAGAAAAGGATTCACCAGATGAATTGTACAACACACTCGAAAACAAATGTGCAACAATATAGCTACACGGTTGTATGAATAACAAATAACCTTACAAGTAGTATGTTGCATGACAGAGACAATAATGTTAAGTAGGATGCGGTATCAACAATAAACCTTTGAAAAACTTAAAGTAAGTGTTCAAAGGATTAGCAGTCTGAGTGCAAACACGCTTCACATGTCATGTAATCGCATTATTTGGCTATTATAAATTTGTATTCCATTCAATATGTGTGGTGTACAAACTTCATTTTGTACGCCTGACCTACCCTTAAAATTTGTAAAGACCTTTCTAAACATAACATAACGCCACTCTATTCCTCTGCAACTATAACATTAAGGTTATTTAAGCAGTGTCGCCGTCTTGAAGTGGAAGAAAAATTACTACACCTGAGGGGGTGGCATCTCTTAGAATTTGCAGATTCCCTACACTGTTTCCTAATTATAAATTAGGAGATTTTGATAAAGTTAAGTGGCTTTGATAGATTGTGCTTTAAGGTTGGTGTTCCAATTCATATTTTAATCAATTAAAACTCCGAGATATTTTATATAATGAGCTCTTTTAATTCTTTCGCTTTGCTAGCGAATGGTGGGTCTCATAACTAGCTTGCTGTAGAGAAGATAATTCGTTTTATCAGCTGATATTTGGAGTTGTTTTTGCTCAGGCGGAGAATTTAGCAATTGATTTGTTAATTTGTGACTCAAGTTGAACTCTTGTTGTGGCATGGGAAACCAGTACAAAGTCGTCTGCGAAGGCTTGAATATTGGTGTAAATTGACCAGTTTTCTTCAAGTATTTCATTAGCGAACGAATTCCAGATGACCTGTCCACTGCAAGAGCCTTGTGGCAGTCTTGTATTTGGTCCCTGATTGCTGATCCTTCACTGTTATTTAGGGTGACCTTCCTGTTCTGGATAAGAGTTTTAAAGATACTAACTATGTTTTTTGGGCACTTACTATTGTCAAGATAAGATTATATTGCGTTGTGCTGAATATTGTCAAAGGCGCCCTTAATGTCTATCGAAAGCACCAGTACGTGATCACCACTTGCCTTCCCCTTATGGATGGAGTACAAGAGTTTTGTGACGGCCATTTCTGTTGATTTCCCCTCACGTAATCAGTACTGAAGATAAAATTAAAGAGAGAGGAATTAAAGACTAGAGGTTAAAATTGAGAGGTTGGGAGAAGAGGAGAGGAGTTTATCAAGAACTTTACCTATTGCCGAGAGCAGAGAGATGGAGAGAGTAAGAAGATGTTTCTTTCTTTTATTTACAGGGTTCTTTAAAAAAGAATGATGTTTCCAATCTTAAGGGATCGGGAAATTTAGCCAATTTAAGGCAAATGTTAAAAAGTTCCATGAGAAGGAAGGGGAATTTCTTGAAAATTTGCAGTATGTTGATGTTGTCGATGCCATCTGGTCCTGGTGATTTTCTTCTGGAGAGAAGATGGATGATATTTGCGACTTTTCCTTTGGTGAATGGGCAATCTTCTGGGATATTGGATGAGATGTAAGTAGAACTATTACTGTTGTTGGAATGGGGGAAGATTTTCTCCAGAATGTCTTGAGTTATTTTGAGGTGGTTTGCTGAAGGATCATGATTATTTAAGGTATTAATTCGGCCAGCTTCACCGCTTTCCTGAATACAGTTTTATAATGAGTGTCGTATGCGTTTGTGCAGAAATATTTCCAGACGGAATTCTTTGCAGTTTTGACTTCCCGCGTGTACTTTTCCAGTTCTTCTTTAAGGTATTGGAATCGGACATTTCTCTGATCTCTGGTGTGCCCTTTGTGAACGTCTACTCAGCGCCTTCAGTAAATTTCTTTCTACTTCTAGGTCTTGTGTATAGCGGTTAACGGTTGGAGATTCGTTGATGTCCTTCTCTTTCTATTTCTGATGGTTCAGATAATTGAATTGAAAATTGGTTTTAGTTTTTTGAGGAAACTGTTGTTGTTACCATGAAGAGTTTTGTACATAGCAGAAGTGCAGTTCGTCACGGATGAGTCTATCATTATTTCGATGTACTGATGGTTTCTGAGAGAGGGTTCCTCAGGCAATCACACCGATAATTTGCTGTGTGCTACGGGAGAGGTCTGTCCAGCTTTTGGAGGTGTTGCGTGTAAAGGTTGAAGGTGCAAACGAACTATTGTTGATAAAAAGATTATTGGCAAGCATTAATTCCTCAATGGCAATGTCCCTGGAGTCAACATCATTGTAGCCACAAAGGGTATTGTGGTCTTTAAAGTCTTGTATTTCTTGTGAGCTCAAAATATAAAAAATATATAAGAAAACGAAAGATAATGAAATCTAAAATGCTTCTTGTGTTGTAACTAAATTTGTATAAGATTCCTTTATAATACAAATTATAATTTCGATAATTTTTATTTACAAATGCTCTTGAATGACAGAAGGCTCTTACTAAACTCCGTGACCGCGATATTATTCTACGCGATCTGATTTAGGGTTCATGGTTCATAGTTTAAAAAGCCCCGAATTTGGCTTAAAAATATCAATGAAGACCTATAGATAGATGTGATAGAATAAATTAATCATTAATGTTTTCACTTTGACCATTTCTGTTACTACATTAAAGACTCAACTATACCTTGCAACATTAAAATAAATAAAGTATTCTCTGCACTGAAGTTTACCATGAATCGGGAAAGGGCACATGAAATTGCAATCAGTTCAACGGACAAAAGGTGCGTGAGTGTAAGTCTCATCCGAGTGTAGGATTAAATGTTTCAGTTCCCCCTATTATTTCATTATACGAAGAGCCAATGTTCCAGACATTGTAAAGACAAGAAACAAAAACTCTTACGGTTGTTCAGCTTAGAAATATCTTATGTACACCCTCACTTCACATACAGTAAATCATTTTTATGAAAGCATTGACTTTCTTCATTCTTTATATAACAGTTGAATTTTAAATGCCATGAAACTCCTATGCGCTGAAATGAATCATATATTGAATTTCACCATGCATATTTTTTTCATGCGTAATTCAAAGTGTATTAGAATAATAATTATGAACTTTGAATGGTAAATGTTTAAGTTGGGGAGAATTTAGAATTTTCTGTTTCTTTTATTTCTGTATACAATATGCATGTACTTCATTTTTAAAAACTTTTAATCGGATTTGACACCCGGTATTTAAATAATGATTTAATGGAAGAAAACAAAATATTCCATTGATTCACACAAATGCATGAAGGATAAATTGCAATAATAACTTGCCGATTTTCTTAAAGTTTAAGTAAATCTCAATACTTCAAAAAATTTCGATTCTTATCAGTATAGGTACAGATAGGAGATTTCACTGTAAAGAGAAGAATTCACTAAGATTTATGAGGCGTGGAAAAAAAGAAATAGGACAAACTATTAATTTTGAATTATTGCTGCATATTTTTAATACAGATAAATAGAATATAATTAAATAAATAGAATTTGTCAAAATACATAGAATTTTTTTTAATAAACAGTTTTCCAATAGAAAATAAATCATAAGTATTCAAAATTTTATTACATACACTGTAATCTTAAAAAGCAAATAGCATTCAAGAAGTGAATATTAGACATTATGAAAAAGCCGGAGAACTCTTTATTCATAGTATATGAAAGACGCAGAATAGTTCCAAAAATAGAATATAATGGAAATCGAGTAAACCGCCCTTACTGGAAACCTTGTACATCAAAGTCTTAAACATAAACGTATAATGTATACCAATTACGAAATTTAAGTGTTTGTTGATTTAATGCTTGTTTAACATAACTCTTTGTTTCTTATGCTACATATTATATTATTTTGACTGCCACATTATTCTGTAAACTTAAAATAAGTAAATAGCCTTCAAGAAGTGAATATTAGACATTGCGAAAATACCGGATAACTAGATTTATATTGTCTTTCTTCATAGCATATGAATGACACAGAACAGTTCCAAAAATGGAAGATAAAGGAAATTTGTTAAACCGCCCTTATTGGGAACCTGATACATAAAAGTATTTGAAACATAAACGCAATGTTTAACAATTTACGAAATTTAAGTGATGGTTGATTTAAAGCTTGTTGAGTATTTTCACTGCCACATTAGACGGGATATAAAATACTCACATTTAGTATTCATAACCCTCAAAAATAGATAATCTTTATTCAAAATAGACTATATGTTCAAAAGAATCTGGACACTTTCGGATTAACACATTTATTCGAATTTCTCCAGAAAGGTTGGAGGATCTGCACTTCAACTCCGACGATGTGACGAAAAGGATTGAACTCACATTTTACAATGAAGATTCGGTGACGAGGATATTTAAGGGACCAACCAGAAATTGATGAAGGCGAAAAGGGATTTCGACTCACCCCGTTTCACACAAAGCTGAAAATGATTAAAGAATATCAAATTCTTGATAATCCCTCATCATTTTGCTTCTCTTAGAGAGAGGCAAAAATTCTGCTGAGTGCAATTCCAATATCTTTATAAATCTTAACGGTATTCAAATAGAATTTGTGTATAAGTTGCCCTATTTATCTGGCTTCTAATTTATGAAAGATAAATTATGCTACGTCTCGCACATGCGCATTAAAAAATATTTACTACAAATACTGATATCTACTCCATTCATAGTATTTACTTCAAACATATCTTCAAATGTTCTATAAGTCTCGTATCATTTGGTTGAAAACTCTGCATGTTATAAACAAAGCTCATGCTGGAAAATTTGACATTATTTAAGAAAACCTTTATATCTTCCAGAATAGCTACGAGATATTTTTACGAAAACACATGCACGCAATTTGCATATTAAACACAACCATTGATGAAATATGCAAAAAATTATCAGCTTTCTGAGGAACAAAGTGAGCCGAAATCCCCTTTCGCCTTTAACAATTTCAGGTCGGTCCCCTAAATGCCCTCGTGACCGAATCGTCACTGTAAAATGTGATTTTAAGCCTATTCGTCACATCGTCGGAGTTCGAGTGGAGACTTTCTGGAGAAATTCGAAAAATATGTGGAAATCCAAAACTGTCCTTATACTTTTGATCATATAGTACATGCATTCATAGAGGAATTATTTTAAAGTATGCAATACTAGAATTTTAAACAGTAAGCAAAGTGTATCCTACGCTTTCATTAGCGGTTTTTCAATTTTTTTTCAACAAGCAGTTGAAGACGAAACTGATCTCCGCCACATTATTTCCTTCCAAAAGTAAACTAATCGTGAAATTGCTGCTATATTTAACGCCCCAATGGATTAGCTTTTAGGTGAGAACTCTTAATTTGAAAACAGGAGTGCCATTTAGGCTATGCTAGGCTGCACTATACCATTTATTAGTTGTATACCGATTTTTTTAAATCGTAGAATATGTTAATTTCAAATATATAAAAAGAGCTCTTTCTAAATAATTAACTGATATGGAAGAACAAAAGTTCACTCACAAAATCAGTTAGAGTGTATCGCTTGGGTTCACGATTATGTGTATTTAGCATGCAAAATGAATGGAAACTAGAAGAATGCTTTATTGCTTGCTTCATAACTAGTTAACGATTATGTCTTCCAACAAATTACTTTAAAAGAAAATGATATTGATTTTGCTTTTTTCATATTTATTTTTTATTTTCATATGAGGTACATGAAAATATAAAGTTATTATGCAATAATTTAATATTACTTTCCATTTCATTTCACATTGTCCTTCTATTTTCTATCCAAACATTACGTTTATTGTACAATACATATACACATTTTTTTGCTGAAACGTAAACAATGATAAACACTTTCAGTGTGACATTTTTATATCGAATCAGTCAAAGGTTTTCTCCAGTTTGCGATATTCAATACTTTTTGGAATTAATTAAAATACGTTATTTTCTAGTATTATTGCTTTCTATAATATTATCTGAAGCTCGTTTATTTCTTTGTATGGATTAGAATTTATAAATTACTAAGACAAAGGTATGCTAAACGGAAATAAATAGTTATAAATTATGCAAATAATTATAAATTATATAAATAATTATAAATTATGAGGAAATACCATTGCTCCATAAAATAGAATTAATTTCATAAAACAACATTATTAAAGAAATCCTAAAATTAACCTGTATATTTTTTATGAAAATTATAGTCATGGTGCAGTTGATAAATGTTTCATTTAATTATAATAATCGTCCCATCTCAAGAAATCTAGAGTCGTAATTATATTCTGTCTGACATAAATGCAAATTGTTGAAGTGTTCTTTGTATTTTTTGTAAAACTCTTTAAGAATGCCTGAAACGAATTTCGTATTTTAAAATAAAACATAAGTCAGTGGATATGCCTTAAAAGCATTATTTAGGTTCCTGAGTTTCCAAAATCATTTATTTAAAAATACTTGCAAGCAGAAAAGAAATAAAAATATAGCTCAGTTCATATTATTGAATTAAAGAAAAATATCACTTAATTGATAATACTGCCCATTTTTAAATGCGTTTATAAGTGGGAGTTCAGGTAAATGTACTTTTTAGTCTTCAAGATAAAATAAGAAAGGAGTAGCTATATTTCTGAAGCAACTACCATTCTTAGAAGTACCCCATTAACTCAAAGAATAAAATAGTCAACAGCCTGAGATATGCAGCCATTGATTCATAGATCTGAAATTTGTATATAACGATGGGTTTAACTGAACTCTTTCCTTTTCAAAATTTTTTCTTTTTCCAACCAAGAAACCATTTTCAAACCACCAGTCTTTTGCAAAGAAACGAGCTTTAGAAATGTTCCTTAGGAATAGTATCCAATTTAAACTGCATTTTTCTTTGTAAGCCTTTCAACAACGAGCATAACTTCACGATCGAGTTGAATGAAGGTAGAGAAGGAAAATATGGATATCAATGGAAAGAAAGTCGAATTTCACATTTCGTTTTTTCTTTTGTTATTTCTTTTCGTCGTTGGACAAAAATAGAGGCTAAAGTACAGAATTGATTCCAAGGTTCACATACTTTTGCATTCTCTCTTTCTGAAGTTTTTTTTCTTTATTTCTGAAACTTAATACTCTGTACTACTATTCTAACAAACGAATATACAGAAAGCCAGAAATTTTTATATATATATATATGTAATAATCTTACTTAATTTTACTTTAAATTCTAATATTATATATTGTAAAATCTTCGTACTATATTAATGTATCCCAAAATCGCTTTCCTTAAACTCCAATTTCGTTTTATTTCCGGAGGATGGAAGTATATTAAATCTCGCGTTTTGGCATATTTATTACTAAAAGAATATTCTAATTACTTCCACGTGCCTAATAAATCGCGAAATGAGCGACTTATTGCCGGCATGCTTTTCCCTAAAACACTTACCTAATTTACTAAAAATAGCTATTATTACCTTCACTTTGATCACGTGTCTATATGTTAAATCCCCACCGGAGGAAATGCAGGGATTTTCTGTTCTCTTTTTGACTTGAAACTTAAACCAAGATGTACGTACATTCAGTCACTCTCCCATAATAAAAGAAAATCAGAATATAACTCGTCTTTTTACTAACAACCACGAATACCTTTCATATATATATATACTGTTTTTGAGTTTTTATCTTGTGTTTATAAGTTTGTTTTGATATATATATATATATATATATATATATATATATATATATAGATTGCATCTTGAAATTTCTCGATATTTCAGTTCGGGAAAGAAATTCGCAAAATTTGCCTCAGAAGTCGCCTCACCTGCATCGTTGTTGGAAAGGAAACGCATGCAAGGTAAGGGAGGGGGATTTTTCGGAGGGTTGCGTTTGAAAGAAGAATAAAACAGACAATATAAATTAAATATCTGTGCTTACGAATGAAATTCTCATTCCTTTAAAAACCTCTATATTTGCTAAAATATTGAAATCTTTTTGCAGATAGGATGATGAAAGCCACGATTCTGTAATAAAGGAATTTTCGAGATTTAAATATTTTACTCAGCATTCTTGCATGTGAACAACAGGAGAAATATCTACTAGAATTTTTGAAATGAATATTTTGTTTTGCTGGAACGTAAACAATGGTAAACATTTTCAGTGTGACATTTTTACATCGAATCAGTCAAAGATTTTCTCCAGTTTGCGATATTCAATACTTTTTGGAATTAATTAAAATACGTTATTTTCTAGTATTATTGCTTGCTATAATATTATCTAAAGTTCGTTTATTTCTTTGTATAGATTAGAATTTATCAATTACTAAGACATTCCATATTTTGTTTAACTAACTAGATGTATAGACTGCAATTTCTAGGTGGGGAAAAGTTTCTATTGTTATTCAATTGCGAGGTCACATCAATTGAAACATTTCTGGGTGCAGCTAAATTTTGTACGGAATTAATGAATTCATGGTTAAAGGTATGCTAAACGGATTATTTATCTAGATGAATTTGATAAGAAATATTTGAAAATATAGGAAATGTACCCTCGAATATTTGGTATAAAAATAATTTGGAATTTTTCAATTCGATTTCTTCACTCGTTTTCGAATTTTCAGACCATAATTTATTAAACTTTTTGTTATAAGGATTTTTTACTTAAAAATAGTAACTATTTTAAATGTACCACTTAGATTATTAAGCTTCTTGAAATTGAATCAATGCACGTCATTCCAAAATAAAATTGACACAACACTCCTAAATTGGGTCAAATGATCCTCGGGTGATACCATTGCTTTTCCAATTATTTTTTGTTTTAATTTCAAAATAATTTCATCTATATGAGTGGAGTATAGCGAAGAATGCTTATTTTTTCAAAAAATATACCCATTTCATGCTATTTTACTAAAGAAGAAACATTGTTCAGATATGGGTAAATACCATGAAGACGAAAGAACACCCCTGACTCGCCGCAGTAGTAGTTCTTTTTCGCCGCACTTTTCAGTATTTCTGTTGTAAGAATGGCATTTTGCTAGACATCTGTTTCTCAGTGGAATGACAACGAAGGGCAGAGGTTTAGTTTTCCGCAGCAACATGGAGTTTCCCACTTTTGAAAGTCCAATATGTTGGTACCAAAAAATGCGTTTTCACTGGAATTTATTTGTAATATAAAACTTATTTTTGGTATTTTTTTATGAAAATCAACATTTTATGACCTTTACATTGCGACAAATGTTTGCTCAAATACTAACTTATCATAGTATTTCACTCATTATGTGAAGGAATTGCTTTTTTTATCAAGTGAAATTTTAGCAGTTTGGGAGCAAGTAAACTTTTAGTAGTGCAGAAGTATGATATGCTGGGGTAAAGTTTCTAAGTAGTTGGAATTATGATTAAATTTTTTATAGGTTATGATTTTTCTACGAATACTAACGAATTTTCTTTGCATTTTATTATTCGTTGTGGCTAAGCTTTCATGATTACTTTCAGCGCTACAGGTTCTTCCGGTTTTTGCTTTGATCTCCGCATTTTATTTTTATAAAATTTAATATTTTCTACATTCTAGCCAAGTAATTAAACTTTGCTTTATAAAACTTATTTTTATATTTAGTTTTTTCCACATTTTAGTTTTTAATGCATTTCATAAATCACGATTATAATGGGACTATGGATTATATGGACTCTTGAAATAAATTTTCTCAAATTCATTACTCGATGTCATTTCTAGTATTGAATTAATGCTAAATAAGCCTAAAAAGGAAATATAAAGTTCTGAAAATAATGAAATACCGCATTGCCATGGAGAACACACAACAGTATGTAATTTCAAAACCTGAACATATCAAGATGTGAGTGAAAAATAGATTAAAAAATTGTATCTGTACAAAAAGGAATCAAGGTATATTAAATAAAGTTGAGGAAAATGATAAGGTTTGATGCATTGGCGAAAAATGTAGTTAAATAAAATACTAAATGCTCATATATTAGTATTTTGACAGGTAATTCATTCGCTGCTTCTCAACTTATATGTTCATAATAGAAGAGTACCCGGTGCTGCCCCATCTTATTCAGATCAAAATCATTTGAAAGAATAGAAACCGAACAATATTTTATAACTAACATGATTGTTATTAGTATTAGTTTTCTGTGGAAATATTTCAAATTTTTTTGTGAAATTATTTATAAACTAATAGTACAAAAAGTTTCTTTCATTTATCATAAATTATAATATACAGTATTACGTTTATTTCTGGCATTGTTATCCAATTTTTGGGGTCATCTTATTATTTCAGGAATCCAGGACACAAAATCTTCATGCTGATTGCTCCATATCATAAATGCCTTCCAATGTCTCACCTTCATCCAGCCCAGAAGAGTAAGATATACGGCCCATTTCTTTGTACAGTATTTTGCTGTTGCTGTTGTTTTTGCACAATGTGGGAGCCATTTTTCAAATAAAATTTAAACAATTGAAGTTTATAAATCAACTAATGAAAATTGCTTCGTCAAAATTGCTCCAGCCGTTCTAAATAAACATTTCTACATGTTATATCGGTAGACATCATCCTAAAGGGTTGAATAAAAACGATTTGACCCTTCCATATTTTTAGTTTGACTTGATAAAAAACTACGTGTATTTAGGAGACATTGCCCCAACTTAAACTGAAAGACTGGGTTAGGGCTTGTTTATCACAACAATACTTCATGTTGGCTAACGAGAAACGAGCTTACCAAGTTTCAATTAAGTCGCTCTACAAGTATCGAGTTTACTGTCAATTGGCCTACCTGAGGGTCCTCCACTCTACCTGAGGGTTTGGATGAGGATGTATTTGCCATTAAGGTGCTTTGATTTTGACCATGAGGAACATGTGTATCAAGTTTCATCAAATTGCCCCAGCCGTATCAAATTTCAGGTCAGTCACCCATCTGTTGAATGCATTTAAACGACTTTAATTCACCCTAATCTCAGAGATACTGTTTGCTTTTATTTACACCTTCAATATTTTAGTTGTCTAATTAGAAGTACATGTACCAAAATCAAACAAAATTGCAATAACCATATCCAACAGCATGACAATCGGCTCAAGGGTTTACATATATTTTGACGATATTGCCCCCCCTACTTTGAGAAAATTGATTAGCATTTATTTACCCATACACTACTTTTAGTCAGCTTGTGAGGAACATATGTACCCTGTGTCATCAAAATTGCCCCTGAAGTATCAGTTTTTAAGTCAATCGGGCATCTGTTATATGTATTTAAAAGACATTCCCCACCATATCCTTATGGAATGGGTTAGCGTTTATTTACCATTAGTGTATTTTAATAAGCCCCTGAAAGACATATGTACCGAATTTCATCAAAATCGGTTTAGTCATTTCCAACAGCAAGTCAATCTTTCCAAGGGTTTACATGTATTTAAACGATTTTGCACTACCCTTTACTGAGTAATTGTATTAGCGTTTATTTATCCATACACTACTTTTAGTCAGTCTATAAGTAATATATGTACACACTCTCATCAAAATTGTGCCAGATATGTTACATTTCATGACAATATGCCCATTTATTAAATATATTTTAAAGACTTTGTCCCACACTATCCTGAAGGGTTGTATTAGCGTTTACTAACCCCAATAGTATTTTTAATTGGTTAATTAGAAGTGTGTGTACCAAATTTCAGCAAAATCGCCAAAGCCGCCGAAATCGTCAATCTGCCTATTTGTTACAAGTATTATGGAAACTTTGCCCACTCTTTGCCCACTTTGAGCTAGGGTTTACTTACTCCAACAGTAATTCAAGTCAGCTAATAAAGAACATGTGTACCAAGTTTCATCAAAATCGCCAAACATGTCAATCGGCCAATTAGTAACACGTATTTTGGAGTATTTGTCCCACCTTACCCAGAGGGTTTGAGCTGTGCGAGTTTATTTATCTCTACCCTACTTCAGGTCATATACTAAGGAACATTTGTACCAAGTTTCATCAAAATTGCCTGACATGTCAATAGGCCTATTTACTATATCAATCGGCCTATTTGCTATGTTAATCGGCCTATTTGCTATGTCAATCGACCTATTTGCTATGTCAATCGGCCCATTTGCTATATATATTTTAGAAACTTTGCCCCATCCAACCCTAAGGACAAGGTTACGGCTTATTTACCCCTTCAGTACTTCAAGTCAGCGTATGAGGAACCTGTGTACAAAGTTCCATAAAATTTGAATTACCCATTCGGAAGTGATGCTAGAGCAAACATATATACATGCATACAACATTGTGTTTAGATTATTTATTCATACGATTCTTCTATAAGTAATTCATTCATCTAAGTTTTTTTCATGCAATTATCTTCTTGGTTCAGATGATTTCCTAAAATCTAATTCATTGGTTTAGGTAATTTCTCAAAACCATATTATTGGCTTAGGTAACATTTTCAATGGTAATTAATCCATTCAGCACTTTCTGTTCACTTTTCTTACGGATAATGACTGCATTTTAAATTTATTTTTTTTCTTATTTTAGTATAGTAATCGATTTAACTCTATTTTTTTATTTATTCTGAAATCTTTGATTTTGGAGAAGAAAAAGGCTTTCATGCTCTCTCTTCATAAAACAAATTTCATTCAAGATAGTTTAAGAAGCATTTAAATTTCTCCATTTATATGCAGGCACGCAACTTAGCTCCGAGGTAAACCGAAGGATGCAAATCTTGATTTTTTCTTAATATTGCTCTTTCTTTTTAAACTGAAGAGCATATTTGATACTGAATGCAACCAATTGCCTTCTTTTTATATCTTCGTTGATTGCTAGTTAGGAAGAAGTAAATTCGTTGCACTACGAGCAGACTACTGTTATTTTCTTTATAACTGTGCGTGATTTTTGAGGAAAAACAAAAGTGATTTATTGTTTGATCATTCCAGTTGCAATGAAACGTGGAAGAAATTTTGCATTTTGCTTACGACTGTTAAATAAGACGAAAGGCGTATTTTAAATTTATAGTCGAAAATTGTTCGACGAATGTTTTTTGAATGATAGATCGTGGAACAGTTTCATCAGTTGTCTAAGCGATAAAAAAAATTACTACTTCAGTGAGAATGGAATTTTTATTAAATAAATATTTCGCTGATTAATTTTTAAAATGCAATTAAATAAAACGGTTAAAAGGATAAAATTATCTTCGTAAAGTTAGATTGAACATATATCATGTAACTGATAAAGAAATCTGCATTCAATGATTTACGGATGCATTTAAAACTGATAAAAAGACAACCTCCTTGAAGTTGAATGCGGAAAATTTACCGAAGCCATGTTGTTGGTGCGATGAAATAAGATGTTACTGTTTGAAAAACAAAAAATTTTATAAATTAATATTGACTTGTGTAGAATTAGAATTTTATTGGTCTTGATGTTTGCCTATATATTTTTATTGTTACTTTATTGCTCAGTCTGAAATATTTGTGCTAATTTAAATTATTTGTTTGACGAAATGAAAATATTAAATTTCTGGAAAACTTTAGCCGAATTTGTATTAAATATATGGAGGGTCCAGAGTTAAGCTGAACCAAGTCCACAAGCTTCATTTCCCCAGAGGTTACTAAAAAGGCAATTAGTCCAGAGTGCAGCAAGTATAACAATCAAATATCAACTAAACAGTCAATTTAACAATAACTTAAATTAAATTACAGCAGTTAAAGGGGAAGGGTAAATTAAACTATTCAAGAAGTTATAGGGTAACCAGAATAAACTGGATCACCCCTCCCTGCCTTAGCTCCCGGGATTTAAAATGACAGTGGCTGTTACGACAGCTCGAGTATTGAGGCCAGAGTCCTAGTAGCCTATCACAAGGCCACGGCCCGCCCCCTCCTGAAGCAGTTAAAGGGTAAATTGACTTTTGAAGTTTAGCTTCTTGTTCCTCTATTTAATATTTTACTATTACGTTGGAGGAAATACCAGATAAGCATCGTATGCAACCAACATTTATAAATTGATATGGCTTCTGAACTGACTTGGTCTAGCTAATCAATTAAAGTCCATTAATCTAGGACAAACAATGAAGGGAAAGTATGGGATCTTCTGTTGGTGATGGGATGTCTTACTGGGGGCTTTCAAGGAAAACTAACCTACGTATGTGCTTCGAATGAAGGGAAGCCAGGCAAACATCCAGCAACTAGTCTGATCACAGAAAACAAATCGTTGCTAAAGCTAGAACCTTATACAGGTTTTTATTTTTCCTAGTTCAAAGTTTCAGTCAGTCGTCAGTCAAAAGTCAGTTTCCTAGTAAAGCCAAGGGAAAAACCCATAATCTTTCGATCCATATTCCATGCTTCTCCCACAATGGCAGGAGATTAAAATCTTGATGTTAGTAGCAAATACTCAGGTGAGAAAACAGCAATATATTTTTTGGACCTTATCAATTTTTTTACTCCGCAGTATATTTTTATAAAATAATGTTGAACACAGAGTGCCCCCCCCCCCCTTTATTTCATAATGAAATTCTTTCTTTCTTCGAAAATATAGTATGCGAAAAAGCAAAAATGAGATGAATGTATAGTTTTTTTTATTGTGAGGTTTGAAATTTAATTTTTTTATAAGTTTTAGCAGATTTCGGAGTCACATATTTTCTTTTCATATTTCAGATGTTACTGAAAAAACGACTATTTCAAATATTTTTATATATATTTTACTGTAAATATATACACTTTTATTAAAGAGAAAAATATTCCTCTTATGTGAATGGAAATAAGATCATACATATTTAAATGTCAAAACTAATTTCATTTCATAAACTCAAGTGCAAAAAAAGAAAAGGCGAAAGAATTCATTCTTAGAAAACGATTTTTTCATAAAGAGTCTTTTTAATAACAAATGCATAAGATGTATTTAAAAAAAAAAACATTTCTTTATAAAATATTCTAGTAATATTGTTTTTCATCGTGTATTTAATATTTCTAAAATAATAACCATATTAAATATGGTAAGAATCGGGTTTGTTTTTGTGGTAATGTGTTCAGTTTCGAAGAAACTAACTAATACTTTTCTATAAACAACTCATGTTTTGACAACTTACGGCAACGTACCAGCTAAATGAACCCATTCATTTTAAAATGTGGAATGATGAGTTAGATTTAAATTGAATTTTACACATATTTATCCATCAACTTTCGACACATGATTTAACATTTTTTGTAGTTATGAATTTAAAACGATTACCTCAGAACGGGGTTACTTTGCACCGATTTTCATGACTTCCGAGATATAGTTTTGAGATTATTTACACGTATTTCTCTAAAAGAAAGGCTTTTCTAATTTTTTCCTCATTGAGGGACTATTAGAGAACGTTTCGCAGCAAAATTTGGATCAGACTGTGATTTAATAATTAATTACGATTTTTCGAAATTTTGGTGAAAAGTTACCTCATAGGTGGGGATACTTTTGCACATGATGTTTTTCCCGTATATTTCATTAACCAACTCACACACACACTGTGATGCAATGCTAATCAATTTATTGACGAACTAGGTGGAAGTATACAAAATAATCTTAAAATCCAGAAAAAATATTCGAATAAAATTACCCTTTTACAACTTTTTCAGTTTATTTTTGTAACAAAACATTTATAATAATTATATTTGTAATAAACATTGCTTGAAAGTCAATGTTAAGTATTTTAATTGATAACCTGAAAGGTATGTAAGAAAAATTTCAGTACATTCAAATAAACAAAATATATATCGAAATTTAACACAAAGGAAAAACAAAAATGTTACTCGAACAACAATTGCAACAACGGTTGAACAAATGTTACCACGGTCTTTTCCTTCTCAAAGGAGAAAACCAAGAGATTTCCATTTTTAGATAAATGAATTAACTTTCTTTTGTGATAAACTATTCGCATTGGGAACAAAAAAAAACGTTTTTGCCTTTTTAAGTTCATACCAAATTTGTGAAATGGCGTTAAATCAAACTTCTAAGGTCGCTGGTGAGAACTCCATATACCTACTAGTCCCTAAGTTTCTTTTATACACTCTGGACATATCTGAATCTTAAACAAACATTGTTATTATTATTATTTAATACAAAAATAAGTTAAAAAACCATCTGGGGTTGCTTTTTCTCAAAAATTTCCATGGTGCAAAGAATCATCCCTTTTCAGTGTAAAGTTACCCGAAGTCAGAAAACAAATAATTACAGCTTAACTAACAAATGTAATTGGCTTTTAAAGCAACAAATACAAGCTAGACTTATTATCTTTTACATTTAAATGCACTTGACTTCAGAAGTGCCATACTTTCCTAACCAGAGACAGATTTTTCAGCACTAAAATTTTCGCTGAAAAATTGGCTCATTGTCTTTTTCTTTTGGAACCTCCTGATTGATTGTTATATATGTTTAAGGAATGAAATTAGTCAGTGTTCCCAAGAAGCTAAGGAAAAAATCTCAATTCCGTACCCCTAATCAGTTGATCTCTATTTCACTTTTCACACAAATTCTGCACTGGTGCAAAGTTACCTCCACGAGTGCAAAGTAACCTCGTTGTACGGTAACTATTCAATGAGCGATTTCTTATTCAAAATACACCGATACACAAAAATTAGTCATTCCAATAATGAACTTCTGCAGTTAAATTTGAGACACGACAACGCTCATAGTATATATCCGAAGTAAGTCAAAAGGAACTTGTTTATTTGGTTCAGTAAATAGCTTTATAGGAGTGAAAGAAATACAAGTCTTTTATAAATCTTTAAATATCATTAACGCATTTTTAAATAAATTGATCATAAGAAACATATACATGATGAAACTATAAAGCGATTACAAATCCTGCTTGAGCCACGTACTGCTCAGCGGAAGTCTTTAGAAGAAATGTGCCAAGTGTTTTTTTTTTTTACTTCATCAGATATTAAGTGAGTTACATATTAACTTATGGCTCCGTGGTTTTAATTCAAAATATATAGTTTTTGGGGTTTTGTTATGATTTTCACTCGTGGCCAGTTAAGGCCTGCTGAAAAGTCCAACTGGTGCGTATCCTTTCAAAGAACTGAGAACTCTTATCTTTGTTACCACCACACAGAGAATGACGCTGCGAGACTGAATAAATGAGTTTTATTTGGATACAGTCCACTCAAGTAGTATTCCAATATTGCATAGGGAGGGTGTATCCATCCCTAAGCAAATACATCTAAGCTCGTTCGTGATAATAAATGCATTACATGTAGGCATATGCAATAGTTTCTACTCTTCAACAAGTATCACATTTTGCGTACCAGAAATGTTTAACACAAACATCGATAAAACTGCTGCAATAAATATTTTCGAATGAGTACGTCAGTGTGAAATTCTTTATGTGAAGAAACCATGTAAGAAACATTCATTTTGATACCAATCAGTAATTATGAATCAAGATGTAATTTTTACAATTCCAATGGTTATCATAATAGATCAGCTATGAAAATCTGCAGATGACAATACATCGAACTGCATAAAGATTCTCATAAAGAATATTATTTCATCCACTTTAGGCTCCATCCAGAATTAAGGGTTTGAAAAACATGGCGACAGAAAGAAAACCAGAAAAATTGTGCTAGCAGAATTCCAAACTTATCTGCAAATATACATTTTAGCACTATTACATAATTGATATCTTACTGTTCTGTACCATGAATGGGATAATCTCGTTTTCAGAAATATCAGTGATGCAATATTACAAAGATGCTCCATTCATCTTAGTTGATTTCAACAATATTTTCTAAATAACAATTTTTTAAGTCTAAATGTGGAAATATTACGAAAAAGTATGTTCAAAATTGCGATTAATTCCAAGATTGTGTGAGTCTGACAACACATAGGATAGTACCATTTCCAGAGAGCATTTCACATTGATTTAATAACTTTCTTTATTGTCTCTGAAAATATTAAACTTTGTTGTGATGTTTTTAACAAACTCTAGTTAGAGGAAGGTTGTGATGCCTTCTGATGCAAAATTTTAACATAACGATAAATCTACAAAATAATGTTCTATGCAGTTATGTATTAACATGGTGATTTCGAGGTTTGCAAGAAACTCTATAGGTAGAAATGGTACACGAGAATAAAACAGTTTTATACATAAATATCTAGTATGCTATCAATATGAGAAGAATGAATAAATAATTAATAAGCATAACTTTATAAAAAGTTCTTGAGAAATACAGTCACTGCCTTACACTGACAAGGAGCGGACACGACTTGAGAAATTCAATTCGTGATGAAACTTGGCATATTAGTAGCATACTATTAGGGTGTTCACACGTTAATCTAAAAAAGTGCAATGGCCAGCCAATTCGAAGGAAATGGCCCTCAAACTTTGGGCGCAACTTATATACCAGTAACCCTTCACAAGCAATCAGTGCACAGATAGCTTAAATGTAAGTGTGCTCGCGTAGAATTCGCTAGATCCGCAGTTCGGTCCGGATTACGGTTTTATATTTTGATTTTTTTCAAAATTATTCCAAATTAAATTTAAAAAATTTAAATATATTTTAAATTAAAACTTTAATTATTTTTACACAGAAAATAACTTTATTTATATGATACTTGAATTACAGATAAAGTAATAATAAAAATAATATATAAACTGATATAAATATATCAGAAAACTATTTAAAACAGTTGCGATCAGATCTTGATCATAACAAAATTTACGTAACAGAAAACAAACATAATAGGACTAAAGTAACAACATAAAACAAATGAAATATTATCAATCGGAATTTTAGATCCAATCAATTGTAAAAATAGCATCGCCATGGGCTTGGATTTTGTCCCAACCAGTACAGGCCTAATGGGGCAAGGGCCTGCGGACAAAACATTGGAATCCCAACTCCGTTTTTCCTTGCGCACTGCAAATGATCCATTGTCCATTATCGAAGTCTTCTGAGTGCAGATTATCATCAGCATCAACGTAAGGAAATTCAAATGAATGAATCGAGTCTTCAGACTCAGAACATTAGAAGTCCAGGTGTCGCTTAGCTATTTTCTTCTTTTTTGTAGAATTTTCGGCAGGTTTGTTGCGCTTAGTCTTATTAACTTCGGCCTTCTTAAGCTGTCACAGATTTCGGTCATATTCTTTTTCCTCTATCTCCTTTTTTAATGAGAAGCTCATTTTTCACTGGGGTGCCAGTGAGTTGCGGGAAGTGCAAGTGCAGTAGGAAGCACAACGAGTTTATAAATGAACGCGGAGGGGTCCGTCATTTTACCGTCAACCTAATTCGTCATCTTACCCGACATATCCTTTTTATTTAAAAAAAACACTGAAGAATATCGGCTCATTAGATTGCTTGATCACATTGCTTTGATTAGCTCTTTACAAATATCACATGTATAAATCAAAAATATGTTTTCCGGGAACGCTATCCCTTACTTAGCAACTACCAAAAGTTGCGTTGGAGCAACCCAAAAACACATTACCGCTTATTGTGAATCACACTAATAATCGGGAGGAATCTTTTGGTGTGACACGGGTAGATGGTCGCTATAGGTCTCTGCTGATACAGGATCGTGGCATTCATCTAGGGTAATTTTCGAGAAAATTCCAATTCATCATCTTATCCTCTTCATCGTCTGATACGACTTTCCTCTATGTGTAAAACAAAATATCAAGTATAACAATTAATCTTATTGTATAAAAATAATAGTTTTTTTAAAGAAATAATAATAATTTAAAAATAATCGTAATTTTGAAGAATAAAATTTTTTCAAAAAAATTAATATTTCATTTGAAAGTTAAAATTATGCATTTTGACATCCTGGATTATTATATAATATACAATTTCACAAAGGAAATTTCACAATACCATTATATACTTATCTAAGTTATTCCGCCCCGAGGAAGTACCACGAATACGTGGACGAGAAGCCTCTGGTTAAGTAAGAGAGGTCTCGATCTCCTGGGGGTACAATAATGATTGGGGCCAGTCATAGTAGGTACCTCCTTCGGGAGGGATAGAGGCGTGGCCGGTGATGGCTTCTAGGACTCCGACCTCAGAACTCGAGCAATTACAGCAACTATCATTCAAAGGTCCCTTGAAACCTACGCAAGACAGAGGTAAAACGGTTTGCGGGTCTCCAAGTTATCCTTTACTTTTCAAAATTTCATTTTTTTCTGTGTGCACGACTTAACAGATGAAAGAATCGTTTTCTACAATAACCAGAATCAGTTTTACTTAAAATCCCTTCCTCAAAACATCAGGAGATTTCAATTAATTGCTTGAAAATGATACACTTTGCAAAATATTTTTTAAGAAAAGAAATAACTTTTAAACAAAAACGAAACCTCTTCTTTTGCAATCAGATAACTCAAACAAGATATTTATATCCATAATGACTTTTCATTGCATCAAGACATCTTCAGGATTCATCTGTTCATAAATGAAAAAAGAACAATTGAATCTTTAATTCAATTTTTCTAGAATTAAATTGGGTTTAATTACATACGAATGTTCTCCATTTGATGTGCATATGCTTTTAGCATTTTATCACTACTGTAATTGATTGTTTATCTACATACAAAGAGTTTGAAAGCTAATTATACTTCTCTTCTTTTTTCAAATTTTAAAGTCATGTCACCTTTTCATGCAATAATAATAGAGACTTCAACATAGTACAACACCGATTAACGAAACTAAAGGGGGTAGGCAGTTTCTGAAAACGATTTTTTCGGATAAGCTATACGCATCTATTACTGTTTCGTATTTAATTACTGAATGTAATTCTGAATTGCTTTGAGTGGAAAACGAATCCAAAACTCTTTTTGTAGGCTACGCTTATGTTCTTTATTAAAGTTAACCCTCCATCGAACGCAATATTTGCACCTGCGAGTCGGGTGCGATGCGTCCGACAGGTACAGGTAAACAATATCGTAATTAATATCGTTAACATAAATTAATTTTAAATTTTGCATTCTAAAATTAATCACTGATTTTCTTCCGAAGGTTTAAAAAAATGTGGGAATGTCGTAAAAAAGGCTCGCATTCGCGATTAATTCATTGCAGCACAGTAGGTAATTTTTGGATTTGCGAAAGTATATCCATTGAAACTACAGATGATATTTAAATTATCGTTTCAATCTTTTTAAAGTTGACATTAAAAAATGTGTACATCTCTATTCAAGGCACTTTTAACTTTGAAGAACATTCTTGGTGTCTGCTTATATTTTCTCTCTGTTGGATATAAAGAAATATTAAAACTGCATACCATAGAATCGGAATTAGAATTATAAAAGCTTCGGTGTATGTTTGCAATTTTAAGAATATTGAGCTTTAATTGATAATTTTGGACGCTTAAAGTGTTTAATCAGGTTACTACAAAATATCAATTCAATAAAATTTAGAAACTCAATTCAAATTTCAAAATATTCAGCTTCAAATAGCACTTTTTACCTTGATGTAAACTCTACAAACAACAAAAATAAAATATTAAATTAAAGAAAAACTTCAATATAAATTATAAAAATTATCTAATTTAAAATATTCACTTTTATATTGCAATTTTCAATTTGATGGGAATTCCTCAAAATATCATAAAGCAAACAAAATGGAAGAAATACGGGATTGTCAACTCTATAGAAATAGTTATTTAAATTTTTGTCAGCGATCCTTCTGTAAAAATGTTCTTAATCTCTAATTGCCACATATAAAATTCGTGATTTCCAAAAATTTAATTTGTTTCACCACGAGAGGAACTCAGTTTCATCATTCATGACAAAAATTATCCGATTACATCTCATCTTCTATACATTTTTCATTCTCGCTATCTCGTATCGTCTTTTAAACCTCACCCCAGAAAACAAATCAAGAGTAAAAATTGCGAATATGCTAGAAGTCCTTTGAGCACTTGTGGAAACTTCGCATTATATGACCTTAGGTATGCTTGTTTTAATAACTGCGTTAAAAAGCAGCGCAAACCGAAATACTTATTTCATGGTATCTCTTTAGGTGACTTCTTCTCTTTTTCAATAAATATTCCGAAAGAATGCTAGAATGGCGCATATTTTTATCAATACAAGATTAAAATTTTCAAAAGCACTGAAGATATATATTGATCCAAAGTTTAACAGCACGCTAGAATGAAAATAATATAGATCTTATAAGGAAGATTATTTCAATTGCTTATGATAGTAATTAAAATTCCTAATGTTTATGACTTAACGCTTAACTCGTCCTTTTCCTTTCAAATTAACTTTAAAACTGGAATTTGAGTCTAGAAATGTCACCAAAAATGTAAAAGGTAATCTTATGAAATACTGCGATTTTTTTTTATATTTTGAATATAAACTCTGTTAGACTATACTTTACTGAAACTAATTATAAACTTTATTATGTTCGAAAAATACGCTCTTTTAAAAGTTTAAACTTTTTTTGAAGATACAAAATGTTCGTCCTACCTCCCAGAATTTGCAGATGCTATGTGTTTGTAATAAAGACACAATATAAATGTTTTTACCGGATGAAATATTGGGTGTGTAATCATGATTCAGGCATTTTTAATAAATGACTTTAGAGTACTGCGTAGGTATACGTGCTTACGTGAATTTGAATACTTTGAAACAACACTCATAATTTACGTATTAATTTATCCTCAGTTGGAGGAAATGGACGGAGTACGCCAATGAATTTCTCCTTCCTGCGAATTTCCTGCTGTTCTTTCCAGAGACCTCTCCCCTCACCTTAATAGGAACATCCCTCGAGTACAATGAGTATAACTGATTCGTTCAGAATAAATTCCACTTTCCATTCTAATACGTCGGCGAACTCAGTACGTCTCACTTCTAAGTATGCAAAGGAAGATTATTGTGCCTCCTCAAGTGAGGCACTCATAGAAAAACAGATAAGTTAGTTACAGTGATAGGATTTTTCAGTTCTTTCAATGATAACTTCCAACACTTTTATACAATTGGGGACCAATTCACGATCAACGAAAGATTGTAGTCCCTTCGTGGTAGATGTTTCTTTTTTCAATATATGCCAAAAGCATTTTTTTTCTTTTTCTATGTTATTTTTAATTGTTTTTCTCCGTTTCTCTCTATGATGGTTCCTGAACAGATTAAAGTAATAAACTAAGAAAAATGAGAGGCAATTTGAAAGAGAGATGGTGGAAAAAACGGCATGGCGTATTCCATACGCCTCCCCTCCCAAATTGTACCACACATCATCCCCTCCAACGAAGGGTTAAAGTATGTCTAAATTTTCTAACTGAATATACACTAAATTTGTCTACAGTCTGCAAATCGATACCAACGTTTTAACTTCCTGTCTTTCAGTGAATAAATTTAAAAGAACATTATTTTTAATCTTTGAAAGACCGCACACCTTAAACTGTTTTCCAGAAGCTGTTATTTAACGTCCTCCCAGCTCGTTAATGAAGAGTAAGTAAGTCATTAGCCAACAGCTTTCAATTGACAGCGTTCAACAATAGGTTCTAAGTTAATAACTTTGGTTTCAATCGCTGACCAACAAAAGTTGCTACAGCTGCTGTGTTTAATCATCTGGTTTTGGACAGTCTCCACTCGATGTCCGTATACATTGCTGGTAATCGATGGCAGAAAAAGGAAGATCATCCAGTAACTTATTTTCGTCCGTGACATGGCTAGAGATGACGTCTCATCGCTGAATAAATCTGCTGTGGGTAGAAAATAAAATCGAATCCTATTTGTTACTTTCAATATGAATGGCAACAACGGCGGTCGCAATTAAATTAAGCGATAATTTCCTTCTTTAAATAATGATGAGAAGTAAGGCACGTTCATTGAGAGTAAAGTCATTTAGAAAAAATCCAAATGAAAAATAAAAGAAAAGTTAGCTGGTTCTAAAAGTTGTTGGGAAACAAGAGAAACTCCTTCATGATTTGGGTTGCATTACCAAACTCGAAATATTTTCCTATATGAATGCAATATTAAAAGTAGACCCTTCCGTGAAATATAATAGAAACTAAACTATACAGCGCTCATAAACCTATAATCAGCGAAAAAATTGCCACTTATAATATCATGAGATAGACGGCTCCAAGAAATGGGGCGTACAACTTTTGAAAGGCTTAATATCAAAAGTTCCTTTCAAAAAACATTTCAAATTATTTGATGTTGTAGTTTAGAAAGCTAATTATAAAGCTGCTTTTTATATAAAAAGTAAAATGGTTATATGTCTTATATTATCGCAGAATTACGTTTTACTACTGATGGAAAAAACATGAAAAATGCAGATTCTACAAGAAAACTGGATTTTTAGATTATTGAAATAAAAACGATGAATGAAGGGAAACGTCTAAAACTTTTTAGAATGCAAACAAAAAAGATACTTGTAGATAAAAAATAATTAAAAATCAAACCTCTTATCAGAAAATAAATATTAAACTTATCGAAAATATCACGAGATCTTATTGATTCTCGAAACATTTTCAGTTTGCAAAAGGCGACAATATCTGAAGATTCAGATCATTCCAGATAATTAGATATTAATTGCCTACGCATTAGTAAAATGTGCCAATTGCTGGAACCACTAAAGAAACCTCTTTTCAATATAAGCATTTTAATTTAACAAATGAATGCAACAAACTAACAACATGTCCACATTTAGATATTCCAATCAACTTCAAATGTCTATACATTACTAAACTGAACTTTATGTTGGAATTTATAGAAATCGTAGATATTGCCAAAAAATCCCAATCAATGGCACAGTAATATCATTTATCATTTATATAGCAGTGAAATAATTCTGTAATTCGCCACTTCAAACGTTCATCATTTTTGACTTGTAATTTAATACAAATCTTTCAATTTAAACAACAACTGGACAAACTAATGTGAAAAGCAACAGACTTATAGGCAGATTTCCCCACGATTATAATAGAATCACGTTTTTGCTAATAAAAAAAATCACGCATAACTATAAAGGAAAAAAGATTGTAGTTTAGTTTTGACGTAGGTTCAACGTAATTGCCTCTTTTTAACAGATGTTCTAGGAAATCATAAAAACGTCAGTCAATTGAATCCAATATAAATTATAATATTCAGTGGAAAAGAACAAGAAGTAATGCGGGATATTTTTAGATTTGCATCAATCTGCTTAAATCGGAGTTAAATTCCATGATTGCATAGAAATGGAGAAATTTAAATGCTTTTAAATTCTTCCACAAGCTTTCATGAAACATATTTGATGGAGACAAGACATGATAAACCATCTCAATCGAATCTTACAGAGGAATAATACAATAAACTGTAAAAAATTGAATCCAACATTATGACTCTATATAATGTTTATGTAATGACAAAGTTAAGTATGTTATTTATAATTTAAAAGTACACGAATTGTGTTAGAAATATGTTAAATTTAGGTTTTTTTAATCAAAGAACAACATCTAATTCGCGTATTCTGTAAACTGCGAGGTTAAGCAAGAGGTTTCAAATAAATATTCATTAAAATTTCCTATTGAAAGACATCTATCTGAAATACAATTACAAGAGACGTTAATTTTTTAGAGAAACTGATAGTGTAAAAATCGTTTTACGTTGAGACATTGAACTGAATGAACTGTAGCCAAACCGGTTGAAGACGTTCTCAATATGTCCTTGCTCATCCTGGAAGTAGTATATGAGAAATATGCATAGACTGTGCGCATTTAGAATATCAAGTACAGAAAATCTGAAATACAAGTGGGACAAATACTTTTTTTCAAATACAGGGGCAAGAACTATTGTCGGGAGGCAAGAAGCGTCGGCTAGGTTTTATCTGAAATTTTATTTTAAACAAAAAAAGGATGGAAATCATACTTTGGTGAATGAAATGGTCTAGAGCTATTGGCGTTAATTTATATGATTAGGAAGCGCTAAAACAATAGCCATTTACAGTTGCTAGAAATCCTCATAATTTGTAAACACATATTTATCAAATATGTTGGTCTGTGAGTGTTTCCTAGGGAATACGTAAGGTCATTTTTTCTCCGCCATTCTTTTTCGATAAATCTTTAACTTCTACTTAATAGACAGCTATCGTACCTGGACCATTATTTAATTATTTGCAGATATCTCTTTTGCCGTGAGATTTGTCAAGATTGTGGTTTCAGTATGACTGGGCGCTAGTACATAAATCTTTCTAGCCACCTACTTTCTTAAACAATTCTTTAAAAAACCGTTGCTGGATACTTAAATCCCTGTGAGTGTACCCGGATATCACCAGTTTTAAATCCTTTCGATAACGTACTTTGGACTTTCTTAGAAAATAAATTCTTCAAATCAGAAGTCATGAATAGACTAGATTTAGTAAAATGTATTTTCATAGCGTACAAATCTGTTATACCAACAATGCTGTATAATGGGC
Source organism: Araneus ventricosus (assembly GCA_013235015.1). NCBI lineage: Eukaryota > Metazoa > Arthropoda > Arachnida > Araneae > Araneidae > Araneus > Araneus ventricosus. Next base: position 320,544 of record BGPR01000292.1, read on the forward strand.
AAGAACGATTTAGTAAGAAGAAGTAACATATGTTGAGCAATACAACGATAAAATGATTTTTAATTGCAGTTTTTAAAATTGTTAAATATAATCGTAAGTTAAATAATATTCTTTTAGATGAGATTGTACAGGACAAACTCTGTTGCTTTTCAATTATTTTTTGAGTAAAAAATGTTTTACTCTTTTCTGTTGAATATTTAATTAAATAAAAGATTGAAAGGACATTTTTAATTTGTTTCGAGTATTTTACTTTTTAATTTGCACATTTGTACCCTAAAATAGTTTCTTATGAGCCCCTCTTAACTGTAAGCAGCTGTTACTCGGATAATTTTATACTCCTAAAACAGGCAAACTTTTTATATCGCAAAATAATTTCCAGTTGGAAGTGCATGCCTATCTTTAACGACAGAAAAAATTGCCACTGGCCCACGATTAGAGTGAAAACACAGTTGTATGAGGAAAAACACTTTATTTAATTTATCATGGCATACTGATACTGTAAATACGAGGAATCTTATCTCCCAAAGAGAAATAACAGCTAAGTTACCGTTTGTTTAAGCTCAGCAAACATTGGGAAATTTCTTTTGATGGCTTTGTATTCATTTATTATTTGTTATTTGCGCTATCCTCATCCTGGTTAAATTTATTCTATTTATAAAAGGTACATTAAATGGATGTTGCGAACTCAACCCAATTTGTGATTCGTTTGGCTAATTAACTTGCAAATATTTAATGAACGAAAAACATACAAAGAGATTTTCAACATGAGCTTAATGTATTGCTATTTATCATGATACAATATTCTAGAAATATAACCTAATTATTTTATACTGTATGTATTCTACTTGCAAAAGAGATTCGATAAATTCAAAAAATGAGTTTATTCTATTTCATATTATTATCTGCTAGACAAAGAAGAGCAAATAGAAATATTTCTGATAGACTTAATCTCCGAGGAAAAGAGCTCAAAAGATTATTTTATAAATATTCTCTATATTAGATTTCCTTCTCCAAAACATAAACTTCGCCTTTAATAATTTACGTCTTCACAGAGAAACTGTTTACTATTCAATAATGAATTCGTTAGCTTTTTATTTGATCTCAAATACTTCCTAAGCATTACTGTGATTTAAGTATTCTAAAAATGTAATAAATTATTTCTCCTATATTTTATTTACAGGTAAAATGTTCTTCAATTCTCGAAACCTGAAGTATAAGCAAACATACATTGCACATGAGAATGCTCTTTCAAACATTAGACTACAGTTGCTTTCCACTAAGCCATTGAGGAAAATAATAAACCCATGGCAATAAACAACAGTAAGCATTTGAAGCTTTTAAGTATATTTATTAAAGTCAGTATGGATAAACGGTTATAATATTTAAGTAATTACCAGATTTTTTTGGACAGTTATTTTTTAGACGACGCGGAAATTATGTATGATAACCGTTTATCCACATTGACCATAACATAGAGACTGCCGAAAGGATACATTTTCGTAATTCGATTCGGCTCACTGCGCAAGAGTTGAGATTCAGTCCTAGTCAATGATGTTTTTTAATTCTTTCGTCAAAACTTAAAGAGGCTTCAAGAGGTTTAAAATTCTGAGTTCGGTTGGATCAGCAACAAGCGATAATCGGAATAAAAAAAACTCCTATAACTCAGTTGATTGATAAAAGCGCATCAAATATATGGTACATGTCTGAACAGTCGTTTCTTGTATTAAACGAGAAGCTTTTAAAGACTGTTATGTTGCTAATAAGAGATCTAAGTCAATTGAAGTTAATAGTTTGTTGGAACCATTACAAGCAATTCTTGGCATCTTTGGTGGATTTTTGGAATAAGCCAAAATCGATTATGCAGGTTTTCTAATCAAGACCAATATAATCTAGAACATACGAAGAAGAGGTGACTTCAACATCCGCAAAAACTGTGTTATTTTCACGACTGCAACCACCAAAATTTAAAGACTATTGTGGTTCTTTACAACTTTGACCAAAAAATCGTAAAGAAAAGATTCAGTGAACCCCTGGCACCTTTTATGCAGGGAGCCGAATCGGATTTTCCAAAACATCGTTTTCTCTGCCTAAATATATTTATTTTCTTTGGGTAATAATATGTTCAGGTATCCATATCGCACATGTTCTAAATGCTTTTATTTGATGACATGATGTTTTTCAGGTATAAAATAATTCCAGCTTCAGTCTATCTAAAAGCTAATTAAAACGCCGGATGTTTTTTTCGCAGTGGATTAATTTGTTTCAGCTTTATTAACCTCCCGTTTTGAAGCAATACGAGGGCTATTTTGGGGCGGATCTCGAAATTTTGAACTATGTCAGATGACGAGGACGACACCTGAGATGGCACTCCAAGCTTCACACCACACCAGCTGGAAGACGTTTGGCCACTACGTTTGATTTAGTGCGCAATTGGCTCCTTACACGGCGGATACTCAGTGGAGTGGAGTTTCGAACCTGGAACCCTCTAATAACTAATCTAATCGATGAATAATCTCAGTAGGTAAATTCATTTTGAAACACTTATTTATATCTTTTCTGATGATAAATTCAGTTGTTCATAAAATTTCGACAGTAGTGTAATTTATCGCAACCTCTGGAAACATTTGTTGAAACAGTTCTTTCCAGAAGGAAACACATTTCTTTTTGTTGATATTGCATTGAACGCATTGACTATTGGGGAGTCACGCTGATGACATTTTACAATTTACTGTAGACTTCTTTACTACAAATATCTGTACTTTGCCGGCAAAGTAAGCCGGCATTGATGGTTGTTGTTGAATGTAATATTGAAGGTTGTTCATCACTAAAAATTTGACTTTCATGTAAATTATCTTCTTACATAGCTTCCAGCATTATGGTCATAACATTCAAACGCTTGATGCTGTCTTCCTGTTTTGGTTTCAGCACAAATTAAATTTTCAGCGGTTTCATATGCAACTTGTTTTAGAAAACACCCTAAACAATTTTTGTTAAATTTATAGCTCTCTAACGGTTCCAAGAACTGCATTCAAAAGACCGGTTGATTTATTCAAGGTTTCAGGTGATACACTACCTTGGTTAACACTTTTCCGTTTGAACACACACAACACTTTTTCCATTCTGTATGCCGTATGCTCTTGGTATACAAAGTCGCATGATTGTATTGCTAGCAAAATATCCTTTATATCGCATGGATAAAACAGCATTTCTAAAGCTCCAACACTCTGAATTTCTTCTTTAGGGGAGTCATCAATTTTACTGCAGAACCGGCATAATAACCTTCTAACTTAATTTCATTTTAATAAGTATGAATCATATAATAAATAAGTAATTATTATTTTCCATCATTATTTGAATAATATCTTGTAATATAAATGAATAACAGTAACAATTTTTCTTTACATCCGGGGATTGTGAAATATTTCCTTATAATCATTCTTAATATAAACCATTATTTCAGAAAACAATATTTATTCCATTTTTTAAAAAAAATTCCAGGTTAGGGTAAATTGATTCAAACATTTTACATTCCACGTGCTGTTTGAGTAACATTATGACAACACAAATGAGATAATATGACTTCAAAAAAACTGATTGATTATTTAAATGAAAAATGCCAAGACTGATTGATTGATTAAATTATGTCTCTTTTGAAGCACCGTAAGGGCTATTAGAAAGGACGTCGAAATGAACCTGAACATGAATGTATGGTTAGTTTACCGTCATTACACTTGTCTTGGAACCTTGCTCTCGTAGTTCGATTTCTGCTAACATGAGGACATTTAAGTCTCAATATAAGAATGGACGTGAAACTCCTTATATGTGGGGAATGGCCGAATTTGGGCCACCTGAACTTCTTTTAATGTAGAGTTTTAGAGAATTAGGATTAATGAAAAAAACTGCAAAATTATTTTTTTTGTATTTTATTTGTCTTCAAAACATTGTAATTAATTTTTTTAGAAATAAGATGTAGGAAAAGATAGCTTGAAAGTAGGAAATTTGTAGGAATAGTAGGAAAAGATAGTTTTTTTTCATCGGTCCAATCGGTGAAACGGTTGCATAGATTGGACTACCAATTTCCTTAAGCACAATTAAACACAAATAATTTTTATTATCAAATTAACACCAGTACACAATGCAGGAACCAAAATACGCCATTTTATGCACAGTATCACTTCAATCTCTTCTTTTGTTTCCTCACAAATTATACATAACTACGTAACGAAAGTTTTAAGCCATCATTTGATGGCTGGAATGTCATTTCGTTGTTCTTAGCTTCGACTTGTTCCACTTCCAATTTATGAGGAATACTAAGGATAATAACTGCTTTCTAAGCTATTACTGGAGTTTAATATAACAATCGCATTGATTTAAGTAGTCAATTTAGGCAACTACTTGTGGTCCAATCCAGCTAACGTTTGGCCAACAACAACAAAAAGATTCCCCAGCCTTATTTTAAAACTATTTTAATAAAAATATTATACTAAATTTTAACCAAAGAAATTTCCTATCTGTTGCTGCAATAACATATTTTCCTACTTACTTTTAAACAGTTTAAATGCTTTTTGTCTTATGTTAACTCTTTAATCCCCTAGGCACCATTGTTCCTCTAGCACCTTTAAAACCGGGACTTTTGAGGAGGATGCGACATCAATGGAACTTTCCGAACCTGGATGGTCGTTTACCCCACACCCTGCTATAACCTTCCCTTCAAGTGCACGGAAATGGGCTGTGATGGGCATGGATGATTGAACACCTTACAGCGTTTATCTCCTAAGCGACCTTCTAACCTCACCTCCCCTCAAAAGAAGCCAAACGTCTCAGATTAGCCTTCGTCTTTGTTAAGGGGAAATTTCTAGACCGCTCCGGACCGCCTCGCTCGGTATGAGAGGGTTAAAATAATTAATTGCTAATAACTGAATCTAAACACTTCTTTTAAAAATGATTTCATATAACCCCTCTACATCATTGCAAAATAATTTGCCTATTTTATGGCCTAAAATTTAAACAGAATTGGAGTTATTATACCGGTTGAAATTCCTGTTCAAATTCGGCGACTGTCCCTTGTAACACATCTTTCAGGAAAAGCCATTCTAATTTATATTAAGACCAGATTATTTTATCTCGAATCCATGACTATACCACCAGACGAAAAGCTATTGGTATCCATCGAAGTTTAGAATAATACCCATCGAAAATAATTTCAAATCTAAGTAAAACTTTTGTAAAATACTGGGAAAAAATTTATGAATAATTTATTAGCTATGCATTGAAAGTACATTCTACACAATAGGTAAAACTTCGATTGAATTAATTTATAAATATTCTATTGTTATAAAAACTGTACAATACTCAATAAATAAATGAAAAAAGATAACAGGCAGAATTTTGATAAAAATAAAAGAGATTTTGATGCTATAAAACTCTAGAAGTCTCATTGTAGATTTCTGAATCTTTATGGAAGGGCATAAATTCTGGCTACCGAAATAAAACGAATCATTTCTGTAAGCCTTACTGTCGAAATTGAAAATCAATTAATTGATTTAAAAGTAATGAGATCAGAAATATCCAAAGTTTAATTATAGAAGACATGCCAATAAAGAATATTTTCATTAAGGATGCTTTGAATCTTACAATGAAATAGATTCATTGTAAGAAGAAAAATTATTGTTCTGACTTTTAACTAACTCAAATGGAAATAAGTAACTTAATGCTCTTCAAATGCACCCTTAAGCAATAACATTGATATACGATGTGCATTTCATTCTTATACTAGCTGATAAACCGGCGTTGCTCGGGATCCATATTTTTTTCATATGCCCACCTCCGTTTTTTTATCAATAAATTTCGAAAATAGGCAAAATTAAATTAGTTATAGAGTACTCAATAATAGATTAAACTTTCAAAAGATTATGGGAAAATTAAAGTCATGGCCAGTAGTAAAGTATAATTGCATTTAAAACGGCGTGACTTGCTCAATGCGTTACATGATTACGAAAGAGAAAATTACGCAGACGCGGCGAGTTTTCATAATAACAAAAAGAGAAAAGTACGGAAGTTGAGGCTCGAGAAATATTGGTACTCTTGCGAGTCTAGTTACAGTAAAAGTGTTTTTATCATAGGATTGAAGTAGAAATAATTCGTTCGTAATTAAAAAAATAACTGTCTTTAAAAAGAATTTATTTTAAAGATGGGATATATATATATACATATATGTAAACAAAAAATATTACAACCATTTCAGAAAAGAAAAGATCAAAAATGGCCAATCAGCTAAATTGCGGAAAACTATAAAATGCGCGAATGATGAAGAACTGGACAATGTTTTGTACAAATGGTTTATTTCGAAAAAGGAGTGAAACAGTGCCAATATCCAGGATAATGATCCAACAAAAAGCTCTGAATTTCAATTCAAAACTCGGAGGAAGCAAGGAATTCCAAGCTATCAGTGGTTGGCTAGAAATTTCAAGAATCGCCACGGAATTCGTTAGCTAAGCATCGTAGGAGAAAAATTGTCGTCTGATATTAAAGCTAGAAACATCTTTATTTCCGAATTGTTTTACTTGATTGTGAAGAAAGATTAACTTCATACCAAATATACAACTACGATGAAACTGGGCTATATTGGATAGCACTTCCAACGAAATCCATGGCTGCTGATTATGAAGTTGTTGCTCCAGACCAGAAAAAGATGAAGGATCGTGATGATTCTGGGATGTGCCAATTCTTCTGGCTCACATCGTGTAATGCTGACTATGGGGAGAAAGAGTAAAAAGCCAAACTGTTTTAAGAACATCAATGAGACTGCTATTCCTGTTCACTACATGCACCAGGAAAGCGGTTGGATGAATTCTAGTTTATTTTCCGAATGGTTTCATGATTGTTTCGATCCAGAAGTGAAGAAAAACATAAACAAACTAATTCTCAAAAAAGAGATTTTATTGTTCGATAATGCTCCTTCCCACCAAGATGTTGAAACACTCAAAGCCTAAAACATCACTTGTATATTTATGCCTCCGAACACAACCACCATTTTACAGCTGATAGACCAGGTCGCGATCGAATCTATTCGATCGAACTATCGGCGTTATACAAAACAGCTCCTAAGAAAATTTCTTTTTGAAGGGGATGACAATGAAGAGGAAGATGCATGTTCCAATGTCAATTTTGGAACGCTTTAACGATGAAAGACTGTGTCTACATGATTAACGAAAACGGTCCTGGAGAAAGCTGGCGCCCTATCTTGAAAATGTAAACCAATCAAATGACAGTGGCTCTGTCACCGTGACTGAATTAAACTGACTTTTGAAACAAATTCCAGAAATTGCGAAGAGGATAACGTTAATTCGTGGATAGATTGTGATGCTGATTATACTGGATTTCAGCTGATGAACGATGAGGAAATCACCGCCCAAGTTCGAAAACCCAATAGCGATGACGATAACAGCGAAAGTGATGAAGATGAGGTGATAAAAACTTCTGATATAAGCAACTCCGATGCTTTTGAATGTTCTGCTAAAGGACTGATATGCTTGGAGATATAGACTGACTCTGATTCTACAGAACGTATGCCACTGAAAGAACTTCGGGACAGAGCGGCTAAACGACGTCAAAGCATACTTCTGTTTAAGCCAATGTAAAGTATATGTCGTATGTCATATTAACATTTGCATTGCATTTTCTGCCTTTTGTGACATCTATTGAGCAAATTTTTTGTTTATAATTATAGTAATATAATTGAAAACATCACACTTAGTTATTTGGCACATGTGTACATGTTTAAAATCCAGTGTTAAAATTTTTGAGGTATCCTGGCGGCCATTTTTAAGTGCTCTCTTTTATCCGGAATTTTCGGTTTACCGACGGAGGTCCGATCCCTACCACTTGGGTTAATCGAGGTTCTACTGTATTTGAAGGTAAAACTATTTTTGAAAAATTGTATTTCAATTGCATTTTAGTAATATTTTCATAGCAAAGTTTGTTTCTGGGAAGATGAGCCTCACTGCTGTTATGTCACCGTGGATATTTTTTGAAGGTCACACGATGAACTATTTTTGTAAATACTTCAATTTATGTATTATTTGACTAGTTTTTAGCTTTAACAAGAGTTACCAAATACATTGTTATTTCCTGATTCCGCTTTTTAAATATTTTTAAATATGTATATTATCCCTAAAATATACGTCGAAAGACTGCATCAAACAGCAGTGATAGGTATGGAAAAATGATCTAAGACAACAACTTTGTCTTCTTACATATCTGTAAGTTTTGCAGATAGAAACATCCAACTTTGTATGTGAATAGATGATTGTAAAAGAAACATTTTCCTAATTGACATATTTTTAAAATTGAGGCAGAATAAAAATTTATATTTTGTATCTTTTTATTTGATATCAATGTATTTTGATACAAATTATTACCTTATTTGATGAAACTTTGTAAATTGAAATATATGTCAAAAATCAATATTTAAGGAAAGAAATGCTTGTTACACTTTTGGGGGCATCCTGCATATATACAATATATATAGATAGATAATATTTTTCTTATATGTATTTGTTGATCAGAAACGCTCTCGAAGAAGTACATGAGGAGCTTTTAACCTTATTTTCAGAACTTTAACTGTTAATTGTTGTTTCTAAAGAACTTAATCCGCCTCTCTGCGAAAAATACGGAAAGAAAACAATGCATTATTGGCTTGCAAAAAAGTCGATTAACTGTTATGTCATAGTATAATTGGGACGAGGAGAATGGTTTTTTTCTTTTTGAAATTCGATCTTACAAGCTAAAGTATTCTTAAAAATTGAAAATCAGTACTCACTTTCGTTTCCACATAGATTTGCCTCTTAATTATTATATATTAAATTTTTACTCCTCATTTTGACATAAAAAAGCAGGTTGCCACTCAATACCCCCATCCAGACCAGACAAGAATTTCAATTTTATTTATATAATAATTTGAAGACATCTACTGAATATTTATTATGGAATTCATGACTCCTAATCCATAATTCTATTATGGAATTCATTTTTTATAAAAAAATATATTATCTATATTTAAAAATATTTCATTTGTAAAGTAGCGGAACGCCTTTGTAATTTAACTTCTTTGTTATACTACGGAATTTGTACGATAAATAAGTAAAAAAATAAATTGCTGATAACACAATTTCAAAAAAATTCTTGGATGCTTCTTAAATGTTACCATTATCGACTTTTTTATCACCGGGGAGGAGAATTAGTACTTGTTACCGATATACGAAAACTTTTCTACTTAACTTAGTATTGAAAATTAAAAATCAATTAATTGATTTTAAAGTAATTAGCTCCAAAGTCTAAACGTCTGGCATTTGAACTCCTGAAGTTTCAGTGTAGAATAATTTTTTCGTTAAAAATAAACACTAATATTCGGAAAATCATTCCTTTGTAAGACGAAAAGTTAATACTCTATCCTTTTACCAAGTCTTTCAAGACAAAGTAACTTAATGCAGTTAGGCATGAGACTCAATAAAATATCTATAGTTATATAACTTACGGAGTTAATGAAACTCTCATATTAAAGCTCATTCCTGTTTTCTCTAGCTTGGCTAAAATTGTCATTTGTCTTGGGTGTGTACTAAATTAATCCTTTTTATTATAAAAAGCTTTCCATTCATCAAACATAAAACATATTTATTAAATATACTATCTGTTTATAAACATTCCATACAAAGTGTATAAGATTTCATTTCACTTCAGTTTCTTTTGAATCTATATAAATAGAACAGAAAAGTCAATTTAATGCACTATAGAAATATATTCTACTAAGTAGACTTCCTTCAACTTTTGTTCACAAATACTATAAAACACAAGGAAGGCTAAGTGAAGGATTCGCGGCTACTTAAATAAATATTTATTTTCTTTATTTAAAACTTATGTCCCCACTGTCCATGTTCAGTTCAAATTTTTCTGCTGACGCACATAAAACGCTCATTGATGTTGTATAAAAATTAAAAGCATAAATAGTTGTATATTATAAAAATTGAAAGAACTCAATATATTTCCTTCAAAATTTGCTCACAAATACTATGAATCATTCATATGATTAAAAGCGAGACGAAAAAATATTTTGTACTCTTTAGAAATGCAAACTTTATGGTGTATACGTATTTCGTGCTGCACCAAGAAGTTGAAACGCCTGTCAATGGCCAAACCCTCTATCTCGATCGTTGTGTCACTTACCACTAAGTCTATAGGGGTCCGAGGTTCGACCCTCCAATGGATAATTTTCTTTTTAAAGGAAAGGAAAATTTCAGTGTTCTGTATGGATGGTGCATTTAAATCCAAACTACACAATAGATTTTCTTCAAATTTTGATTACAATTACGATGAAGCCCAAGAAAGGTTTCTGTTAATGTATCGCGACAATTAAATAGTTAATTTTTATTAATTAAAAACAATGTTTCCATACATATAAAACTATTTTATCTTTGCTTTTAAATTCCTAATAAATGAAAAAATTTCAGTTATGTGAAACAGTTTTATTTTTCCCCTCCAATCTGCAACTTGCAATGTTTGATTAAATTTTATATCATCCTTTAAAATTAATAATAATCAATGGAGAAAATTAACTTTCGATGGTTTTAATAAAATTTTAATCCAACTTATATTCTATATTTAATTTTAAAAAGGTTGAGACAATACGAAAATCTTATGTATTACAATATTTTAGATACAAGTATTTTTTAAATTAAAAATATTTGTCATGAATGTATTTTAATCCTGAGCAACGCCAGGTATATCGGCTAGTAAATGAATATATTATTTATAATGTCTTTCTTTAAATTATTTTTCTGAAGGCGTGCTGTTTGTCAATATTATAAATACCAGTAAAAATGAAAGTGATTACCTGCCAATCATGACCTAAAACAATTAACATAAAACTTCGAAATCAGCATTTCTTTTATTTCTACATCTTAGAGGAATTTCAGTATTTAAAGTAATTGGTCGCAAAAAAATTATAAGAATTGTTTATCGAAGGCAAATGAGAACCTAAATTTTGTTATAAAAATTTCTTACCAATATTATTGTTAAAAACTTTTTTCTGAAGAAACGATTTTCTCTATAATTTAGAAGTAAATTTTACGTGAAAGGTGGCATATTCTACAGACTGCCGTCAAAATTTTGCAACTTAGAAATGGTGAAACTTCAACCCTTTGAACAAAATATTTGATACATATCTTCAATTATTGTGATAACACCGTACGTCGTATTGCATTCCTTTCGCTAGTTGTGTTTTTGAGGATTCCAGTTCAAGTGCTAACTGCAGAACAAAAATACGGATCACTCGATAAGGAAATTCATCCAAAATTTGATAGAAATCTAGAATTTTGATGTCAAGATCACATACGAATTTCATCCGTCTAGCCCTCTAAGCGTTTTGCACGTATTTTTCCGTTTCTCATTTTTAGTTCAAAAGCAGATAATTCATGTTTTTATCTATAATTAATTAAACTACCATGGATAAAATATTCTTAAGATATCAGAGACTTGATTAAACGCAAAAAACAATCCAATTGTTCCCATTAAAATTACATTTTTAAGACTTTAATGCTAGTACATCAAAATAGCAAACCACTCAGAGAGTAATCGCGTTCGCAGACATATATTTCAATCTTTTATTTTCGAAATGGAAATTTTTGAAATTAAATTAATTCTCTGATTACTTTGAACCTCGCATATGAGAAAGTGAAAAATAGTAAAATGTTTTCAGAAAAATTGCAGCATACTTTATAACTGTTTCATTTCAGAATCAACTTCTTAATCATTGTAAAGAGGTATTAATTCTGCTTCCAATATAAGGAAACTTTAATAATTCTCTTTGTACCAAAAATATAAAATCAATTAATTGATTTTGGAGTAATGAATTCGGTAGCCTAGAAGTCTGTCGTTTTAATTCCTGAAGTTTTATTGTGGGAGTTACGCTACTAAAGAATACTCTGTATTCTAAAAATAGTTTATTTTAAAACGCAAATTTATTACTCAGAAGTATAACTAGCTGAAATGGAAATAAGTTACCAATGCTGTTGAAAATGAAAGTCATGAATTCTCGTATCTCTATTAAATTCACAGAAACATTTTAAAAAGATAATGAATCAATTCATAATAAAATGAATCCCGCAATAATCTAACATGTTTTTAAAAAATGACATTAGCATTCGTTTCTGTATTAAATAAGACTATTTGTATGTTATATTATTTGTTACATTTTATTATATAATATATTTTCTACATGGATCCTGTAAAATGTTTATCAGAAGTTTGCTGCATTGTAGATATGTTGTATTGGGATAATTAAAGATTTTGTTGCTTTGTTTTGTTTGAATGTTCGATTGATAAAAGTTTACTTGATATTAAATGACGTCTTAAGAATTTTTTATTTAACTGGACTAAGAATGAAACTAGTGGAATTGATTCCGGAATATACTACTGGTTAATATAGAACTCATATTAACTAGTCTTTATAAAAGAGTCGTAGAATATTATAATAATGTTACAGAAAAATCAAAACTTTCTTCTCCGCTGCTCATGTTTATATATCTGCTTTGTAATGCTATAATTCTTATATTCCGCCATTAGTTATCGGTCTGGCACTCGTACATGTGTTAATAAAATTAGCAATATGAGAGTAACTATGAACAGGTTGATTGAAGACGGCGCTAATTACTAAAGGTGAGTTCACTTTAGTTTTATTAACGGCCTCTTTTGGGGCTATACCACAATTATTTTAAATGAATCATGGTCTGATGACGTCGACAGCACATTGACCAACATTCACTCTCCACATTTCTATAATTTCCAAAAATGAGGAATTTTGTCTCCTTACAGCTGATTGAATTCTTGTTCGACTCACCAACAAAAGGGTATTTGTGTAATTGAATCTTTAATACTTCGACTTTCGATCCCGAAGATGAGACTTTACCACGGGAGCAACACGACTTTCCTACGCGAGAGATGTGAAACTCTAACGACGTTCGACCGCAGCGTACGGCGTTCTATTGGCATTATACGATAGTTTTATCACCTCATACAGACAGGAAAGAAACCTGCAGATATAACATCCATAATGCTCACAAAGGAAATCAGATAATATCTTCTAAGTGTAATCTTATTTTTAAATGAAGTCGCATAATTAAAGATTAGTAGACGGCTTAAGATTTTTTGCAAAAGCTTTATGAGGTTTTTATTCTCTTTGATTTGATGCATTCACATGAATTTACTTAAATTTTCTCATCGAATGTAAAGTTTTCAGTTAAGGTAAGATTGGCCTAAAGGTACATGAAAGGAATCGTACAGCAGAAAATTTAGTGTTGAAGCAAGTATTATGGCCAGTAGCGTTATTGCGAATCTATTTAAAAATGCAAGTTTCTTTATATGGAGATGTTAAACAAAGCACGAATTAATACTGGTAATTATGCTTTAAGAACCGCAATTGATGGTGACTTAATATGCATGCTATTTCACTATTTCCAGAACTTATAAGAAATATAGACAATTTTTTATTTGATTTATTTGAATATTTCCACGTGACAATATTACAACTGAACTATTGTTTTTAACAAAATGTATCAATTATTATTATTTAGCCTTTATTATTATAGTAAGATATGACTCATATTATTTCATTTAAATTACAAGCGAGGAACATTTATTTTCCAAACCACGCCTCTTTTCTTGTGATTATTATATTTTAAACGCTTCTTTCAAATCAAAACACAAATCTTTAGGTCAGACTCGGCAACCATGTCTGCTTATGCTAGGCCAACCCCTCCAGGAAATTGATGCCAGAGGATTCGCAATATCGTCCAGTCAATGCTAAACTAAAATAAGACTCTGAAATAGAAAGAGGGAAATAAAATTAATAAGACCTTTGGATGTTATTGATAGATATGTCTAGCTACAATCTATGCGTAAGAAATTGAGATATTTCTCTCATGCGTAAATTTCATCACTTTATATTAAAATACAGTAAAATTTGGAAAATCCAGAACATCACGTTATAGTCATATAAATTCTGAAACAAATTCTGAATCACATTCAATCATTTGCATCACATATTTGTAGGATTTAAAATAACCACGCTGGAATTCATAAATTCTAGCAGAGTTTCGCACATCTTTGTATATACATCCATAGAGAGGAAGTAGCTAAATTAAATTACATTATAAGAAAATGTGTTAAAATAAGGTTTATTGAATATTAATAAAATGCTAAAAATATGCAGGTAAGCTATAACATTTTGCAAGGATTTTCATACGGGGTGACAATTATTGAGCGAAATAAAAACTTGATAACTTTTGAACCGTTGGCGAGATTTAGTTAAAACTTGGCGGTTGAATGCAGGACATGTTGGGATTTTTTTGGACGATGCACACACTTATTGCTGTTGTTCATTTTTCGTTTAAAATGACGAAATACAACGTTTCTGAGAGTATATCGATCGTCAAAGCCTACTATTCGAGCAATAACAGCCCGATTCAGGGTCAAAGGAAATTTTCGACCGAGTACAAGCTGAATACAACCGGTTCAAGCGTTATAACAATCAAAAATGTGATTGAAAACTTCGAGAGAACTGGTAATGTCGATGCCTCGACACTTCAGCGATTTTTGCAGAATTTTGCTCTTCGTCTGCGCCACGTCGTAGCCATTGATGGCAAGCATATCGAACATGCCATAAACTAAATCCGAATATCTGTAGTTACTTTTAAAATTTGAATAAAATTTTTGAACTCAGTATTTTTTTGAAAATTTTATTTTTTATTTCGTATAGCTCAATAATTGTCACCCTGCATATTGTGATGATGTAAGATTATAATGTGTAAATGAGTTTATCAGCAAGTTTTTCAACCTTCAGTGAAGTAAATTCAGGCGCCTCGAAACACATAAAAATTTTCAGTTATTTACAAAAATAAAACCGTTGAGTTTAAAATATCTCAACCATCTTATTTACTTTAAAATATATTGTAGTTTCATTTCAACGTTAAGAAGTAGAAGAATCACTTTCAGTATTCTTCAAAGATAAGGTAATGTAGATAACATTATTAGCGAACTGATGAAAAATCTTTACATTCACTTCAGTACTTGATAGAAATTCACTATACATGAATCTTACACTCTTGACTGAAAATATAAATTACCAGCGCATCCATTCCATAAATACATCACGAGCAAGATATGGAATTTGATAATACTATTGATCCTCCTGAGTGTTAAATTTCAACGAAGAGAATAATTTACGTTTGATTTTGCAAATGAGTTTGTTTGCAATGTAAATTCTTATCACAGCAACGCGATTTTGCATTGACAAAACGCTGCCGCAAATGCTGAAATGTCGCAAAGTTTTTGTATTATATACCATAAAACAGAACTCAGGATTACCTGTTTGTGTTTAAAAGTGATTTAATTTTATTTCGAAGCGTTAGATATCATAAATTGATTTGTTTTGGTTGGATTAATTAAATGAAAAGCATCATGCATTTTAGGATAGCTTTTTAGAAAAGTACCATTGCTCACACCATATTTTAAATTTCATTGGCAAATCAACCAATAATCCAATTTTTTACAGTTAACTAAGATGCTTATTTTAAAAGGTATTCATTTCACAAATTGACATAAATAATAATAAGAAATCATAGCAGTTCAAATTTCAATAAGGACGTAGAAAATAACGATAATAGACATGTAATCGATATAAATACAAAACACATAAAGCACGTAAAAGAGAGATTTCCAGTGTCAAAAGCTTCAAAACCATTAAATGTCATTTAGTCTAATTACAAATCGACCTCATTAGTTGTTGCTAAACGAATTTTAATTCATTATGGTTGTTGGTAATTTGTTGAAGTTAGTAGTTATAGGTGAAAGTCATTTAGAACTCTTAGCATCATTTTCTAGATAATTATATATTCATATTGTGCTGTCGCCTTCCTGTATTTCTGATTTTTTAAGCATATTCTGGTGAGTCTTATGCTCCAAAAAATTATATAAATGACGATTTAAATAATTATTTTCTTGGTTTGTTTCAAAGTATTGTTCGCATTTTAGAGTAATGGCGGATTCCGTGTAACAATAACGAATTTTATAATAGTAAATATCATAAAGGTTTTTCGAAACTTAATTTCAAACTATTAAAAGAGAGTCCTATATAAAATATTTGTTAATAAAAAATCAAAGAATTTTGCTTCGTAAAAGAATAATCATTATGAATGATGGTCTTTGGGTTAAAAAGGATATTAGAAAATTAAAGTCTTTATAAACTGAAATCGTTTCAAATTTTTAAATTATTTTAATCCATTTTTAGCTCCATCATTCTCTCATCTGAATCTATTTCAGCTTAATTGCTTTATAATAGTTCAGTTATTGAGTTTAAAACAAAGAAAAAACAAAATAAATTGATATTTCGTCCAGCATATTTCATTGTTTTTAAAATAAAATGAAAATTTTACGTCTGAAAATCTCAAACTTAATGGTAGCTTTCATGTTTTTGAAAATTTATGCATCCTTATCTTAATGGCATCCGAAAGCACTTTGACGTCCATTACGTCGATAGCATTACTGAATTGGATTTTATTTTAAATATAAATAATTCGTTCTTGCCTATAATCCAGGAAACCCACATTGCGTGAAACAGGCATTTCTATTAGTCTATGAAATCTAACTGAAAGTTTTATCTAAAGAGGAAATATAAAAATTTCGTACCACAAGAAGCTTGCAATATTCCTTTTTTAAGACGATATAGTTTTCGATAATAGTGTATACGCTAAAATATTGTTACGAATATCGTCCGGTGGGTGTACGGTGAATGTAGTCCAGAAAGCCGGGTAATAGAAAATGACGCTTTTACTCTCGAACATTCCAGAAGACACGAAGCACAGATAACAAACAAAACTGCACTTCTACAAATTGAAAACAGAAGCAGACACCAAATCAACAATAAATATAGCTTATACACTTGTTTGAGCAATCCAGTTACTTAAGCTCTCTGACAGGCCGTGAGGTCGCATGGGAATTTCTAGAAAGATCTCCATGTCTCGGTTTCTAATAGAAAAAGGGACAAAAATCTAGAACTTTCAAATGATCGCGAAAATCAAGGAGAATTGGCTTGGTCTCCCCTGACATCTAGTAAGAACCTCTGTAAATGTCTTTTTCAAGCCATAAGTCCACCATGGCAGGGAAGCGACATTACAGTTTTGTAACAATATGATTAAGATATGCTTGCATAGTGAGAAAGGATATCTCAATGCGATTTTCTATGCTCACATCTTTGTCACCAGACAACCAAAATATATAACTTTTATCTTTTTTTTTTCTTATTCTGCTTTCAGCCTATTACTATTCAGATTGTGATGCCACAAATGTAAAATATAAGAACTTTGCCGCATTGAAGTGAAAGTTAAGCTATTTTTCTACAAGAAGTAAAATCCCAGGTCTTAGCACCTTGTTCTCGAAGGGTAGACAAAAAATGACATTACGAAAACCATTTAACCTTACTTTCCGTATTAATATTTAAACTTGTTACAGCCTTTCAGGTGCACTTAACGAACATCATCAGAATTTATAAAACGTATATCAAATTTAAAAATAAAATGCTTTATTCCTATATGTATAATTCCTAAGTCAGTGACAACTCCAAGTGTCAATTCACTCAAACCTACAAATGACTGAATCGCAGGTGAAGGACGTAATTTGTCTTTCAATACGTCACAGAGCCCAGCCAGAGTGTTATGAAATTGTACAATTCTAAATTTAAATATAGTTTGATTACACATAATACGGTAA
Source organism: Araneus ventricosus (assembly GCA_013235015.1). NCBI lineage: Eukaryota > Metazoa > Arthropoda > Arachnida > Araneae > Araneidae > Araneus > Araneus ventricosus. The sequence continues at coordinate 338,361 of BGPR01000292.1, forward strand.
CTGGAGTTTTAAAATAAATTCTTTAAATACATAAATAACTAATTTCAATTGCATTAATTAAATTAGGCTCATGTTCAAGACTATTTAACTTGGAGTAATTGTACAGTTCGTAGCTTTCGCCGTACGATAAAAGTGAGTCAACTCTTAATATACGCATTCTAAGGAATGCTTGAATCTCAAATATTGTTGAAAATAAATTTTTAAAAAATATATTGCGGAAGTGACAACTATAATTGATTTTCGTCACAATGTTCTGTAAACTGCTAAAATCGTAAATTTTACTCGCATAGTTATATTTGCCTCTCTCGCTCAAAAGTGGGGTGTTGAGCTGGCTTGTAATGTGTTCAAGGGAATACTATAATTCACTACTCAAAATCAACCCAAATACATGTGTAAATGTTATGGGAATATCAATTTTGCCTTCCTTTTGAAAATGAACTTCTTTAAATTTGAATATAATTTGCTCTGAAGACAAAAATTTACTTTTGAATAAAGCGACTGCAGTCAGTCATCGCTTACCATTTGTTGTTAATAATGATCCTCTCCATTAGACTGAGAATGTCGCTATAATATAAAATTGTTATTGCGCACCTAAAGCAAGAAAAATGCCATATGGAGATAGGAAAATTAAAATATAGATGAATTATACAGAGAAAATACTTTTCACTTTCAAAGACTGCTTTGATTTCACTGCATACAATAATATGTTTTAGACACAACTGCGAATTTCGATCAAAGACTGATTTAACTGTATTTAAAGACAATTTTTTCCACATAAACAAGCTATTTAACTTGAGTTGTTTTTCGCGCCTGCATTAAAACGCATTTTTCATTTAATTAATAAAATACTAACTAAGATTTAAAATGCAATGATCTCAGATAATTTCTGTCCTGATATCCCCTTATCATCGGTATAGAAGCTTAAAATAATAGAAAAATTATTTACATGTCTCTTTTAAGAATAAATCTTAAAATTTTCGCAAAAGTAAATAAGTAAATAATAAAGTTTAAGTAAATATGTTTATCAAAACAAATCCTCGGGAGGATCAACATGTCTAAAGATAAACCGATATATAAATAATAAAAATGAATGTTACCCAATTCTAGAATTCTGTCAAATTTGACGAGTTCATATTTTCGCCATTAAATCCCATGTTTAAACAACATATGTCAATATGAGAAAATATTTTAAAATTATAATTATTTCCTGAAATTAAACCCTGCGAAAATTATATCTCTTATATTTCATTAACAGTTATTTCAATATTTCATAGCAATACTGAATTTGAGAACGAATGCTTTGGATTTTTATGCTTTGATTGTAAATTTTCATCCTCCATACAGATGTTCCAACTATTTTAGAAGTTCAAATAAAAATATGTGTCTGCATATCTAAACAACAAATAAAAAAATATTTTATCTTTTATGCACATAAGCATTCTAACCTTAAATTTGAATATTATTCTAACTCACTTTAAATCGCGCATTAAGAAATTCTGGGGCGATAACTTTGAAGCGTGATTTATTTTAGCAAACTGAGTTCCCAACAGCATTATTCTCCTTACTCTAAATAGCGATAAGAAAAATTTCACTCTTTTCATAAAACAGATTTATAGAACAAGGGGAAGTATGCGGGGACAAAATGTATAAAATTTACGTTATGAACGCAAAATATTTTGCGCATACATTTTTTGTAATCTATGGTATTAGAACTTATTTTCTTTTCGTGTCCGTTCAATGTCTTTAATGCATAAATCAAATATATAAATACCTCAGACATGTTATAGGTGTTTGAAAGTTGTATGTTAATATGATACTAGTAGGGTTTCTTTCCCGGGTAATCGTTAAATTTTCATACTGTTTGTATTCCCGGGAATTATACTTGGTTCCCGGGAATTCCTGGTAACAAAAAAAAATGAAAATCTAGTCAGAAATTCACCTCTAAGGAATGATATTTTACAAAATTATGTTAAAGCAGAGTTAAGCTGTAAAAAGATGGTTTGTTTAGAAACCAAAACCAGTTGGAATAGCTTGTTGTCAATGCTTGAAAGAATTTTAGAGATAAAATCACCAATTTCAAAAGCATTAATTGATATTAAATAAAAAATTTTGGCTAGTGTATAATTTGAAACTCTGTCTGCAATTGTAGCCGTCTTAAAGCCAGTAAAAATTGGCATTGAAAACTATGCAGTCGAAACGCGACTTTGCTAACTACCGAAGGAGTATTTGCTTTCATTATTGGAGATTTGAACCAACAAAAGTCACAATTTGTTATGATAATGAAATTGGGACCAATTCATTATCTCTGGACCAAACGAATATTGTTAGTTCAGTTGGATTAATGCAATCAATATGATGATGCTGCGATTACTATTGATCTTTCAAATAAAAATTCTTTGGTTCAACAAGCTAAAATAATTATGAGAAAGTTTTTTGCGAGGAAGTCGAATCACTGTCAAACTCTTCGCACTCAGAAGAAGAGAGCACGGATACTTTGGAAGAGAAATTTTTAACGTTGTACAAAAAATTAGAAAGAGCGACCCACTCAAAGACAAAGGTCCTACGCCGTTCAACTACCAAGAGTCCAAGCTTGAGCAAGATAGTGAATCAAGAATTGCAGTTATTTGAATCAACGGAAAATAGATAAAAAAATATTACAAAACTGGATGAGGCTTTTAACACAATTCCTCCAGCATCAGCTGAAGATCAGAGGGCATGTTCTGCTGCCTGGTTGTTTATAACAAAGCTAAGAACAAGGCTGAGAGATAAAAACATATATTGCTTATATTTTCTTAATTCATACTTTAAAAATGAATAATTAATACATTTTATTTGTAATTTATAGCTCAATATATAAAGGAGTATAAATTTTGGAATTTATGAATATCCTTCTTTTGTGTAATTATTATTGATATCAATTAAAAATAAGTATTTTTTAGAATTTTTATAACTTTAATGCATTCTCGGGAATTACTGTTATTTCCCGGGAAGGAAAAAAGGGTGGGAAATCAGAAACCCTAGTTATTACGTGTTATATCCCATTCGGTCGTCTATTCAATGTTCGAAATACATAATATCAAACAGTTAAGAATCCGAGCCCAGTTAAAGATGGGTGCAACTTTTAGTATGTTGAACTGTCATCACAAATTTTTGTTTATTACTTTTATTCAATATTTTCTCTTATAATGTATGAAAATATATTGCATCGAAAAGTGTAAAAATGAACGATGTATAATTCTGGTAATAGATCTGTATATATTGTAACGGATTGTTTTATATTTAAAATACTGAACTGATAACGGCTTTACGATTGTTTTTTCATATATTGTTTCTCGAGGCACAGATTGCGTGCGCAATGTGAATGATTGTAAATGATTTAGATTTCAAGTTTGAAAAACCAGTTCTTTAAATTTCTTTTACGACTAACCATAGTCGTAAAAGATATATATATATATATATATATAAGTATAAATCGAAAAATGAAAGATTATAAAAGGTGAAATGAAAAACGCAATAAAAGCGCAATAACGTTTATGAAGTCATTGTGAATTTTATTTTATTATTTTTCTACTATGTTTTGCCTCTTATATATATATTTATATAGGTTAAAACCAAAAATTGTTTCGAAAAAACAAAATCATATATAAATACAATATTTCTATTAAAGTTAACAGAAACATAATTCTCACTGAATTATGTCGCATAAATTTTATATGTTCAAATATAAACACAAAATCTAAACAGCCAGATAATTTTTTTAAACATCTAATTAAAAAACGTATTCCACATTTTTTTGTGCAGCAATATATCAAGTTTGAATTCAGCAGTTTTTCTGCCACAGCGAAGGTCTTTTGCTTAGTAACCGCAGAATTGGTTTAACTACATTTTTTCACTTGCTCCCTCGCTGCTCCACTTGCAACCTGCTTTATAAACAGTCTATCTATACCTCGGTGGTACGTCAGTTTTCTCTCTTCTTTTTCATTAATATTTTGGGGAACTTAATTTTATGTTAATCTAGTTTTTTGAATTTGAATTTTTAGCGATTAATATCTTGAAATCGATTTATTTGTATGCCTTTTTTATAGATTTGTTCCAATTTTCACGGTTGGAGCTTTTGGGGGTATAACGACTAATTTTAACAATTTTTCGTATGTCATTTAGCAGAAAAAAGCACAAATTAATATAATTGTTAAGCCTCCCCCCGATGAAAGGTTTGAAATGAAATTTGTGCAATTTATCAAGTTTGTTGTATTCTTTTTGTATGTCTTTATGTTTCTTATTCTCACTGTTTTATATATATATATTTAAGAATGCGAACAAGAAACATATATATATATATATATATATATATATAGTTAAATATTTTCCAAACAATCAAAATTCAAGTAACATTTTCAATATAAACACTTATTAATCTAATGATTAAAATTAAAAATAAAATAATGTTACCATATTAATTATATATATATATATATATATATATACATCAAAACAAACAAGAAACAAAAGACAAAAATTCAAAAACATGCAAGAAACAAAGGGAAAAAATAATAAATTGAAAAATATCATGGCGAGCCGCTTATCAGGAGAGGAAGCCCGCGTATGATATTAATAAGTGATTTTTTTCTGTTAACGACATATGAATAAACGTAAAAATTTTTGTCTCTACCCCCTCAAAAAGCACAAATGGAAAAATTCTGGAATAAAAGACAACAAATACAATGAAGATAATTTTAAAAAATCCGAATATTTAAGACCTAGATTAAAAATAATGCAGTAATATTCACAAAACAATAAAAGAGAAAAAGGGAACGGCTTACTACCGCCAGGAATAAGCCCACGTAACTGTAAGTCGCACGAGGATTTGTCGCCAAACCAGTTATTGTTGTTGCTAAAGAGAGGAAGAAAAGGAGACAAAGGCCTTGTCGATAGCCCCTAATTCACTTCTTGAAATATCGTCGCACAAAGTTTTCGGGAATACCATTTTTTAAAAGTTGATCAAACAAAAGCTTTGATTGCCTTGATTTTGAATTTTCATTTCAACAAATAGATTTAATACGAGAAAATTGAGTGATAATTGTGTTTCTATAAATATTAATAGAAATATTAGAAGACCAATAGGAAAGTCGGTTGACACTAAAATTAAAATCCTTTCTTTCGTCATATATATCGACATACAAGTTATTAACTACACGTTTAGTATCCTGATCTAAAAAATCCATTTAGAATTGATTATATATATCAACAAAAGAAAAAAATATACAAAACTATTTTAGAAAAAGAGAGAACAATCATATAATAAACAGAACGTTAACGTATAGGATGCGTTTTCAACAGGGAAATACCATACGAGCGTGTCGAATTTACCTTTTCTAATTTTGTTTGCCATAGTGTAACTGTTTCCCTCTTCCTATTTTGAATTAGTTTTTCTTTGCAACAGTTCTTAATTTTTGCTTTTTCATTTTGTAAATCTTTCAAATTTGTGATCGTTTTTTAATTTTTTTGTATATTTTTGAATTAAATGTTTCTTTTTCGCTCTGGTTCATTTTGTAAGTCTTTGAATATATACATATTAACAAAGAAATCACATAAAAATATTTTAGAAAAATAACATATCAACAAAAACTGAACACTATCGTCCGGGAAGCGTCGTCAGCAGAGAACTCCCGTACGAGCGTGGAAATAATTATATTTGACGTTTTCTAACTCAAACTTTAGCAAGAATGCTGAAAATGTTTGGTTCCCCGGAACACAGAAATATCAAACAATAAGTTCATGTCTATTGAAAAAATTCTGAAATAAAATTAAATGAAATAAAAGTCAGAAAACCAAATTTTGAAAGCATTAATTTCAAACAAAAATGAAGAATGAAAAAGATCTCAGAACTCACCTAAAAATCCAAAGTGGGACAAGCATGGATAGCACGCGTACGCGGCAAGCAAGCACGTGCTACGCTGACGCATTTATGGTCGTGGCAGTTTACAGTTAATATTTTTTATTAGCGCTTAACAGTTAGTCTTAAACTTTGTCAGCTCTTTTGAAACCAGATCTCTGTCAAAATGAGTGAGTGGCTGATCTGTTATTGAGAAAACACGCAATCTTTGGAATCACGAAAAGAAATAACAAAATAAATATAATGAACTGATCATTTATTCCATAAAAATAATTTGGGAAACTAGAGGAAGATTTCCAGGAATTTGGTAGGCATATTTCAAGATGGTCTTTCAATAAAACTCAGTTTCTATTTTTTAAATTATAATTACTTTTATTTCTTTCCTCTGCTGTTCAGATGCCGAAATATTACTCGTAAGTAAAATATATTTTATCGTTGAAAGTTTAATTCATTTTCCAAAAAAGGTCATCCGATCCACAATATCATTTCAATTTTTTGGCAAACACACGAGGTTTTAATAAATGAGAAAATCATCGAAAAACACAGATATTTCATTCCATACGTTTTGTCTGTTTTTTTTATCTTCTTTCAAATACATCCCTCCCTATAATTTATCCTCCCACTCCCTCTCTGTTTTTCCGTTCCTACATCGATACAGGTTGGGTAACTTCCGTCGCATATTTTTCCCGAACTGAATATTAAAAAAATATCAAGAAATTCGAAAACGAATAGCAGAAAAAAATTAAATAGAAAAGAATTTATTTGATTGTATGTATTTTTTTCGAATGGCAGTATAGATTATTACTTTTCAGATAAAAGGGGAAAACACCTGAAACAGGAGAAGCAAAATCATGTGAACCTTGGAATCAATTTTGTACCTGAGCATGGATTTTTCGGAAAAGCATAAAAATAAAATTTTAAAACATTATCGAACATGAAAGTTTTTTTTGTATGTCTGTATATTTTCCTTTCTACCTTCTTCCAACTGCGTCATGATCGTTGTTGAAAGACTTACAAGAAAAATGCAAAGCATAAATTGGATACTGCTCCTATTCCACGTTTTCGAAACTGCCTTCTTTAAAAAGACTGGTGGTTCCAAAATGGCATCTTGTTTAAAAAAAAGAAAAGGAAGAAAGAGGATATCTTTCTGAGAACGAAAGAATTCAGTTAAATCCATTGTTATATGCAGATTTATGTTCTATGAATACTGCTCATATCAATGGTTGATAATGGCCTTTGAGTGATTATTTTTCTTTTAAGTTTATGGGAACTTTCGAGTTTGTTATTTGCTGCATATTTATAACTTCTCTTTCTTATTTTGTCTATAAGACTAAAAGATACATTTACCTAAAAGCCTACTATTAGATACATTCAAGACTACTGATAAGAAAATTTTGTCCTTATAGCTTTTAATTCCATAATGTCAAATTTAGTTATTTTGTATATGTTTTATACCTACAAATCTTTCCACATGAAAATTCTTTGAAGCACAGTAGCGTAAAAAATGTACTTATGGGATTTAGATAGATATACAGTCGGACCTCTATTTAACGAAGTCGCTAAATCCCGAAAAAAATTCGTTATATGGAAAATTCTTTAAATAGAGATTCACCTTTTAAAATACTCTTAACTACACAAAACAGATTTTAAATTCATAAACACTAAATATTATTAAAAATAGTAATTAATCACACCTTTATTTTGTAAATTAATATCTATTTGTTTTATATATCTTACCCATCAAAAAGAAATCTGCAAGGAAAACAAGATTAAAACAAAATATTTTCCGGGAATGTACTGTATTTTCAATTTTAAAAAATAATTTTATATTAAAGTTAATGAATTTTAGTGACATCATTGCATTTATTATAACAAGTAATTTTAAGCATAAATTACCACAAGCGTCCTTAAATTTAATTACTGATAAAGTCTGTTAATTTTGTTTGAAAAGTGTTTTCTCTCATAATACGTCTCGCATCTTTGCAATGCACCAAAAACTCCTTCAGGCTTAATTTCTTCAAACTATAATCCGCGTCGGATTGTTTCAAATGATTTTAGCAAATCATCACACGAAGGTTTGTTGATTTCTGCATCATGGTCATTTCCATCTTCATCATCTTCGTCTTCATCGCAGTTCATTGCTGAATTGTTTTTATTTTAAAAACTGTCCAAAATATCCAATTCAGTTGGTGTTTCCAAAGTTTCAACTTCAGAATAAAGTGAAAGAAAATCATCAATCAGCACATCATCGTTGATTTCTTCTTCTCCCCTTAGCTGCATCCACATTTTTTTAAGTTCCTCTGAGGGAATTTCGTCTTCTTCCTCCGTACTTGCTGCATTCTCATAGCTGACAAAGAATCCAACTTTGGCAAAACTGTTGTGAATGGTACGATCTGTGACATCACAGTTCCATGCTTTGGAAAGTTCTGATATGCTTTCCCGTAAGTTGATCTTTGGCATGCATTGATTGTTCTCAAGCTCAGTGATAACGTTTCTCACTATTCTCTTGCGATAGTGTTGTTGTAAAGTGAAGCGAGAAGTAACCGCCACCAGGCGGCGATGTTGTTGCGTCAGCCTGCAAGCTGACGGATGTAATAGAACTACTTGTGATCTCGTCGTTGCCGTATGTTTTATATGTATCTCTGTGTTTGTGTCGTCCATTGTCAATAAACGTATGTCTGAAAGGCTTTTAGTCTTATTTGGCCAAAGTACCCAGCATCTGGTAGATGCAAGCCCCATAAGATTTATGAATTCTGTGAGTCTATGTTAAATGGTTTTCGAACAAGTGTATTTTGAAATTTTTTATCACCCCTTGATCCATTGGCTGCAGTTTAGATGTAGTGTTTGGTGGCAAGTAAAAAACTATAAAATTTTTCAGTTTTGGGTTGATTTCCTTCGGATGGGTGGGATAATTGTCAAAAACGCAAGCAATTCTGCGACACTCTGGAATCATACGTTTGTCCAACTTTTGAACCCATTTTTCACAAATTTCTGACGTCATTCAAGATTTTTTGTTAAAGTCATAATCAACCTCCAAAGATTTTTCAAGCCAACCTCCAAAGATGCGCCTTTGAAACATCTTGGATTTTTTGCTTCTTCCGATAACTAATGGTTTCAATTTCTGATGTCCAGTCATATTTGTACCTAACATGACAGTTAATCTTGCTTTGCTTTGTTTCTCTCAAAAGCATGTTTCCTTTTTAAATGTTAATGTCTTTTGAGGCAAACATTGAAAATATAAAGCAGTGGCATCAGCATTAAAGATGTTTTCTGGCTTATAGTCTTTTAAAATTTTACACAGTGCCTCCGTTATCCAATTTTCACTATTATTATCATCAACGTGTTTGCTTTTACCAGGTATTACTTTTGCCATAATTCCGTGTCTTCTCTTAAAATTTTCAAGCCATCCATTGCTTCCTCGAAATTCGTCGTATCCCAATGTCTTCGCAAATTGAAGAGCTTCCTTAATTATGAAAGGCTCAGAAATCGGAACATTTTTGTATCCACTTCTCCGCATTGTGTGTATCCACTTCTAAACTGCCTCATCCACATCTTCATAGACACATGTTGTTAAAGGTTTTCAACTAGAATTCGATGAATCATAATTTTGTATCTTATCACGATTTTTTATTATGGTTGATAAGCTGTTTGGAGAATGCCAAATTTTAAAGCAATATCATTTTTCTTCACGCCTTTATCCACATCACGAAGAATTAATTGTTTTCTTTTACGCTCGAGCACTTTCGCTTTGACATTTTCCAGCTACAAGAATCGAAATGACCAGTGAGACTCTGATCAACAATCTAGAAAACGGGAGACTACTTCAAGGACACGGAACAGCTCCATTGAGGGTGAAGGGGTGTATTGAAAGTTTTTCTAGCGAAGCGGATAGAGTGGGTGGGTGGATAAAGGTTGCACTTCCTCGATGAAATGCAAAGAATGACTGCGGATTTACTGCTCTAGGTGAGTTAGGCGACTGGTAAAACCAGTTCAAGGTCATTAATCACCATAAAATGTGTTAAAAGAAAGAATAAGTTTCAAATATTCAGGAATATGTTGAGAAATAACGAGAAAAAAATATTGGATCACAAGAAAAAGTTCGTTAAATAGAGAATGCACTTCGCTATTTGGAGGTTATTTTACGAAGAAATTCGCAAAATGTTCTTGGTTCTAAGGAAAAGTTCACAAGATAGAGGTTCGTTAAATAGAGATCCTAGTGTAGTTGTACGCCAAAATGTACACAATGCATCTTCTATAAGTAAAACTATTGATTTTTTTCCTCCAAAAAAAAGAATGATTATAAGCTGACTATTTGTATAAAAATATTTTCAAATTGTTATTAACTTCATACTTATAGAATTAAAATAATTAATTTGATTTCATCTTTCATTCAAATAAGGGTAATGTGATTATAAGATACAGAAAATAATCACTATAGCATGTATTACACAGCATCAACTTTGTAATTTTTCGTCATAAAATAAATTCCATTTGATGAATTGACGACTTTTATTGTTTAGTATGGCCTATTAACAGTTAATAAAGATAATAAATTTAATAAAATAATTAAAATAAAGACACTTTGATTGGACAGTATGGGAATGAAACTGACGCTTGAATTGAAAAATGTGACGATTTATGTATATATATTTTAAATGCCATGTTACTGAAATATGCAAAAGTTTAATTTTGAAGTACCTAATACGCAAAAAAGAATAGAAAAGACGATAATCAGATTTATCATTCAAAATTAATTTGCTAGAACTAATCATTACTCATGAAATTTATAAAGTATTCTTGTATGAAACTATGGTGTGCCATGTAAGCATATAATCATTTCATTTCTAGCCAGAACTATTGACGATATCGTACATTAAGAAACACAAATACAGAAATTCAGGTTCATGATTTTTCAAGAAGTGGTTATTCATCTTAAATTTTAAAGGAATAAACCCATATTTGTTTAAAAATTTCATTTATGACTTAAACATTTAATTGCAACGGAGAAATTATAAAAGGAGATCCTGTATCGACGAATAAGTTTCCAGCCAAGAAGACAATTCATGGGAATTGAAAGAGTTAACCACAAGCCGATTACTATTTTTTTAATTTTGAAGAAGTTCCTTTCGACGGTGGGCTGGCTTTAGCTTCGTAGTTATTGGGGGAAAAAACTAGAATTCTTTGGTGATTCTTTAGGATGCATTTTATATACTTTTTGGAATGTTAGAATTGAATGATTTAGAATAAGAATTTGTGATATTTTGGAGCATTATTAATTTTGATGACAATATTTTGAAGTATGATGAATTATTTTTAAAATATAAACACTTTTTTGTAAATATTTAATATAATCCTTTTTATGTTCGTTCTCAATGAAAATAAATAATTTCTCATAATATACTATGTTTACAAATATTATGAAAACAAATTATATTATTTTTCTAATAAAACAGACAAATCCGAAATGCATCCTACAGTTAAATTTCTCTTACTTTATAATTTAAACCATTGAATTGAAACTAATTCTTTTTAATTTTATTTATTTGAAATGAATTACATTATGTTTTTGTTTCTTCTGTAATTTTATGCAAATAGTTTCATTCACTCTGCATTAGCTTCTGTTACTGAGTCATGTTAACTGCAATTTATAAAGGAATTCTTTACCAATTTTCTTATAATTTAATATATTTCTATGGATTGAACTATACATATTTTCACACGAACAAAATTCAAATCCAGTTAAGAGAGGAAAATCTCTGTTATGAAAAATAAAGTTATTTTATTGATTGGCTTTTAATGACATAAAAATTAAATCTGGATGTAGTGCAACCTAATGCATATAGATGGCACTCCGGTAGCAGAAAAAAGAAGTGATCTTCCAGTCTAATGGAGACGACAGGGAACTGAAGAAATAAGACAGTTCTGAGATTTCGAAGAAGTCTTCGGTAGCTATGGGTTTAGAATAAGGAAAGGCCTGTGGAAAGAGCAGAAGACTGTGATTTATTTTGGATTACTGTTTTCAATTTTCAGTTCGTCGGTGGACGGTATTGTTAGATTTGTTTATTCTTGGAATAAAAGTATATAATGAAATGTCTTAGTTTACGCCACTATCCCAGATAGCAATTTTAGTTTGAAGCAAAGTTGCAGCAATCTTGCAACAAATTTGACACGGCAAGAGTGCAAGCTTGAAACAAGTTACCGCAAACGAGTTAGTCACCACGCATCAAATTTGTCACAAGCTTGCCGCGTCAAACTCATTGAAAACTATATCAAAAAACAGAGTACGAAGACAACCTCAGATTCGAACCCGCGACATCTCGTTTCCCAAACCTGTCGTCCTAATCACTCGACCAGCTAGACTCTGCGAGGTGATGATAAATTGCGCTAATAGATCGTGCATATGATTTATTTTAAACTGTTTTCTTGATTTCATCAATATTTTAAATTTTGTTTTGAGAATATGATTTGAAGTCAAAGAGAGAGAGATAGATTTTCGCTAATAACTACGTTTTGCTAGTAGAATAAATTATAAAATTAGGGTTCAAAAGTAATTACTTATAAAATGGGACAAAGTGTAATAAGTTATTATTTTTCAACAAACGTTGACTGTTTTTTAGGTTTATTTTTGTTTATGAACATTAAAATTTCAACATTAAGAAAAAGGCGATATAGTTTTCTTTAAAGTGCGAGTTCCATATTTAGTAAAAAGATGGAGAATTTTTCAAAATGTTTTTATAAAAAACATAGTTTTTTCACAAATTATCATTGATTTATTGAATAACAAAAAGGAGATGCTATTAAAAATCGTTTTTTTTTTAAACAGAGGCAAAAATTATCTGTAAATTTGTTATTATCTTTGCAACAAGCTTGTTTTGCAAGTGGGTTGGATCAATAGTTCCCGAGAAATTTTAAATTATATTAATCATATAGAAAGTAGTAAATCACGTCAGTGGTATATCATTCGCGTGATATAGTTTGGACGCCACGATGCCTCTGATTATTTATTGCAATCGTGATGATATAATTTGAGAATATTTTTGGCAACGTTTGACATGCAGAGAAGTGCTTTGTTTTGATTAGAATTTCGAAAAAGAGTTCCTTTGAAATTTTAACTTTTGACTTACGTTTGACAAGCTAAGAATTTCATCGCTATTGAATTATTATGTACATATTTTGTGTATATTTTTTACTATAATTTAATACTTTACAATCATGAATTAGTTTACTATACTTTTTACGATGAATACCGACGAAGAACCCATCTCAAAAAGACCGCGGATGACAAAGGATAGGAAAGCAAGATGGTTAGCGAGGCAAAGCCAGGAATCGCTGGACAGGATTCGGGCAGTAGATGCAGCCGCTTATAGGAGACGCATCGAAGTCGAAACTCCATCACAAGCTGTCACAAAACATATGTTTATTTTATTTGCTTTAAATCAATTTTAAGCATTTCTATCGTATATATATCTATTTAAACACGTCAAATTTCACAGGAATTCTTTCGAATGAAGAGGCATTTTGCACCCGACATACTATGACGGGTGATGTTCTAGTAACAAATATTAGGCATGTGCAACGGAAGGAATAGTAAATCATAAGTATGAGTAATGAAAGAATAATAAAATAAAGTTTCAAAAAATTTTAAGAAATGTAAAGAGATAAGAGAGGATTTTCTAAGTGATGATTTTCTGAAAACTTTGGAATATAAACAAATATTCCAGAAATCATGTATTCCAATAAAGATTGAAGGCAAGTGACTATATTAACGAAGAATATGCAATGAAATGTTCTGTATCATACGTCCAAGTTTATCTTTCACAGGGAAAATCCAAAAAACATCAGAAAATTGTTTTAATCATCTTGAAAAAATAATTATAAATGTTTTCTTTATAGTTTTTGCTATATTGCTGTTAAGTTTAATTTTAATACTCTAGGAAACAAATTTTATTCTAAAATTAAATTTCGGAAATTACAAGATATTATGCCTAGCCATTTTTAGGAGATATTACCTATGAAATTAGTGTTACTCAATATTAATGAATTAAAGTATTACCTTTGATAGATACATCCTTAATGGAAAAACATCAAACCTGTTAAATATCTTAATGTTTCAGCTTCAACATACGCATTATAATTAAAAATGATATCCCTATTAACATAAGGATACAATATTCATCAGATATCTACGATGTTGTGTTGCAATCAGAATGTAGTAGGAACATCGCTAAGATATCGTAAAATACCTTGTGCTACTAAGGACACCTTCTACATAGTGGAACAGTTATTTAAAAAAATAGTAGAATAAAATAATGAAAAAATTTTTTATTACATTCATAGGAAATATCTTTCGAGGAAACTCGATATACTTTCTAAATTACAGAAAATACGCCTTGGAAATAGATTGCGACTATTCTACCAGAGATTTCCCAAAATAGTGGATTTTAAATTGTATAAGAAGTGTGTGATTAATTTGGTAAATTACTTCATGACCACAAAAAAATTTGACCGAAATCATATACGATATCATGAGATTTTCGACAGGTAATTTGTATTTTGTAAATGATATGCTATTCTTATGATTGGAACAAAGCTCGTTTTTAAAGTTTTTATGGTGGTATTTTTTAAACATCCATACATTATTGAGAAATATATTTTCAAATACAAATGAAATCTCTATAAAATAGGAAAAGAGTAAAAGTATGTAAGACCACGATAAAATTGAGGTACATGCACCTTTTTCTCTATGCCAAAATATATTCTCCTCAAATCCTCTTTTCTCCTTTCTGTCAACAAAATGTGTTGGGAAAAAATAGCCTTTCTAAACCTATTTTGTGAGTCCTATCTAAAACGACAGCTCATATCACCAGAGGAGAACCAAATCCACCAAATACCACCTATCTACCGAGAAGAGAGAAAAAGGCTTATCTGCTTCTTCACTGCAAAATTTTACCGAAAATTTTGTTCTGCAGAAGAAAGACTATATAGAAAAATTTTTAACAAACACAATTGATTCTTATAAAGCTGTCCAGTCTCCTTATAAAATAAATCGTTTTGTTTTATAACCTCTATTTATTTATTTTTATTGCACTGTTTTATAGATATGAAGAAGCTTCTGCAGAAACATTGAGGGCTCATTTGAATTTAAAATATTTTATACATTTAAAGAAGGTTTCTTTGCATTGGCTTTTAAACTGTAAGCTTTTTGAACGTTGTTCGTAAAGTTATTTTCATTTGACTCATTCTCTAGCCAGTCAAATGCAGAATTCCCTAATAAACAGAAACTTTTAATATAGTTATATGCTTTTTACTTTCGACTGCTATATAATGAATGCCGTATTATTTATATGCATCATAGAGCCTATGCTTAGATTTGGTGGGACAAACCAATTTATTGGAGGTTGATTAAGATTTAACATGTACTATAAGCTAAAACATTAATTTTTTTATGCCATGCTTTCTACAAATTTCTGACAACTAAATTTCCAACACTTGTATATTTATTATTTTATTAAGTAAAATGATTTGTACTCTCCATACATTTAAAATAATATTTTGATACTATAGTATAACGTTCAGCTCAGTTAAAATTTAACTACACAAAATGAACCATTAGTTATGGGATTTATCCTATTAACTTTTAAAGCAATTAAATAGAAAAATTTGTAGTAATAACGTATAGTTTTTCACCAATAGCAAATAGTTTTTTTGAAAACTTCAAAAATGTGTTAAATGTACTTGCTTTTTCATAAAAGAGATTTGTTAAATACTTAAATGCTTTGTGCTTTAAATGCTTTTCGCATCTTTTAAAGTACATTCTCTTAAAACAAACATATTATAAACATCTCAACATAAATTGTCTTATTTTCCTTTTTTTAAAATTTGCTGACATGATACATTTATGCACTGCTTTCAAGCAATAATTAAAAAGATCAAAACTCCTAAATTTTACCTCCAATAATTATTTACAAAAATGCCATTCAAACTCTTAAACTCATGACATAAAACTTCAATTTCGCTCCCACAGCGATGCAAATATATTAAAGGAGAAGAATTATTTGATTTTGGGAAAGCGAGTTTTCCTCGTTGAAAGAAGAGAAAAAAAAGTTTTGGGTAGTTTTAAAACATTTTTCTTGAAGCCTTCCTCTCAAGTTTTCCGAAATTGTTTTCCCTGTCAGAGTGCTTCGATATAAAATTCTGACTAACAGGATATCTAAAAAGCAATAAAAAGGATAAGAAATATTTTATGTATTTTGCTTTTTAGAGAAAAAAATATTAATAAAATGTCATTGTATTTCTGTTCTCTTATTCTAAAATTCTCTACATTTTTTTTGTTTATTAAATATATTTAATATTGCCTCTAGTTTTGTTATTTTTTTATATATAAATTCTTGCCTCTGACACACTGTCTCATATTTTTCCGCATTTTAGATATTAATATCTTTTACATAAAACTGGAAACTTTCTCTTTATCTAGCCTGATTTTTTGCAATTTTATATAGTTTTATACTTTTACCGAATTTGTTTTTTTATGTTAAATAATGTTTACAGATACTAAGCTTAATTTTTTTTAACGTTCGAATTGAGTTATTTCAACTCGGAATAATTTAATGGTTGCTGTAGCCTAATCTAATGTAAAATTACATAGATACAAAACATGAAATATTATAAAAAGTAATTTTTAATAGTTTTGTTCAAAAAACTGGATGCCTTCTACGCCTATTATTTTATACCGAATCACATAAATTTTTATTTCAAATGTTACTTTTTATTTCAGGAAAGTAAATTTAATATCTTTTTCAAAAACACATTGTTTTGTATGATTGTCATTTTATTTCAGAATATATATATCATTATTTTGCATATTTTGAAAACGCGTTCATTTTAGCTTTTTTAAAAATGTCTGTCTGTTGGGATATTTCCTTTATATAAATTAAAATCAAACGACGTTTTAAGAATCTAATATATTTGAAAGTGATTCTTAATCCTTCTTATAGGCATTTAAGAACAACCTTCATAAATTCCTATTCGAAGATTTACTGACGAGGGGGTTTAAATGGGAAGATATATTTTTCCTTAAAGAATTGATGTAAAGTGGATGCCCCTTCTTGGTCATAAGATGATTTCTCATTGTAACAAATATCGACAACAATACTTTGTGGTCAAACTCTTTAAGAAGCATCGAAGGAAAGCATAAAATCCATCATATAAAAGAAACTAGCTGCATGGCCCGGCGTTGCACGGGCAATCTTGAATAATGGGATATTCCCGGGCGGAGAGAAGTGAAATCACGTGAGGCCTTGGGATCCATATTTTCATATGCCCGGCTCCATTTTTTTTTCAACAAATATTGTCACTTACTTTCCCCAACAAATGTAAATATTCTCATATGCCCGCCTCCTGTTTATTTTTTTTACACATATTGTCGCTAACGTAAACGTTACGTTCCCCCCCAAAACGTAAAAAATCCTTTGAATCCTATATTGTTTAATTAAAATTTTTAAATCCAACCTTGTAATTACCTTATAGTTAATAACCCAGCATTTCTCGGAATCCACATTTTTTCATATGCCCGCCTCTGTTTTTCCCCCTACAAATATTGTCACTAAGCTTCCCCAACAAACGTAAATCTGTTTTGAATCCTCTCTTGATGGATTAAAACTTTCAGTTCTAGCCTTTTTACTACCTTAAAGCAGTTTGGTTTGAATGAAAACGCGAGAATTCTTATGCTTATAAATTAAAACAGATTAGCATGATATTTGTTTTGCAAAAGAAAAAATAAAACGAATAATAATGAAAAAAACGGATAAAAATGAATAAATATTTTCCCCCAACAAACGTAATGTTGCGAAACACCCTACGACAAAAAAAGAAAGAAAAATGCAGGGAAACGATTTTTTTCAGTTGTTAATAAATCCAAACACAGAAGAACACAGAAGATCGCTCAAAAGAAAATACCAACTTCCGTTAAATAAATAAAAAAAATGCAACACCGGATGCGAAAACTAATAATAGGGGAAAAAAAGAATCCGTCGTGAATGAATTCACCATTTTGCCAATAGATGGCAGCACGTAAATTCATTCATTTTGACGTTTTTAATTAATATCTTTTTAACTAATTGTAATTTCGGATTTTAAATGGCCGAAATGGATTCCTTGGATTATTCCAAATCTTTTGGTACTTTCCGCGTGCTTCTCCGTTCAGCGGTTCGTGAGGAGATAGCTGGACATACATACATACATACATACGTTTGTTTACCTTCGAATTTTAATAGGATAGATCTTAATATAAATAAAAGTCATTGTGGGTTTGTATGTATGTTTGTATGTTTGTATCTATGTTCCACATCTCCTCCTAAACCACGGCACTGATTTGGACCAAACTTTTCACACTTATTAATTAAGACAAGGGTAAGATTACTGTCAACTTTTTAAAGCGCTAAAGTTAATTAAGCAGTCAGTTAATTAAAAAGTAACCGAAACCGTTTTTCCGCTGTAAGTTCGGAGCAAAGTATCCCCCGAAAATTATTTTTATACCATTTTAAAGTTCAAAATTTTACCTTTTTAATGATATCAATTTTATATCTGTGGCAGTTTTCCTTCAATTTGTATTAATTTTTCAAAATTTAAAAAAAAGTTGACACGCAGACGATTTTAAAATAAATCAAATTTAATGATACTAGAATTGATACTGATGCGTTGCTAGGCAACGGTGTAATTACTTGGCCATTATTTTTCTGTTTATTTTTTTTTCAAATATCGTTTGGCAATGTTTTCATTGGTTCTTAAAGAATTCTAAAGCTTATTTAATTAGATTAAAAAATCACTGCAGTTCATATCACCTGTCATTTTTACCTGCGTTTCCGAAGAAATAATAAATCCTTAATAATATATTAAATGAGAAAGTGTGTCTGCTTTGACGGCCAAACTACACGTAGAATAACTTATTTTGAATGTCAAACATCACGTGATCATAAAGAAAGCCGCGATTATGTGATCTTTCAGAGAAAATAAACAAATAATTTATTAATGGAATAATAAATGTAATTACTCAACTCGACGCTTGATTTTCATTTTTCGAGTTTGCAGTCTATTTAATTTTAGTGATTTATACTTCTCCATATCAGATTTTATTCAAGATGCTGTCGATAAATTGACGCCGGGACAGAAATCTATTGATAGACATATTATAGCTGCAAGAGTTTTTAGATTAAAATTTAGAAACTAAAGTTTATTATAACTAAAGGAAAATATGCGACGATAGATTATTTTGTTTTATGTATTCTGTTGAATGGTAGAAGCGCATGACATATAACATGGTGGATGTTATATTACACAGATTGTAAGCACCTAATGATACCATTGAGTACAATGATGTAATTTACAGTAACGGAGAATATATGAAGAATAGAGAATGATTGTTGAATTAGTAATTTTGGCACTGATTAATGAAAGTTTAAGTCAGATACATAAAAAAAATATATGTTACAAGTAACGTCATATCCTGTAGAGTTCTTGAACTCCTTAGAATTGTCAGGGGTACCTTCCGACAAGCTGATATTAAAAGTCGGTGTGCCAGTACTATTGATACATAACCTCGATGTACCGAGACTGCGCACGGTTCCAAATTGCACACCTAGGTCCAAACGTCGTGAAAATATTTTAAAACGAGAGAGTGTTTTAATTTCACGCATTCCGATAATACCGAAGGATTTGCCATCCAATTTCAAAAGGTAGGCTCAGGTGCAGACACTCAAAGGGGCAGGCGTACATCTGGAAAACCATATTTTTTCCATAGGCAACATATGTGGCGTGTTCACGTGTGTCCAGACCACTAAACCTATACATTCGTGCAAAAAACGTAAAACAAAAAAACGTAGTATACAAAAGTGTGTTAGCATAGATAAATAAATTACCTAACTATAACAGCAAACACTCCTGTTAGTCGTCCAATAATGTATTATCAACCGTCAAAACTTTTAATTTTCCCTTTCAACATGTAACGAAACATTTACATTCGTGAATTTAAAAAATTTAATACTTCAAATTCTTTGCGCACGAAGTCGCGGGTTACAGCTAGTATATAATAAAGCATATCACTTACAAACGATACTTTAATATTCTTTTGCCGTGCATGTATGAAAGATAATGTAAGTCATAAATAAATAATGAAGAAGAAATGTTATTATTAGAAATTAGATTTTTACCATCATCTTGCCGTACAGTTATAATTCAACTTCTTTCTGTGACATTAAATCTTCGTCAGTCTGTGATATAATAGCAGTGTCATAGATTAAACTAAGATTACACCAAGTGAGATGAGAATGTGCTAGCATGATTTATGCAGGTAGTTCTAATTTACGGGGTAGCAGATGAATTACTAAACCAGCAAGAGTAACCAGTGCGAAACCTTGTCTTCAACTGGTAGTAACTGCTGGTTTCATGTTTAACAAAAACTGTGTTGGGACATTTTCAACCCACCTAGTTGAAAATTTTAAAAAAATTGTATTAGTGGTTCTGCAATGTGAGCCATTTGTACTTTAACCCTTTTTGTACATTAGTAAAAATAAAATTAAGCCATTGAGTTTTGAAGAAAAGATATTGTCGAATTTATATGATTTACACAATTATAAATTTTATTGAAACCAAAATGGTTTACTCCTGGACAACTAAACCAACATATTCTTAAAATCCTTAAAGTTAATTTGCAATTAATTGAGGTCCTTTTCTTCTGGAGTGTTTATGATGTTGATTTTGTAAAGCTTCTGTGCAAGAAACGTCACACTGACTACGTCATCCAAGACGCTTTCTGACTCCAAGACTGTTTAGAAATTATAATCAAAATCAGAGCCATTTCTTACTTCAGGATATCTTAAACCAGGGTTTAGACATCTGAAGATTTTTATTCACTCTGATTACCCAGTAGGACTTTCCTTAATGGTGTCATCAATGAAGAGAATTAAATAATCGTAGTCTCAAGTGCTTAAAGAAGTTAGAGAAATAGCGTCTTAATATCTCCAGTTAAAATTAACTTCCTTACGCCCTTAAAATGAAATTACTTTACTCTCGACACTCCAGATTATTAGTATCATTAACTGATAGAGTTAATGATGCAAGTAATAGAAATACTAAACAAAAATTAAAATTAAAAATGAAAGAAAAGTATGGATAAGAAACATCAGATTTAAACAAAAACGATGACACTACCTCTTTTAGCGTACTAACGCAACAGCCTCAAGTGATTGCATCTACAGAAGTTTAAAACGATTAATATTTAAAGCACATAAAAATTAATTTAGTAAGTAAAAAATGTTCAAAAATGAAGAAATGAATGAGAAATCGAATGGCGAACTTTATCAAAGACCACTCGCCATAAAGATTCCAAATTGGACAACATTTTCTGTCAAGGGTAAGATTATAAATCAAAATCCTGTCCAATATCAATATGAAAAACATTCTGAAAGATCAAGATGCAAAATCCTTAATGTATAATCAAAAGATACTAGAGAGTGTGTTAAATTTAACTCTCTCTGCCGAAATTTTAGATGTGAAACAAGGGCATGGCCCGTCGCGCGCTTTAACAAGGGGAACTGTGGAATGCTTTGAGCAGGGAGTGTCCACGGATAAAAAGTTACTTGCGCATGTCTTAAACTCGGATCATTTAAAAAAAATTAGGAAATGTGGTAATATTAGATGTAGGACATGTCCGTCGGCATGTGAGATGCAATTAAATTTTGATAATAAAGAACTAATGTCATTCTGTAAAGTTAAAAATGTCATTTATTTAATTCAATGTAAAGAATGTAATCTTAAATATATTGGTCAAACTTGTACAGAATTAAGTATTAGAATTAATGGGCATATATCGGCAATTATGAATTTTAGAAATAACAATTAACATCCCTATTAGCACAAGATACCTTACAATATCGCTACGATATCCTCACGATATTGTGCGGTATTCAGAATACCGAATAACATCGCGAGGATATCGTACAATATCTTGTGCTAATAGGGATGATTATGAGCTTATTCATTTCCAGGAACACAGTTTCGAAAACATAGTTATTTGCATCCTAGAGGATAACACAGTAGACCTACATAAAAGACTTGATCCTGAAAATTTATTCATATGGAGCCTAAAAACTCTCTTCCCATATGGACTTAACAGCAAACTAAATGGTGAGGGATACAGTGAATTTAACAAAATTTGTATTTATAATAAATTCAACATTTTTAAAGGTTTTTTAAACACAACAAACAATAAGAAATTTAGATCAAAAAGAGGAAATGGTAAAGGTGCAAAGTTGGATATTATAATGGATGAAATTCAGGAATTATGTAATCTTAACCACAACTGGGATAATATAAATAAAATTAAACGTTTTATATTTAATCTTAGAAATAAGAGAATTAAATGGTTTTTTAATAACTAATTTGAGAAATTAAAATTTTATGATATTAACATAAAAATGTTTTTTTAGATCTGGTAAAGTTTAAACTGGGTATTTCTAATAATAGACTTCTATTTAGGGTTAACAAAATTGAGAAAAAGAATATTGTGTTGTTAATTTTCTTGATGTCTTCTTCGAAAAATTAAAGTTGCCTGAAATTATTCATGATAATAATAAATTCTTTCCTGTTAAAAATATTACTAATATTTTTACTGCATTTAAATTTTCAAGAACACTCAAAAAACAAATTTGTAACTATAACTATTATTGTAAAAATTTAAATGAAATAAACAATTCACACTGTTTTTGTAATGAAGCAGATCTCAGGGAATATATTGATGTAGATAAGGGACATATTATCACGGGTAATTTGAATATTGTCTAATCTAAATCTCTAGATTTAAGAGACATCATGATTAAGGGAACTAAATTTAGGTTAAGAAATAAAGTTAGTCAAATTACAGTTGTTGGCTTCTCGATTGACATTCATAAGACTTCTTTTAAAACGCAACAACATTTATTAAATACAACCACTTACACTTATTACATTACGTATTACACTTCGTAACTGCATACAACATAACTTCGTTCAATCGTACTGTACTCATCACTTCTCGTAATCGTCTCTCTCTCTCTCTACTAATTCTAAAAATCAAATTCAAAGTAGCGTAGCATCTTACTGTTGCCACTTACCTGATATCATACACTGATATACAATAATTATGTTACAGTCATGCTTTTGTCAGGCGTAATATGAAATACGCTTACATTCGACCATCCTGACTTTTCAATTGACCTCAATTGAACCACATTTTGTTTACATTCAATAATATCATTACAAAAACAAAACAAATATACATTCATAAAACGTGAAATATAACATTTAAAAAAGTTCTATCTGTCCGGCATAAAATCTCCATAACGCAGTGGTTTTCGTACAGTTCGTTTGGATCTTTGCATCTAAGTTTCTTTATGAGAATTCGAACTAGAGTCATCATCATCTTCATTCCAGCTTCTCCAGGCCTTTAACTGTCTGACACGAACTATTGTAACATAAGGACGGTCTTTTCTAGGTTCTAGTTGTGAGATTCTATATGTGTCACTAGGGCGTACTTCTGTGACAACCATGGGTCCTCGGTATCGTGGTTGCGTCTTTGTTGATTCACCTGTCGTGTTAGTTTTTCTTCTAACTGCCACGATGTCTCCTTTACGAAGCGATACTTTACCTGATTTGTTTTCGTCGTAATATGAATTCGTTTTCACTAAAGAATTGTTGACGCTTTTCAAGTTGTCGACATTCTTATTCTTTTTCTGGATTTGAAGAAGCAACGATTGTCATTCTTCCTTAAAGTTCTTAATATCTCTTTGTAGAAGTCGCAGCTCATTTTTACCATTTTAAGATCATTCGCCAAATTGCCCATCATCTTTTGCTGGGAAGTGTCTTTAATCTGCAAACTTTCACTCTCTGACTGAGCTGTTTCAAGACGTTAAAGATAGACTGGATTTACTTTTTCATCAATCGGAAAGTTTCTAAATAGTTCAACTTCCCGGTATCCAATGTGGACTCTTTCTCCTATTTTTGTGTAAGCAATATGAGGAAGATCAAGCCATGTCCGTCCGATGATAAGATCAACTGACTGCGCATCGTCATGAACAATGTATACGCTTATGTTTTCGGCCTTTACATTATCAAATTCAATATCGGCTTTAATTCTTCCAATAGACGTTAATGCAGGCATCTTTTGATTTCCAAAACCGTATATTTTATTGACAGCACGTTCAAGTTTTAGTTTAAGTTTCTGAGCAATTGAAATTTTTAAGAGACAACACGAACTTCCAGTATCAATTAAAGGTTGCACGTTATCACAATTATTAATTTTCGCTTTCTTCAAAAATGAATTATTCTCGTCTGAATTCTCACCAACTAGTCTAACAGATAAGCTTTCATCACTTGATTTGTTCGTTTCCTTGGCGACACAGTTTATAATTTTAAGGCCTGTTTCATTACTTTCTCTGCATGTTAAAACTGATTTTGGTATCGAACAGTTCCTTGCAATGTGCCCGAAATTAGAACAGTGGAAGCATTTTGGTTCACCCCACTCGTTATGTGTAATACCGTACAGCCTTTTCTTTTCTTTGGTTGTAAAAGCTGAATCATCTTTAAAGGAGTTCTGCTTGTCGTAATGCCATTCTTTTCGAGGTTGTTTACTCCTAAAAGTTGACCTCAAGGTATCATAATCGTCCAGTTTTTCAACTAAATCATCTGTCGAATTCAGCTTAGACCATTCATCTATAAAATGATCTTTTATTTCTTGAGATACTTTACATTTAATCTGATCCGTTATGATAAGATCGCTACACTTTTCAAAACTATCTGCTTTAACTCCATTCACCCATTCATTAAATAAACTTCTAAATTCATAGGCAAAGTTTTTCCAGGTACTTCCTAAATTCTTATTATGCATAAAAAATTTTGTCGAAATTTTTCTGGCGTTAACTTATATCGTTTCAACAATATCTTTTTAACTTCGTTATAATCGTTTGCAATCTCATCTGGTTCTCTGGCGATTAACTGCGCAACGTCATACGGCAATAAGCCAAGCAAATGAGTTACCTAAGTGTTTTCTAATATTTCAGCTTGTTTGGCCAGACGTTCAAACATAATCAAACATAAACTTATATCGTTTTCATCGGAATTATATTTTTGCATCAAATGATGAATTTCTAACTTTGGCTTAATTTGCGTACTTTTTTACATTTTGATTGGCGACGGAATTTGAATTTAACGACCTACCTTCTGCTCCAAGGCGTATTTTTTGCAGCTCAAATTCCATTTCATCCTTTCTCTTTCGTTCTTCGTATTCTAGTTTTCTTAGTTCAATTTCTTGTTTCTTCTTCCGCTTTCTTTCAGCCATTTGGATTTCGTCTTGGCGTCTTCGTTCAGCAATTTCTTCTTGCCTTTTCTGTTCAGCAATTTGTATTTCGTCTTGGCGTCTTCGTTCAGCAATTTCTTCTTGTCTAATTTCATTTTCTTCTTTTTCCTTCCTTTCATTGATGATCGTATCCATCCATTCCTTGGCGCTTTCTTCATCGTACTCTTTGCTCGCGAAAATAATCTTTTTCAAATCCTTCAATTTATGGCTGTCATTGACCGTTTCTCCAAGTTCTTCAGCCAATATCTTCAAATCGCACTTCCGTGCTCCAACGAAGATAGACATTTTCGTAGTTTACTACACTTTTATTTACAAATAACGACAACAAAATTTCGTAACGTACTTTGAGATTTAAACTCCTTCCGCCTTACTTAACTGTCGATGAGATTTTCATTCACAGGTTTCTAATTAATCCCACTTCTGATTTCTGTTGGCTTCTCGATTGACATTCATAAGACTTCTTTTAAAACAAAACAACATTTATTAAGCGCAACCATTACACTTCGTAACTGCATACAACGTAACTTCGTTCAATCGTACCGTACTCATCACTTCTCGTAATCGTCTCTCTCTCTCTACTATTTCTAAAAATCAAATTCAAAGTAGCGTAACATCTTACTGTTGTCATTTACCTGATATCATACACTGATATACAATAATTATGTTGCAGTCATGCTTTCGTCAAGCGTAATATGAAATACGCTTACAGAGTGATCAATTCCATTAATCGAGACTTGGATGTTTTCATTGCAAATATAGCCAGGAACTATCATTGGCCAATTGAGGGATTTGGCGAATGGAAACAACGTATATTATTGGAAACAAAAATAAAATTTATAAAAAATAATACTATAAATATTAATAGAGGTATTTTTTTAACAAGCATCTTAAAAAAAATTCATTCAAAAAAAATAAAATTCATTAAAGATAAATTTATTGTAACCACAATTGATAAGACAGGAAATAATTTTTGCTTAATGTGTAAAATGCATTTCAAAAAACTCTACTTACTGAATATAACTCAAATAAAAGCTATCAAATAACTAAATTTGGAAAAAAGAACTGGATAAGAGAATTATTGCACTAGCTAAAAAAACCAAAATTAAAATCAGTAATCTAAATTATCCTTACCTTTTCCCTACTATTAAATTTCATAAAAATCCTTTAAAACTCAGATTTGTTACTTGTACCAATGGAATTTACAACTATCATTTAAGTAAATTTTGCTTTAAATTTCTAAAAATTATTCTTAAAAGAATCATAGAAGAAGAGAACTTCATTATAGATAAAAACACTAAAATTTTAAATTTTATCAAAGATAATAAAATTTATAACATTAATACATTTGATTTTGAAAATCTGTTTACTAGCCTCCCACACAATAAACTAATTGAAGTATGCTCAAATGTATATGATTTATACCTAAACACTTATTTAATTGAAAAAAATAAATGGATAGAAATCTGCAGAGTTAATATTTGTGAAAACTATCTCTTTAATGGAGTTGAATACTATAAAGAGGTTTTTGGAATCCCTATGGGATGTAATTATTCTAGTGCATTGGCAAATATTTTTCTACACTCCTATGAAATTAAAAATGAAATTATTTATGGTTTTCGTTTTATTGATGACCTTTTAGTGTTTAATTATGATAATTTTAAATCCATTTATAACTGCTATCCAGAAGAGCTTAAATTTAACAAAACTAATACAGAAATAAATAAATGGAATTTTTTAGATATGGAAATTGAAATATTAAATTCAGGAGTCTCTATCGGCATTTTTGATAAAAGAAAATAATTTAATTTTAAGCCTATAACCCAGATAGCAATTTTAGTTTGCAGCAAGGTTGGCACAAATTTGTCATGACAAGAGTGCAAGTTCACCACAAATTTGTCATGACAAGAGTGCAAGCTTGCAGCAAGCGTGCAGCAAGTTAACGAAAGCTTCGAAGTCCCCATGAAACGAACTTGCGGCAAGTTTGCCACAAGTTTGTCGTGCAAACTCATTGCAAATAATAGCAAAAACAGAGTACGAACACAACCCGGGATAGAACTCGCGACCTACCGATTAGTAGACAGAGGTCGATACCACTAGACCAGTTCGGCTACGACAGGAGAAGATAGATTTCGCTAATACATCGGTCGCTTCGATTCGTATACGATTTATTTTAAACTTTTTTCTCGATTTCATTAAATTTTGAGTTGAGAATATGATTTGAAGTCAAAGAGAGAACGATTTTCGCTAATAACAACGTTTTGCTAGTAGAATAAATTATGAAATTAGAGTTCAAAAGTAATTACGTTAAAATGGGACAATATGTATAAGTTTATTTTTCAACAAACATTGACTGTTTTTTCGGTTTAATTTTGTTTATAAACGCTAAAATTTCAACATTAAGAAAAAGGCGATATAGTTTTCTTTAAAGTGCGAGTGATATATTTAGTAAAAAAATGGAAAATGTTTCAAAAATTTTTTTATAAAAAAGTTAAGTTTTTTTTACACATTATCATTGGTTTATTGAATTAATAAAAAGAAGGACGGTCTAGGAGATGCTATTAAAAATCGGATGTTTTATTTTTAAAACAGAGACAAAGATAATTATCTCTTTGTGCTGTCTTTGCAGGAAGCTTGTTTTGCATACTTGCTGCAAGTTTGATTTGCAAGCGAGGGTGGCGCTAGTTGTCACAGCGAACTTGCTACAAGTTCGTTTCAAGTTTGACGCGTCAAATTTTGCCATGACAAGTCAAAATCAAACTTGCTGCAAACTTACGTGCTATCTGGGAATACTTTGTAATTTTCATACAAATCTTCATTATAAAATTTTAAGGAATTCTATTTTTTTTTCAAATTAATAGAATAAATAGCATATGTAATAACCATTCAAATTTAGTTAAACCTTTATATAATTTAAAGAATATTCTTAAAGACAACGGATTCCCAAATTCTTCCATTACTGCTAATGGTTTTTTTAAAGGAGTATGAAAAATATTTCGAATTAATATATATTAATGGTTTTTTTCTGATTTTATTTGTTATAACAGTTTAAATATTAGTTTTTATTCTGAATAATTAGTTAAAATTTTTCTTCACAGATGGAGCTAGGTGCTAACTTCTAATTCTTTGTTGCTTCCTGTGTCTTTGGCGTCGCTTGTTTTACATCTAAAATTTAGGCAGAGAGTGTTAAATTTAACGCACTCTCTAGTATCTTTTGATTATATTTTAAGGATTTTGCATCTTGATCTTTCAGAATGTTTCTCATATTGATACTGGATAGGATTCAGACCACAAAGGGTATACTTTTGATTTATAATCTTACCCTTGACAGAAAATGTTGTCCAATTTTGAATCTTTATGGCGTGTGGTCTTTGATAAAGTTTGCCATTCGATTTCTCATTCATTTCTTCCTTTCTGATCATTTTTTACTTTCTAAATTAATTTTTATGTGTTTTAAATATTAATCGTTTTAAACTTCTGTAGATGCAATCACTTGAGGCTGTTGCGTTAGTACGCTAAAAGAGGTATTGTCATCGTTTTTGTTTAAATCTGATGTTCCTTATCTATACTTTTCTTTCTTTTTTAAATTTTAATTTTTGTTTAGTTTTCTATTATTTGTATCTGTATTATATTAGAAATAGCTGCATATGCGCCTTTATATATAATACTAAGAATTTTTATTAATGTTTGATTAATTAATTTAATCAATTTTTAATTAATATTTTCATTAAAATTTAGTCAATTTGTAACTGTTAATGATACAAGCATTCTTATAAAAAAAATTCTGCTTAAAAATTCAGGAAAATTTACACTTCTCTTTTTCTTTGATATGAGATTTCTTATTGAAGTTCCTTTCAATTAAAATACACTACTCGCATAAATGCTTTTTTCTGAAGACTCTTTGCATTTGGTTATTTGCGTAGATTATGTTCCTAGATTGTTAAAAACAGTAAAATTACATTCATTTCTTCGAAATAAATCCCAACGCCTTTATGTCTCGAACTTCTGCAAAAATATTTTGATATTATTTTTTCAACGAATATTACACCACTTTTCTACGACAGCTCAACTATTTCCTTTACTTTTGTTTTTTTCTAGAAACCGACATGGAACCCCCTGTTCTACAGAAAGCTAATACATTTCTGAATTCTAACTCTAGCTCAATAACACACTTCTACCTATTTTATTCTAAATGCGTTGTTACACGTTATCTAGACCAATTTTTTTTGTCCGGCAAATAAAGCAACATGAAACCTAGACAAGGCTATAAGCGATAAAAGCTTCATCGACCTCTAAGTGGCGCAGCCTCTTTCTAAAAGAAAATTCTAAAGCATGCATTCCGGAATTCGAATGTTAATTTCATAGCTTCCATAGGCTTTTCTATCTCTTAAAAATTATTTCGCAAGTGCAGCATTATAGAAAAGGGAGAAGTACTTTAGAGCTCATGATTCTTCGAAAAATTAAGATCGTAAGGCTTCTGACAAATTTAAATGTGCGTCGAATAGTTCGCTCATTTTCATTCATGGGGTTGAAATTTACATGTGTATGTATATAGTTATTTGTTAAGCACGAAATTCGTTCAAATGATCAAATTAGCTCTGTAGCAGATATCAGGGGTTTTAGAATTCAAATTTTTCATTTTCAAAATGTCATTACTGAAGTGTGACTTTTCTTTTTTTGGCATTTCAAAGCCATTATTCCCTAAATCTGCTTGGAGTCCTTGAATTGTAGCCTTAGTGGATTTTTTGAAGTTATGTCAGCACTATTTCGGATGGAAATCGTAATTCTGTACAGTAAACAGATGATGACGAATGTACTTGTTGAAATTCTCTTTCTCCACTGCACGACACAGCAAAACAATAATAATTTTTGGGTGATTTATTTCATTTACGAGAACGTGGCATTTCTGTGACGAACAAAAATTTAATGACACATCGTTTTACTTTGTCTGCATGAATCAAGACAACGATCAAACAAAGCTATTAAGGTAAATTTGACTTTATTTACGAACACTGAATATTAGTTACTTTACATTGGAAATGGAAATAAATAACCAGAAAAACCCTTTACGTTAATAGATGATGAGGAAATACATTGAGTTGCTCCACGCGTAGAAAAGGGAATTATTATAAGAAATGCAAAAATTGACTAACAGAATTAAAATTCTTTCATAGGACAAAATCACGATGGTAATATAAACAAAAAACAAATAATAATAATAAGAAGAATCCCTCAGATAACTTTCTCAAAGGTCACTCCCTGCCCGGATTCTAAAATTCAGAATTATGATAATTTTCTCTATAGAAACCGACTTAAAAAATTCAAAGAATATGAAAAAAGAAAAAAACTTTCGTCAAATACTTCAATATGCCTTTATAACAAAAAGCAGAAGAAATAAAAGACGAAAGACCTTGCCTTCTACCCCGAAACTACATCGCGAACACCAACGCTACTGATTCGAAAAATGGCTCTTAAATATGTACAAAACAACAAAGAAATACTGATTGGGACGCCAAAGAACATAGTTCTATCAATTGAGAAAAAACTAAAATAGTTACAGAGTCTCAAGCCCTTTTTTAATTAAAATTTAATAGTTGGAGAAATTATTAATTAAATTATCCTTTGCTTTTATGTAAGCGGTACAGTTTTTGTAAATTCTTTTAATTTTGTTAATTTGAGCGAAAACAGTATTTTTCATAATTTGGAATTAAGATTAGTCTGAAAATCGCATAATGAAATTGCCCTGAAATTAAAATAATTTCTTTTGTCATACACACTTACCGAAACATCTATATCTGAAATCTCAATTACCAAATCCAAATAATTACATTTATAAGTTTTATTTTATTTTAGATCTCCCGGATAGATATTGACTAAAGAATCAAAGTCACCATAATTAAATAATATTAAGTCGTCAATATACTTGAAACCAAAAATAAGCTTATCTTTAATAAAATTTCTTTCAAAGGTGTGATGAAAACTTCATCCAGTCACTAGAAAATGAGCTACCCATTGGTATTGCCCAAGTCTGTCTGTAATTGTCAATTCCATTAAAGAGATAGTTTTCACAAATATTCAACTTACAGAGTTCGAGCCATTTATTTCTATCGATAATATCAGAAGTGAGGTTCAAATCGTATAAGGTTAAGCAAGCTTCATTTAATTTTTCATGCTGGAGGCTGGTGAAAGGATTCTCAAAGTCAAACTTGTTAATGCTTTTGACATTCATTTGTTTTTCATTTCTATTACCATCTTAATTTTTCATATGATAGGATTTTAATTCTGTCAGTTAATTTTTGTATTATTGTCGCTGCATTCCTGGAAGCTGCTGCGTATTCGCATACCCAGATTCATTGTATGTGTGTTGTGTTCTTGATCTTTTAGTTTTAGCTATTTTTTCCGATTCTAGTATATTTATTATAAAGAAAGATATTCAATCAGTGACTATATTCTACATACGCATTGATTAGGCTGAGTAATGAAACATTAATGCATGTCATAAATTTCAGATATAAGAGTTATTAATATTGAGTATGAATTGGGGCAATTTGCTTTATTACATTTATAAAGGGAAGCAGATGCTCTGAAAAATAGCGTTCTCCTTCAGTCACGTGTAGAAACAATTACTGCAAATAATATTTCCTCGAAATGGGAAAAATGATACCTGAGAAGAAATGCCGATTATATCAATTCATGCTTATATTAAGCGCATCAAATGGTCTGCGCCGATTTAGTTTTGAAAACAATTGCGCATACTGCAGGAGGAAAAAAAGTAGCTGACAATCACATCTCCTCAGTATATAACAGTGTGTCTGATGTTAAATTGTATCCACCAACGACGTTTATCATTGATTGTAACTTCACGCGAATTGATGCTTCCGGAAAAAAATTAATTTTTCTCCTAAATTTAATTGCTTCACCTATTCTTATTTTATGCAATTGAAGTAATGCTCATTCGATAATTTATTTAAATTTTGACATAATATTGGCCTACCTATTATTTAGATCTCGATTCTCCTTACAGTGATAGAATTTCAGCTTATTTTAAAAATTCTCATACACAGAGTTTGATGTTTGATTGTAATTTTTTCCTCCATCCTAAATTTTCAACGTAAAATTTTAATTTTGTACATATTGCTGAATGCATGCTTATTTGTAATCTAAAAATGATGTAGAGGAAGGTGTTGTACCTCGGCCACTTTTTTATTCATTTGAAAGAAAAAATGGTCAATTCAAGTCTAAAACCGAAACATTTGGGTGTTTTAGAAACATCAGGAAATCAGCTTTTTAATCTCCGTTAGTATTTCATCTTACTTATCGCGTAGAAATGTAAAATTTTAAAAATAAAATCTTCCATTTTTGGCTAATGAACAACGTAGTGTTGTACCTTCGCCATGGCAACTAAATGTGACATTGCCACTCGTGAATTTGGTACAAAACTAAATTTTCAAAACCATTGCACAATATTTAGGTAGATATCATAGAAGATGTAGATATCAGAAAGGATGCTACTTTTCTTTAAGATATGTAGATAAATAGTTCGAAACTTTTTTAGCACAAAAGTAAGTTATATATTAATAACTTTGAAATTATACGGAGTAGGAAAAACTGGTAGTCTTAAAAAAAGAAAGTTATAAAAGAAAACTCACAGTTTAACTACTAGCCGCCTTCGAAGACCACCTTGCTTGCCGAGAATACTGCTCTATTTTATTCAATTGAATCCGTTATGCATAATTTAGTATTCATGGCTCCCTTAAAAAATATTTTATCTCCCGATTTGCTTAATATCTAAGAGGACTATGTTTATAGCTTTCTAAAAAAAATTATAAATAAAAAATGAAGTAAAATTCATTACACAATTACCAAAGAATATGAAAAAATATGCAGAACATACGTGCCTTATCTTTTAACAAAAGAAGCGAAACACACACTTAAATATTTAACAAAACAATGAAAACAGTTTAAGTTGATTGCAGCAACCAAAAGCATTGTTGTAAATTATATATATATATATATTTAATTGCTAAAATTAGCAAAGAAAATCCGTGCTGTAAAAATTTGTTTTGTGCTATAATATTTTTGAAAGTTAACGCCAACAAGCACAAAAATTGAAATTTTCGAAAAAACTCGATCCACGTTGCAGATTCGCACTTTCCAAGGTATGTTTGTGCCAAATTGTGCAGTTCTAGATCCAGCGGTCTGACCTGTAGAGGGCCAAAACACACAGAGAAACACAGACACACATATTCTCCATTATTAGTAGTAGAGTTAATAGAGCAACAAAACAAATTCTTTATATAAATTTAAAACGCAAAACAATTATCCTAACAATGAAAAAATAATAACTAATAAATGTAATAGTTATAAAATGAAACTGGAAATTTATATTAGTCTTGGCAATAAATTAACGGTGCAGGCAAAATCATGACAATATCTACGACTTTTATATTGAAAACATCTGGCTATGCAAATACATTTTCCTTCAGTGTTCGGATTTTCACTACGACTCCTTTAAATGGAAGGCCCTTAACCATCCGCATAACGTTTTATGTGCTTATTTACGACAAAAATGTATCTAAAATCCAGTTTGATTTTGATACAACACTCCTCGATGCTGTTTACATGTGTCCAAGGTACAGTACGATGCACTTGGCCGAGGGATACTATCTCCTCTAATATTATTTAATTTACTCTCAGGTAATTATTTATGCTTTTTTTGATAAAAAATCTTTTCGATGTGTGCGTCAGTTATGCAGCTAAAAAGGGAATAGGTGAAAAATAAAAAAAAAATATTTTTCTTAAAAACAGGAGGAATATTCAACACCTCCAAAAGCCTGCACCGGCGTCTGAAAAATTGATTTTTCATTTAAGTTGAAAACTTCCCGAGATGACCACGTGCAAGATGACAGTTTTGCCACTTTGAACTAAACATCTTTGGATAGGGAATGAAATTTCTCTACACTCTCGTTTTGATATATCAACAATTGGCCGAGGTACAGCACCTTCCTCTTCTGTCTTTATTAAGCTTAGCAGTAATTCATGAATTTCAAAAAAAATTTTCTCGATTGTGCATTTGAATAGAAAATTATTTGAAGAAGTACTTACTATATTTATTTTAAATCACAGTACTTTTATAGCCTGATGTTGTAGTTTTTTGCCTAAATTCTTGTACTGATTATGCTGAAATCTCTGATAACTCATAGCAATTAAGCATTTCTTTGGTAATATTACGTTTCCTAATCGTGTTGCAATCTAATAAAAAATAATTTGGAATTATGAAATTTTTTTATCAGAAAAGTATCACAGATTAAAATGAAACTGTATTCCCTTATGGGATCAAGTTTTATTTCAAAGCGCTCTCACAAGAGAAATATCTTAAAATCACTTTTGATGCATACAATTTGCAGGGGGATTTGTATGCTTCTTTCAACTAATTTCTCACTTTTTAGATTTCGCTTCGGAAAACTCAAATTTGAAAGTGTAATGAGACTTACTCATGACGAAATTTGAGCTGCACGAAATCGAGTCTCTTGGCGTGAAAGTTTTCCCACTTATCAGAATAATTTAAGATAATTTTACACTGAATTATATCCCAGTCAGCCGCAAGTAGCTGGATGCGAAAGTACTAAACTCAGATTTTTTGAGTATAAATCAGGTAATTTGTTTATCACCAGATGCATAATCTCAAAATATTTATTTTTATGTTTTATTCTAGTGGTAATTTTAAGCGACGAAAGCGAATAGTAGAATATGAGTTACATTGACCAATCTTTTTTAAAAAAATAGAAATGCCAGGATATTTTTTTACGGACAAATTGATATAGATATTTAAATGTACTTTTCTGGCAATGAAATGTAACTAATACAAGCTTATTTTTTGAGTCATCAATTTCCTTAATTACGTTTTCATAAAACAAGAAAAATATATAAAATTCAAACCATTTTAAAATTTCACAAAGCTGGAATTAATATTTTTATTTTAGGCATTAGCAAAAGTTATGATAGATAGATGGAACTTATAGACGTCTTTACTAGGCTTTTACAATACTTATAAACCCTGTGTTCAAAACTAATTTTCACTTTTGGTCGATTATCTCCAGAAGAACTAGAAGGAAGTTTTAATAAAAGTAAGCATCACATAGGTTTTTATGATACAAAAAATGGAAAATCGTATAAGTTATGATATGCATACATTGTCGTGTGTAGGGGCGATCAACGAAGTAGAATGTAAAATAATTAAAATGTGGAGCAAGAAAATAGATTCTCTCAAACGGAGGGCTCTAAGATCGTATCCCTATATTTGACAGGAGCCACAGAGCGTCCCGTTCACTTCTGAGCACATGGGAGACCGTTTAGCAAGGCGCAGATAAAATCGACATTAGAGCTAGGGTCAATGAAAGAACGTTCTATTCATTAATAAGTCCAAATTCCGCCTAACCACTAATTCTCGACGTATGATCATTTGGAGGGAAGGAGATACCGCTATCTGTCAGCCAGCATACGAAAATGAGATTGGTATGGCAGCAGAGTAGAGTGAAAAAAGTGAAAGTTGTAAATTTCTAAGGCCTGTATGTGAAAAAATTGCAATTACAAAGCCTATTTATAATACGAAATCGCAGATAAATCAAATCAAATCTTTGGCTGCCCAAATAACTTTAATTATCAGCTATTTCGCCTAATTTGTCAAAAAACTAACAAAAACACATTCATAAATTATAATAACTCTGATTTCAAACCAAGAGTGGTTGAGATTAGACTGTCAGAGAAATTAAATTTTTAATGCATCAAAGGACAGTTCGACGATTGGTAATCGGAAATATTCGGTATTATTACATTCACAAGATATTGTACGAATTCTCCACGATGTTTTCCGCTATTCTGAATGACGCACAATATCGTGAAGATATCATTGCAATATTGCAGACTAAACTATTTATTAGCTTAAGTGCGTAAAAGTTGCTACCTATAAGTTTAATCATCTGTGTGAAATTTGAACTTCCTACAATGTAATCTTTGGCTGCCAATTTGCAATAGAAATCTTTAAATTTATGAATTTTTCATACTCTTCTTTGCTTTTTTTCTGTGCGAAAACAACCCAGAACTCGCCACTTAGAGATACTTCATATGGAGTTCCACCTTTGTTTGTTCCCTAACATTTAGAATAATTACCTTATAGAACTTGGAGATCTCGACTAATGATTTCTAATTTGGGTAATGTGATTCTGGATGCTATTCTTTATCTCAGTGTTTCTCAACCTTTAAGCATTTGCGACCCAATTTTCAATCCCACCCCCACATACAATAACAGTGTATACAATAATATTGCATTTTTGGTATTTTGATGCTAAAGCTACATTACGACTTTAATTACAGATCTTACAATCTACCAAGAATAAGTAAATTCTTTCAATAAATTAATCATTTTTTTTAATAATATTTTCTTTTCGACATGCTCGCGCTCCCATTTATCATTATCACGTCCGCCAAGGGGGCACGCCCCACAGGTTGAGAATCGTTGCTTTATCTCATGAATCCATCTCGTGAAGCACTGCCCATCACCCCAGATAATAATTCAGTAACTAATTTGAAGCAGCTCTTTACTGCTTTGAATGACAATGAAATCGTAAAGTACCAATTTCAGCAGGAACGTCCCAAATTCAGCACCTTAACTCCATTATCAGAAATAGTTACTATACGTGGTAGTTCAGTAAGTGTACCTGAATGTCAGTCAATTAGAGCTATGTAGTCATCTGCCTAGAAATTTATTGTAGGAATTTTAAATTTACGAATAACTCGTTCGACTTCAGCTATTTGTCCTCATTTAAATACGAAGGCCACTCTTTCACTTGCTTTCTGCTGTCGGTCAACATTGCCAAGAAACTGTTTACTGAATGACCACAGTTTCTTCGCAATGTTTGATCTATTATGCTCATTTACTCTTCAGGCAGAAATTGGCATATTTTATTATGCTGTAAAATTGCTAAGACTCCCATACCGACAAGATGACCAAGTATTAATACCAAATCATGTGCATGGGTGTATTCTAACATACTTCTGTTAAAACTTTGAAGCTCTCTGGCGGGTCTCTTTTGTTGAAACATATAACCTCAGAATTCTATTTGCTATCGTTAATCTCCTGAAAAGACTCATTTTCCCTGGTTCCTTTCGTGAAAAGTTTAATGAATGGTTTCCTTTTAATATTCCAGTACACATTAACCTATTAACCCATTTTTTCCATCTTGTGACCTTTGTTTTATACTCTTCTACGCTGATGATCTCTACAAAAGAGCATATTGTTATATGGTTTTTCTTTATATATTACATCAACCTATGTGTATACCTAATTTTATTACATCTGTCCAGTTCTTCTGGAGATAATCTATCAAAAAAATGAAACCGTAAGAACTTCGATTATACCGGTGATATTACAAATGACTATAGAGTGTAATTCAACTTAACGGAAACCACGAGCACCTGAAATAAAAAATTGATGTCTTTTTATGGAGAACACATTTAATTTACATAATCGAGGTTGTTAACAAAATATTCTTTACACTGCGAAAGGATAGAAAATTAATAATAGCTCATAAATAACTATTTCGTTTAACGTATTAAAATTTTATTAAATGGGAATTAAGTACATATACGCTCATTTATAAATTAAATTCAATTGCATCAGATTTTATCTTGGTTTTGAATAGTGCTAATCTAATTCAGCATTTCTAGGTTAAAGATAGTAATGCATATTCAGGTAGAGAAATTTACCAATTCCATCTGCAAGAAAATAATAAGGAAATATAATTAAGTAAGAATTAAAAAGCCTTTATTTATCAAACCAAAGAAAACTCTATGATAATTTTTTTCAGAAGAAAAATCACTGAACTGGAATAGTTTTCATTATTTTCTCGTCCTACTTTCTCAAACGCGTGCAGCCTTTTGAATAGGAATATTCGGAA
Source organism: Araneus ventricosus (assembly GCA_013235015.1). Lineage (NCBI taxonomy): Eukaryota > Metazoa > Arthropoda > Arachnida > Araneae > Araneidae > Araneus > Araneus ventricosus. The sequence goes on from BGPR01000292.1 coordinate 376,591, forward strand.
TTTTGAAAATTGCTGACAAAACAGAAAAACTTGGAAAAGAAAATACTTTTAGGACTTCCTTCCTTATTTAATTTACAAATAAAGCACTATTCTATTTTTTATGAAGAAAAATAAATCCCTGAAAATGTTTTCGACCATTCAGATGAGAAACAAAACAGAATATTGTTTGTTCCGCGTTATTTTTCTAATTTATTTGCTTCGGAAAAGATAGAAAGATAATTATTTTTCCACTATTTCAAAAGAAAGACAATCTTTCAATTAATTAATTTATTCATTGTTTTTTTTCAGGAAGCAAATAATTAGTTGTAAATATATACTAAACTGAAATTACTTTGTACCACGCATATTGTGATGGCTAAAGCGTAAAATATTTCCTTTCTTGAAATTGGATTCTTTGTGAAAAATAATAAGGTTTTCTCGTTTATTTATTATTTAATTTTTCAGGCTTCGAGAGTTCATAGTAAAGGCTTTGGTTAAAATGCATTAATTGCATGAAATATTTCAAAACTTTAATACAGTAGATTCCGCTTATATGGGTCATCGGTTAATCGATACAGACATTTATGTGTCCAAAATCTAAAGGAACGGAAACGAAACAAATAAATTAATGAAAAATTTAAACGCATAATTGGTACAGCATTCTGCTTAACTGAGACATCAGCATAAGTATTTTCAATATTTATCAGATGCAAAAGATTTTCCCTGCTATCCCTGATATCGAAGCTGCCCTAAATCAATGCAATTCGTGCACGCAAAATATGTTCCTGCATATTCAGACACGTTTTTTCTAGCCAGTCATCTTTTGCTACTTGTGGAAATAACAAGACCAAGTTAATGCTACCGTCTTCACCAAACAAGCTTCGCATGTCTAACCTACGTTTTTCGTCTAATTTATACCCCTTTCCAAGGTGACAATAAAGGAGTTTACACTTTAAAGTAAAATTGATTTATTGGCTAAAATTAAAAGCAAGTTTTTTAATGCACAAGCAAACGTAAGTTTGCTGACTTCACCGGTGGACCAAAATCTAACTTAGCATTTCTTACAGAAAGAAAATCAAATTCGCGAGGAATTATGGAAAGAGTGAGAAGAACATCTAAAAGATAACACGATGGAAAGGATTCTGAAATCAAAGAAGAGCTGAATTGATGTTTTTCTATAATCAGCGGTAAAGGCTTGAATATCAGAAATATATTCTTGGAACTCATATTTCTGTTCAATGTTTTTTTAAATATGGAGAGGAAATTGTTATTTTTTAAAATCTTATATGGAGATCGTTTAATTGGATCAGAATATCCTAGCAACCGTAAAAACCTGAACCTTGAATTATTGTTCAGGCATCTCAAGTCATCTTTAGAGAAACTGCGTTATATCTGCCTCTGTAGAAATAATATCTGTGGGATTTGTTCCACTTTATATAACGTTACTGGATGTCACAAAGGGCAAGAGGTCATATCAGATGGAGATAGTCAAGCTCTCAAATAGGAGATCTGTTGTCTTTAATTCCCGCAAAGGGGAAATTCCAATGTCCAGCAACTGACCACACGTAGATGGTCAAGCTCACGCATTATTATGCAGTGGTACGATGTGGTAGCATTGTAGACTCTCCGATACCTCATCATTGTTCATAATAATACAATAAATGGATATATTACTTCAAGTGGGGTAACTGGTATTATTTCAAACCCATCACACCCATATATCTATTATCTAGAATATATTTCTTCACTAAAATATATCTGATATAGCCAAAAGAAACTGGTTGCGATAATACCGAATTCAATATATTTGAAGATAAATCAGAATGCATTTATCATACGAATCATATTCTAGAAATATGTTTTCGATAAAATTTATGCAAGACATTAATGGTAATTTCGAACGTAGGAAAATATTTTTATTAGGGAAATATATAATTTCACATTAATTGAAATAGCACACAATAAATTTGAAACATAATGGTTGGTATATGGACGCAAAATTCGAAAATCGTTCGTCTTTATGATTCGAGTTCTAAAGAAAGGTGTATGAAAAAATTTGAAGCAAAGAACATTTTTACAGAAAAGAACTTACTTATACAGATATACTTGAAGCGTGAAGAGAAGATGTACGACATTTTATATATAACTTCATTCACCAGATCTCTTATTCTATCAGATAATCACAGGTTTTAGACGCAATAATTCAAGCAAAGTGGAATGTATCTGCTTTAAGATGGAACGTAATTAATAAAAGTGGTAACATATTTTCTTGTGTACATCATATTTGTTCTTGGTTGATTGTTTTCATTTTGAATGAATTTAATTATAACGGAATAATTTCTTTTTCTAATATATTTGTTGTGAAATATGAACCAAATTAAAGTTGTAGAGGGACGAGACTCATATTTATATGGAATGCTGCTGTTGAAGAATTAATTCAATTTCAGGAACCATTTTTATTAGATCGCTAAGTTCCACGACACAGTACATTAAAAGGTACAAGACGCAAGACAGAGAACAAACACACAAGACAAGTACACAGAAGAAGAAGAAGAGAGAGAGGCATCATGGGAAAAACCCGGATGGCTCTAGTAACGCCACCTACCATAAAAAGGAGAAGGCAGTGAATTGTAACCGCTACAAAGTGCAAATAATTATTATGCTTTTTTATTGCGGCAAAATCTGTAATTATTATTGAAAGAAACGTGGTATTTAAGCTTTGATAGTTTAAAAGTTAAACGATTCTACACTAACTGGGATCGGCATAAGAAATATGCTATTTTTATGAAAAATTATTTTTCATTTTCTTTCCTATATAGTGTTAGAAACGCAAATTTAAAAAATAATAAATTTGAAATTAAAAGTCATATAAGTTAAAAATTTTGCAACGTCTTAATTACAACTGCTGAATATACTAGCACTGGAAATAATGAGAAATTTATAAAGCTCATCTTTTAAAAGAGCTTTCAAAGTTCAAAATATTTTCAGAAACGAATCGTGGTAGCATGTATGTACGTAATAAATTATTTTTAATTAAAATTTTTAAAAGAACAAATTAAAGCAATCATTTAATGATTTGCTTATAATGGATTTCGTTTCAAAAGGTTGTTCTACTTATATTGATAGGTTGAATCGGTGGTAGCTTCAAGAAGGATTTAGTCACTTTATAATAATATTTCAGAACAGTTTAACCTTCAGATGACCGTTTTACTGGCCGCTGACTTTGTCAGTTAGAACACTCTCTGTGATATATGGCATTTGATTTACATTTAATTTTTTTTCCCCTTGATATGCTCCTCACCGGTTGAACTTATTAACATTTTAACCTGACATCATGTGATAAATATTAAAATTTTCGTGTAAAATTCAGCTGAAATAAAAATAAACCAAGAATCATGAAATTTCCCATTTTTTGTATATTCTACATAGAATAAACATACAAAGAGAATTTGAAAGGATATATATTTTTAAGTGGTTGATTTATTCAGAATTGAAAACAACACTGTGAATTTGTTTCAATTTAATTTTGAGTTTGTAATAAAATTAAAATAAATTAGTTTTTACATAATTGAATATAAATTTATAAATATGGTCATTGTTACTTTTCTGAAATCGATTTTTTTTCCTCTTAAAACACTATTGAATATGAAAAAAATAATATTCCAATAGACAAATTTCCGAATTCTGGTGTTCAGAAAATACAACGCACACAAAATGAAATTTAAAAAATCACTTTTATATCTCACCAAGGGGATGTTTACTCTAAATATTGAAAAAATAGAAAAAAACTAGAGACATGGAATATTTCCTTTTATTTTCTTCTTATCTTTTCCGCAACAGGTTTTTGAATAAAAAGTTCTTTATCTTCTAAAACTTGTAGGCAGACGAGTAAAAAAGTCATTATTTTTCAGAATTTTGTTTTGTTCTTCGTTTGATTTCCACTAACAAGTTTTAAAAATAAAACGCAGTCCACTTTTCAAAAGAAAAATAAAATATCTAATAATGTTTTCGTTCATTGAGGTGAGAACCAAATTATTTTTTGTTAAAAAATATACAACTATTTTTTTTTTCAATTTTTCGAATTGTTTTAATTGAAAGTCTTGGGAAGGAATCATTTTTACACTCATGCAGAGAAAAAAAACTGTTTCAGCTAACTAATTTATTTAATGTACTTTCCCCTAAAACAAAGTATTAAAGGTAAATATAAATTATAACTAATTACATTTAACCTTCCAAATTATAATTAGTAGAGAGAAAATATTTCTATAGTGAAATTAGATTCGTTAGTGTAAATAGTTCTTTTTTATCCTTTTCTGTTTCTTTTAAGATTCTAAATGATGTTAATAAAGGTTTTTTTATGTGTGTTCACTGCATGAGTAATTTTAACGAATAAATAGAAAGACATTGCAGTCATTAAAAATCTGTAAGTAATCTTATACGAGTATCAAACTTTTTCAGACTTTAATTTTATATTTTCTTTGATTCAATTTATATTTATAGGATGACAGATCGAACTTTTTCTGTCATTTATATGGCTGGTTTGGTGAAAAACTTTGAAAATAGGGGATGCTAGCTTAGGTGTCGTCCTCGTTATCTGAGTGCAATCATAACTAAAATCGCGAACTATTTTTTCGTCCTGTTTAAGTGTAGTTATATCTATATATATAAAAGAGAATCTTACTCACTGACTCATCAACGAATCTTACAAATCACTGTGACTAAATACTTGAAATTTGGCATTCAGTTGCTTTTCGCGTAGTAGGTGCTCACTCTGGTTTCGAAGAGTGAAATTATTAATAATAAATTTATTAATAATTTTATTATTAATAATTAAATGAGAGTAAATTATTTCAGTCAACAGAGATGCTATGGGATTGTTTCGAGAAACTATAGAATAAAGAACTTTTAAGATTTTTCGCCTTGTTTTTTTCGGAAGGAAAATAACAAATATATCCTACTTTTCATCGTATGTGTGCTTGCTCTTTTAAAAATAAATTATTTTCGTAATTTACATTTCTTTTAAGTCAAAAGAATTTTGGAAAGAATTTCTTGATGGTATTAGTTTCTGTTTTAACTGGTGGGCTACATATAAATAACAAATGATTGAAAAGACTGTATCTCTTTTCTTTTTTATCGAAATAAAATTCCGTGTTTTATATAAGTAGTAAGCGAATTGAGATTTTTCGACTTATTGCAGAGAGCCTGGTCATTTTGCAATCCGCCTGGAAAATTTCAAAATTATTGACAATTTTCTAATTAGCCTAATGATTTTTAGGCTTTTTGTAAGGAGCCCATATACCTTATTGCTAGTTAGAAAATTCGCGATAGTTTGCTCAAACACCCTGGTTTCATCAAGGGTTATGGCAATAAGCCTTACCTTTTACCCGCGTATTTAAAACAACTGCATCAAAGAGTTATCAAAACCATGTCGAAACGTGCCAGTACGTGGCAAAAGAAGGAGGTGCAAATCAAGTCGCTACCTTAAACAGGATATGCGTTCTATTTGTTCACGCAATTTGAATGAAACATCTTTTGTATCGCGCACTTCATGTTCTATGACGATTCAAATAACTTGTTACCAAAACGTTGCCTCAACTTCTCAGGACAATATTTTTGGTTATCACTGTGACATTTGTGACAGAAAAAAATAGTAACGGAGCGTCAAAAATCTCACGAAGGCCAGAAAAGAGCAGCGGAAAATATGATTGAAACTTGTGGAAAGAAACTGAAACCGGTTGCAGTTGGAGACTTTATTCTGTTAAATGTCTCGAAAGGAGACCATGGCCCTTTAGTAGACTATACAAATTTGAGTAGGAAAAGTTTTAATGTGGAAAATAATGTGTTTGCGTTTTATTCGTCGAATTGAGCGGACTGTATTGATTATTTAAATATATAGTTTATTTACAATATATACAGGATGTTCCAATATATACAGATTTGATTTTGAAAGATACTGCCTGTTGGCAAGTTGAGTATGCTCATGCAAGAGCTACAATTGAACATGGTGACTGCGATGTCACACATGAACTAAATGCGTTTTTCGTTGAATACGTAGAAACTGATGTTACACATTATCCATGCGTTACTCATGTGGTAGAGTAGATATGAAAAATGATATGATAATACATGGGCGAGCTGCGATGCTCATACCACATGCATGCATGACAAACCAAACAACTTCTACTGACTCCGACAGAGATGCAATATGGCGGATGGCGGCATCAAAGGGTTGCCATAAGTTATGAAAGCAGCCAAACTAGTAGTTGGCGCGAACAATAATGTTTACCATATAGGAACAAAAAGTAGCATTATTATATCTTTGTTTGCTAGATGTGACTTCCGAATCTCTGGGACACAAATCCTTGAAGACATCCCAGAAAAATATATATATATATTCGTGAAGCTGTAAAAAATGAATCGAAATTCGGCGTTTATATATATATATAAGCATCTGCATAGCTCATAGGGATATAGCATCTGTAGATGCTCAGTGTCAAAATTTCAGTGTCAAGCAAAAAAATGCATGCGTAAGAAGGCATTTACACTGTGTACATCAAAATGTCATAAACGTTCTACGTGTGGAAATAAATAAAGTTAAAATGTATGATGTTGGAGAAATTCCTATTCGAAGCTTAAAATTTTGTCATTTTAATAATTTGTTCATTACGATTATTTTATAATTGCTTAATAATAATAATAAACATTTTTAAAACAATGATGATTGTTGTGTTGTTTTTAAGTTACCGCTTTTTAAGTAATTCTTAACTAATTCATATGTTCACTAAAGGAAGTACTTAAGTAACATTCTCTTTATATATCATTTTTAATAAACCTTTACTACTTTGTGCTTATTACAATAAGACTGGATGAAACCAGGTTGTTTGAGCAGCACTATTGCGAATTTTCTAACTAGTCTAAAGGTGTATGGGCTCATTACTATGTGTCTAAAAATCACCAGGCTAATTATAAAGTTGTCAATAATTTTCCAATTTGCCAGGCCGATTGCAAAATAACCAGGCTTTTTGCAGTAAGCCGGATTTTCTCAATTCGCCAACGACATATACAAAGGGCAGTTTATGTGAAATATATTAAGCAAATTTGAATACAATAATAAATTATTAGAGTGCAATAATTACTAAACGAAACACTTAGAATGAGTCTCAAAAGAATTGTTGCATCCTGCAGAAGTACAAGAATAAAGAATTTTAATCTAGTTATACTTATAAATCTTCCAAGGTGATGCTGAAAGAAAATTTTATTTCAGGTACGAAATATGCAATAAAATCATATAGATTAGAAACAGAATAAAACTTTTAAGTACGTAGCCTTTATTGCGAGTGTTACAATCAGAGAAGGGTAAGAATCTCTAAGTTGCGCGAGTTCTTTTTCTCTTTTTATGTATAAATAATTTTTTTTCAGAAGAAGTATTCACATAATTTATTCTTCATTTTAAGGCTTTTATTTTGGTGTTTGTTAGATTTTATTTGTAAAATTAAAATGCATTGACACTTCTTCTTAATATTTTGCTTACGCGCGAAAGCCTTTCTGGTTAGAATGTCATTTACCTACACTAAGGCATTAGTCTTTATGCAGATTCTTATATCCGAAATTTCGAGGATTTCAAAGAATTACATAGGATGGGGCGAAGAGAGGTGTGATATGGAACCTATAAAATATACTTTTATGTTAAGCTAATAATTCTTCTTGTCTGAAGCATCAACTGGTTAAATTACAGAAATTTTAAAATAACAAATATTTATATTTGTAAAATAAATATTCATTACCGATATTTATATTTTTTCTGTCTTTTAAGTTTAATTGGATTAATTTTATTTATTCAAAAGGCATGCATCTTGTATTTCTTATAAAAAATTAAAATTCAATCAAAAGATAATATTGCTTTAAAATCTTTTATATTAGTTAGGAAAGGAGTAAAATATTTAAAATATCCCAAAAAAAGTGGAAAATAAAAGGAAAAATCATTCACTGTTTTTCCGATTTGAAGACGTAGAAAATAATGTATTTAAAAATCTTTGGTTCTAGACTGTGTAATAATCTCTTTGTTTTTCATCGAGCGGATTAATTCAATTTTTTTTCGTTAAGATTCGCAAAAGACTTTTCTTCACACTCACCGAAAACGGTGGCAGCCTTTGATATATTATTCATTTATTTTAACATTTTGTTTTGAAAATTAATATAATAAGCGTCGGAAAGTCAATTATAAAATCAAAAAAGTGCCGAAGTTGAAGAAAAAAAGAAAAAAATTATATTTTGTAATTTTATATGTTTAGAAAAAATATATTTTTTAAATATGAGTTTCAAGAGTGAGTATAGTAAGGAGTTAATTTAAATCTGCCGCATTGTGAACAGGAATTGTTAGTGATATTGGAAATAAAATAAAAATTTGTTCTCGCTATTGCATGTGCATCTATTTTCTAAAATAATTCGACAGGCTAAAAGGAAAACAAATACTTTTTAATCCAACAAAATATTTTTCACATAGAATAAATAAATAATATTTCCTCATCGAATAATATTTTCTCATCGATTCATACCTTTTTATTTGTATTAATAAAATAAAAATGACAGCTAAAGATTACCATAATAAATAATGATAACTACTTTTAACCCTCCGGCTGTGTAATTTTTTTTTAAATCACCATTTAGTTGGAACGTTTGCAAACGTGTTCAAATACCTTTGAACCAAGCGAGTTTTTATTTATATACAAAGCTTTATTAATATAATATTATCCAACGCTATAAAAATACTAAATGAACACATTATTAGCCTGTGAAAATAGCCGGACGCAGCAGAAAATAGACTTGCTTCCAACCGGCGGAAATCGTGTGATATGCAGTCAGAGGGTTAAATTGTAATTATTAATATTTTTATTTTTAATTATTTTTTTATTAATATTTTGACACCTTGATGTTCCAACAAATACTTTGAAAAATGCTAATTTCTATTTCTTCATTACAATAGGATAATTGCATTAACAAATAAAAATTTGCATTTTCCTCTTTTGAAACACATTTATTCGTAAGTTGTAATATTGTAATTGGATTGCTTCTGGAATCCTCAAGATTCCTTGGAAAGAGATACTTTCTTACCTGGATGATTCTGAATTTTGCTTTTACAGAAAAGACAACTTAGCCCTTAAATGGATTCCTTTCTGATTAATAGACTTTGATATATTCATTAGAATTTATACGATAAGAAAATTGAAGGTCTTTCCAGATTTCAAAATGTAATAGCTGGTTATACTGGAGAATTTAAATCCGCTGATAAATCTTGTTTAGAGGATCTACAGTTCCATGTAACAGTATTTTTGTTACTAGGCTACATTATCTAAGATGTAAATCCGAATTAAGGAAAGAGATAAAAATACAAAAATAATAACAAACAACGAATAGGAGTAAGAACCCTGTGGATGACGTCATCAGAGGCCATTCATCCATTTCAGATTCAAAACCAGAATAGGTTTTCTGTAGAAGAAAAAGACTTTAAGATCTGAATTTAATATGAATTTCCTCTAAGGCCTGAACCTATACCGGAATATATTGGAAAGAAAAACATTTATACACAAAGAAGAAATCTAAAACAGTCATTTAAACAAAGTATGAAAAGAAGAGCTTAAAATCTTACCTCTTACTAAAGCTGTGGAGTGGAAGAAAGAAAGAACGCAGTTACAAAAGTCAACTAAGTAAATAGGTGTGCGCACCTATCTCCATCTAGTGAGGGATACACTAACTAAAAACTTGATAATTTGTTTGTAGATTTTTCATAATAAATTGCTTGGGGTTTTTATTTTTTTTAGTATTTAAAAAAAATGATTTTAATTGTTTTCATGAATTTTTATAACACCTATGTAGTGCACGCCTATTTACTCAGTTGACTTTTGTAACTGCGTTCTTTCTTTCTTCCACTCCACAGCTTTAGTAAGAGGTAAGATTTTAAGCTCTTCTTTTCATACTTTGTTTAAAAGACTGTTTTAGATTTCTTCTTTGTGGATAAATGTTTTTCTTTCCAATATATTCCGGTATAAGTTCAGATCTTAGAGGAAATTCATATTAACTTCAGACTTTTTAAAGTCTTTTTCCTCTACAGAAAATCTATTTTGGTTTTGAATCTGCATGGATGAATGGCCTCTGATGATGTCATCCACCGGATTCCTACTCCTATTCGTTGTTTGTTAATATTTTTGTATTTTTAACTCTTCCCTTAATTCATATTTATATCTCTGTCCTTCGCAATTTTTTCCTGGATGTTGCAGCACTTGCGCACACCAATTAAATTGCTTCTATTATTTTTTGTCTTTTTAGATATTCAATCCTACATTATCTAAGTTTATATTTTCTATCTACTATGTTTATGAAATGTTGTTTGATTTCATATATTTTTCATATCAAAATTAATTTTCCTTTTTCATTGCGATGAAAATATTATTAATAATTCTTTCGCTCCCAACTACCCAGATAGCACGTAAGTTTGCAGCAAGTTTGATTTTGACTTGTCATGGCAAAATTTGATGCGTCAAACTTGAATCGAACTTGTAGCAAGTTCGATGTGACAAGTAGCGCCACCTCTTTGCAAATCAAACTTGCAGCAAGTATGCAAAACAAGCTTCCTGCAAAGATAGCACAATAAAGAGATAATTATCTTTGTCTCTGTTTTAAAAAACATCCGATTTTTAATAGCATCTCCTAGACCGTAATTCTTTTTTATTAATTCAATAAATCAATGATAATTTGTGAAAAAAATAACTTTTTTATAAAAAAATTTTTTGAAGCATTTTCCATCTTTTTACTAAATATATCACTCTCACTTTAAAGAAAACTATATCGCCTTTTTCTTTTTTTATTTTTTTTTGAAATTTTAACGTTTATAAACAAAATTAAATCTAAAAAATAGTCGGTGTTTGTTGAAAAATAATAACTAGACATTTTGTCCCATTTTAAAGTAATTACTTTTGAACTCTAATTTCATAATTTATTCTACTAGCAAAACGTAGTTATTAGCGAAAATCGCTCTCTCTTTGACTTCAAATCGTATTCTCAACTCAAAAAATTAATGAAAACCAGAAAATAGTTTAAAATAAATCGTATACGAATCGCATCGAACGATGTTTTAGCGAAATCTATCCTCTCCTCTCAGAGTTCAGCTGGCTCAGCGGTTAGCGTCCCCGCTTCGGAACCGGGAGGTCGCGAGTTCTATCCTGGGTTGTGTTCGTGTTCTGTTTTTGCTATAATTTGCAATGAGTTTGACACGGCAAACTTGCTGCAAGTTCGTTTCATGGTGACTTCGGAGCTTTCGTTAACTTGCTGCAAGCTTACTGCAAGCTTGCACACTTGTCATGACAAATTTGTGGCAAACTTGCACTCTTGTCATGACAAATTTGTGGCAAGCTTGCTGCAAACTAAAATTGCTATCTGGGTATGCTTTTGTGGCGGTTCACCAAAAGCGCGGATGAATACAGCAACAGGGCGGATGGATACAGTAGCGCGATGAAGATGAGAAAAACCGGTTCTTGCAGAGAACGGTTGAACGAGACGAAAAACCTTCTTCCCTGCCGACGCGAAAGAGTGAGCTGCTCAGCTATCCAGCAACGCGAACTATCCAAATTGTAAATATTAATGCTAAATTGTAAATATTATCATCTTATGTAATGCTGCTTAAATATATCATTATTCATGAAATTACTGCTTCTTATTTGGACGCTAAAAACAAAATATTTTTTTTTCCTAATAGCATTTCGATTTCCAGTGCTTTAATTTATGTGCGTACCTTGATTTAAAAAATAATACAAGTATACATTTGCATAGTAATGCAAATATAAATATATAACAATAATGGGTTTATGACTAATTATCCAAAGTACACGACAAACGTTGTACGTGTTTTCTCGAAGTTAGAAATGAATAAATCAATATTCTTTCTATATTTTAAGTAAAACGTTATTTAAAAAGAAAATAATAAGAAAAGAGTTTAAATAAGTTAATCTTTTTTTCAAACTTTTAAGTAAAACATTATTTCAAGATTCTTCTGTAAAGAAAAGCAAAATTATTAACGTTTAAGATAAATCGAATGATTTTGACATTAAAGTAGATTATTTGATCAATAATATTTTTATAATGCTATCCGAATGTCCCAAAGGTATATTTCAGCAATATTAGTATTCACACACTAAAAAAATAATTGACGATGAAGAAATAAACTCAAATGAGATCTTTCTATTCTATTATAATAACTTCTTTAAATTCGTGTTTCAACAATTCCATAGTTAAACTTTTCTTGCGTTTTAATGGTCGCATATTAAAAATTGAACATTGTGAAAAGTTTAATTAGTTGCATAATAGGAAGAATTAAATTGCATAACTTTTGACAAAATTTTTCCGACTGAGGCATATCTTTCTCCAGTTTAAATCTTGCTTTTTTCACGGAATTTAATGGAATAGTGCTAATTAATTTAGGAACGCATCTTTCATGTGGGTACTGATTCAAAAGTAAGGAATGAGTGCAGAATATGTAAGAAGTCACTTGGGTACTTCATAAAGCTTTGCGTTACGTGACCTTAAGTATCATTAGTTTTAACAAGGGTATTATAACGCGTCTCGAAACGGAATGTTTTTATTTTTTTACGACTTTCATTTGTCGACTAGTCATTTAATGAATAAAATATTCCGAGTTTTAAAAGGGTATTAAAACTTTAGACATCTCGTAAGGTTTTGCCATTATCGCAAAGGATCTGCGTGTAATTGCGAATTAGTATCAGAAGAAAAGAATTATTTAGAAGAAAAGAGTATCTGAATTGTCTTATTATGGCAAATAAAACTAATCATATTTGTGTAGTCCTTTTTTCATTTCTTGTTTATATATTTTTCAAAGTAGCATCTAAATGGAAGTTGATTTCAGAAGGCCAGTAAACTTTATAAAATAATAATGAATATTATATATAGATAATTTATTGTTTATAGTACAATAAGTGTAATATATTTAATTTACGTCAATTCGAAGTTTAGCTACACATTTTGATTGTCTTTTACAAAACTTTTTTAATCATTGCTTTGCAAATTTAGTTATTTTATACTTTGGGATGTTGAAGGTTGATGTTGAGGTAATTTAAAGTGATAAATTTCCTCGTTCCCTCCATAAAGAAATTAACGACAAAAATTCCATCCACTAAACACATGTCGATTAACTAAAAATACAATATACGACAAAAACACATTAAGGATCAAGCTTTCATATTCTCAGCTTAAGGATTCAATTGAAACCATGCTTCTGATATTTTTTTGTCATATCCATCGTTCAAATAAATAAATGATTAGAACATCACAGAGAGTGTAGACTGCTTGCAAACACATTTTCTTACGAAGTTCAAATAATTGATCAATGTAAATCAAATGTAAATTTAGAAACTAAATTTTAAAAAAGTTTAGTAGCATTGGAGTCAAAATTACTTGCAAGAAATATTGTGCGATTCAAACAGAACAAAATTACTACGAAATGTTATTGTCTTTAAAAACGTGAAGGCATAACGTATTTTAGAAAATTTCTAATATTTAGTTTGGAAATATTTAAATTTTAAAACTTTAACGAAATGGGAAATTCTAATTCCTGAACGCTGAAATTACTTAAAAATCCAGCATCAGAAAGAAAATTATTTAGAAAATTATGTCTAGAATTGTGTATTAACAATTCTAGATATAATGTGTTTTAACAATTCTATATCAATCATTTTCTTTAAACTAAACTACTGCCATAGTTTAAAAATAGTAATGGTCACATGTGTACTTTATTAACCCATTTTAATACATATTTGGCATTTATACGACTTCTAATAAAGAGTTGCAAAGTTTCGACTTTAAGACAATAAAATCGCGGGCTCCAGATTCAATTCTAAGAAGATCAGTCATGTAAGCAAGTCTGATGCATGCTTATCCCGCAACTGCGGAATATTTAAATATTTTTCTACGTAGGGTGATTCAAAATTTAATTCTAATTTTAGTCAGCCTCTGATTAGCACGGACTTTGAGCATTGATTTTCTTTTTTGGTAGCTGCATATATTTTGATTTTGTTGTTAAATAAATTATTTAAATTACTTCGAATCTCTATTCTCTGATGCAAATCATAATCTCAAGTGGTTATGGACACATTCATCTCCCGACTATCGTGTAGAGTATTTTGAAGTAAGATTTATTTTTAATTTATTGCTGGATTATACTTTGAACTGTTAGGTATAGTTTCCGAGTGATTTGTAGAGATACACAATTTCTAAGATGGAAAAAATACAAATTTTATTGAAATATTGCATGAGGAAAGGAACTGGGCTAGCTCGAAGTCCGATGTGGAACTTCAATTGACTCTGCAAAAAACAATGCCAGTAGCTCAAGGAAAATTTACTAAGTCGGCGCCACTTCCGTTAGACGCCAGCGAAAATGAAAAGCAAACTTATGACACAGCTTTAAAATGTTTTGAAGAAATGGATGCCATTGCAAGGCATATCATTGGATCCAGTGTGAGGCCAGAGCCAAAGAAACATATTTTGACTTGCAAAACGAGTAAGGATATGCGGGACGCTCTTCATAGTGTTTATGAGTAACGACATGAATAGAGGTTAGATCTCTTATATTCTTAGCTTTTCAAGTATATAAACTAAACTCTAAATTACAAAGAATTTGGCCAGATCTACAAAATGAACTCAAAAGTGAAAACGCTCAGCTTCCAAAATCCATGCTGTTAAATAGGAATCTGAACAATTTACGTGCTGAATACTTGGAGTTTAAAAATGCATGGGAATCTTTCTAGTTAATGAAAGAACTGTTGCAAGCCTTACAGAAAGACTACGTTTCCATGAGCAAAGGCTGGAAAGCATAAAACTTCCTCATGAAAGTAAAAGTCTGGAATTTGTCGCGAAACCAAGAGAGAACTTCGCCAAGAATCAAACAGACTTAGTGCAAAAATAAAAGAACAAACAGATCAAATGCCACTAATATTGCATTCGTGGTAATATGAAGAGGAATTCCTAAAAA
This sequence comes from Araneus ventricosus, assembly GCA_013235015.1. Taxonomy (NCBI): domain Eukaryota; kingdom Metazoa; phylum Arthropoda; class Arachnida; order Araneae; family Araneidae; genus Araneus; species Araneus ventricosus. The sequence goes on from BGPR01000292.1 coordinate 391,604, forward strand.
TTCAAGAATGAAAGTTCTGAAAAAGAGGAAGAAGAATCTCAAAAATCTGGGGCCTGTTGTTGAAAAAAGTCCAGATTATTACCTTATTCACACTGGTGCTTCACACCATGTTTCTTCAAAGTTGAACTGGTTTACTTTATGTAAGATGTTTGATGCACCACTGCCATTACGTTTAGGGAATGGTCGATGCATGTATGCTAAGGGCATTGGAGATATTCAGATTGAGATGCTTGTTAAAGGAAAATGGAACCCTGGCTGACTAACCCATGTGTGGAACGTACCTAAAGGTGGACAAAATCTGTTCTCCTCTGGTGCTGCTATCGATAAGGGTCTGATTGAATTTGAAGACAATAAACAAAGGGAATTTAGAAAGAGAATGGTGATATTTTTCTGTTGGAATAACTTGAAAAGGTGCGTACAAATTACTATGCGTGTACTTGTTCCAGAATCTGCCTTTGTAGTGATGAAAAATGACCTTTTGCAATTGTGGCATGAAAGAATGGATCATCAGTACAAAAGATATGTCCAAATTTATTTGAAATCCAAAGGAATTGTTGTAAAATTAGATAATGAATTTTGTGATGCCTGTATGTATGTGAAAATGCATAGACTTAGTTTTAGGAGTGGACAGAATGGGCCTAGTTCTCCTGGCCAGCTTGTTCATGCAGGTGTATGCGGCCCTATGCCTGAAAAGTCTCTTGGTGACAAAAGATATTTTGTTGCATTTAAAGATGACTATTATAAATACAGGACTGTCTATTTAATAAAACGGAAATCTGAGTTCAAAAAATATTATCTAGATTTCTATCTGAAACGAAGAAATGAAGGCTACATGTTGAAAGAACTTTTAACAGATGGAGGTGGTGAATTTAACAATTCTGAGGTTCACTAAATAATTCAAAAGAAAAGTCTAAGGCATCGAACATCAATACATTTCGCTCCAGAACAGAATGGAGTGATAGAGAGAGAAAATAGAATTCTAGTGAAAGCAAGATCTACGCTTCATGCTGAAAACTTACCAGAGAAATTGTGGGCTGAAGCTGTGAACACAGCTGCATATGTTTTAAATTGAACAGAGCCTACTCCAGAAGCGGGAAAGTTTCCTTATGAAATTTGGTTTAAGCGAAAACCTTCTGTTTATCATTTAAAAATGTTTGGCACTGAATGCTTTATTCACATCCCTAAGCAGAAAACAAGGAAGTTTGATAAGAAGGCTATTAAAGGCTATTTTGGTGGTTATTGTGGTGAAAGAGATGGTAATCGTATTCGGGTACCAGATAAAAATGATGTTGTGTTATCAAGAGATGTTCATTTCAAAGATGAGATCATGCCTGAGAAAACATCAATAGAAATTGTTCAAACTCAGTCTACAGAAGAACTCTGTGAAGAAGATGCAAGTTGCATTGACGCAGGAGAAGAGACAGAAACACAGGACATAGATTATCTCAATATTACACTTGAAACTAAAGTGTATAACCTGTGAAACATATCACAGTTTCAGAAACCTTCAAGATTTTATGGGTTTGTTATGCTTGCAGAAGGAAATGAGCCATTCACATTCCAAGAAGCAATCAACTCTTCCAACAGAAAGGAATGGACATTTAATTTTAATGCAATTCATTAAAATTAAATGAAAATGAAACATGGAATTGAACTCTGAACTAGAACTCTGAATGAAAATGAAACATGGGAGTTGGTGAATCTATCACAAGGTATAAAGCCTATTGAAAACAGATGGGTTTACGAAAAAAGAAAAATGCTGATAGTGAAATTCAACGTTACAAGATTAGCCCTGGAACTGATTATAATGCAACATTCAGCCCTGTTGTCTGTTGGGATACAATATGAACTGTCCTTAATATTGATGGCAGCGAAGGTCTGAAACTGGCACAGTTTGATACTAAATGCGTATTCTTTAATGGAGGCCTCAATGAAGAAATCTACACGAAGCAACCACAAAGACATGAAGACGGTACGCAGAGGGTGTGCAAATTAAAGAGAAGTCTCTATGTGCAAAAACAAGCCCCTAGATGCTCTAATCAAAAGTTCAAGTGTTTTCTTCAAAGGTGTAACATTGAGCAAAGGAATAGTGATCTTTGATTGTTTGTCAAGAAAGACAAGTCTATCTTTCTAATCTTGTATGTTGATGATGGTATTATAGCAGCTAAAGATGAAGAAAAACTACAGGAATTCTTAAAGAATCTAGAAGAAACCTTTAGTGTCAGAATTGAACCAGAAAATTACTTTTTAGGGCTGCAAATACAGCATTTGGATGCTGGTTGAAATTTCATTTATCAAGAGAATTATTGCAGGAAAAGTCTAAGCTCCTTTAACATGCCAAGAGCTAATCCTGTGTCAGTACCGTTTGATAAATCATTGAATAGTTTGGATCATTCAGAAAAGTTACGAGAGGATATTCCTTACAGGAAAGCAATAGGCAGCTGTTGTGTCTTGAAAAGATATTGCATATTCAGTTGGTGTGCTTTCTAGAATTCTCGACAAGCCGTCAAAAGTACAGTGGTGTCTAGTCAAGAAACTCTAGTCGTAAAGTATTTGAAAGAGATGGAGAATACTGTACCACTCACACACACAAGCTCAGCATGCAAATTATTGGAGGCATTTAGTGATGCTGACTATGATGGAGAAGTTTCTAATAGGAAATGAACATCTGTTACGATTTTCAAATTTAGTGGAGGTGCAATAACGTCGTCATCAAAACGTCAGAAGTGCATATCCGTATCTACAACTGGAGCCGAATTTGTTGCAGCCAACCAGGCCTGTAAAGAAGCAATCTGTTTGTATAGATTGCTTATGGAAATCTATCATTTACAGTGTGTTCCTGTGCTACAAGTTGACAATCAGAGTGCAATTCCACTATTAAAGAATCCTAAGTTTCATAATCGAACAAAGCACATAGATGTTCAATATAAATTTGCTCGTGACAAGTATAATAATTGAGAATTGTATGTGCAGTATTGTGAAAGTGTTAATCAGGCTGCTGATATTTTAACTAAACTTTTATCTAGAGTTCGCTTTCGAAAACTGAAACAATTAATTGGCATGAGTAAACTTTAAAGTTATTATTTTCTCTATTGGTATATTTAATATTCAAACAAGGTACGTTTTTATGTGTATTCAATATCTATTCAAGTATGAGTTTAGGGGAATGTTGAATATATAATTCATACCTTTGCTTTTCCGTATGTAAAATGGGTATGTCAACTATTGCTGTAACTGTGCATGTGCTTAATATTTGAATTTAAGTAGCATGGCTTTCATTAAGTTCATTGACTTTCCTTTTTGGTAGATTATATATTTTGATTGTGTTGTTAAATAAATTATTTAAATTACCTCGAATCTCTAGTTATCTGATGCAAATCACAATCTTAAGTGTTTAATGTGTATTTCTATTTCTTCACGTTTCACCCATCTTTCTGCAGTCACCTTATATATGCAGGGCTTGCTAATACGTTAAAATACTTTATAGAGCAGCAAATTGCCATTTGTACCCACCGATCTGAACGGACGCGGTAATTCAACACTATAGCAGTGTAATGCGGTTCATTCTAATCAATATAAGGAGGGCTCATAGCTAAATTGAGCCATGTCCATTTTTTGACCATTTTGCTCTGCTGTTGTAGTGTAGAAATAATATATTTTTGTGTAATAATAATCCATGTCCATTAATTTATATCCACTCAGTAGAAAGAGCAATTAGACGCACACTGTTAATTTAAATGCACCTAGTCTTCTTTCGGATATGTGTTCTCAGAACTGAAACTCATAGTCTTGGTTCCAACTCTGAACCCTCCATATTACATGGCAAGTGAAATTTATAGAATTATTGAGATGCGACATCTGCGATACCTGAAACAAGAGATAAAAAGAAAGTTAATTGAGACTGTAAAAATAATCATGGTTAAAGATATCTTCCTCTGATGTTGCGACGAAAGATCGGTGCAGATTTAATTTTCGTCTTTATTAACTGAAAATATAAAGTTTGCAATTATGATATATCTCTCAGTACAGCCCGTGTGTTGATTCAAAAGCATTTCTGATCTTATCAATTTTCTGAAAACCTATTTCAGATTAAAAATAATCCTTAAATAACTAAAAGAATTTGCTTATAAATGAAAGGTATCTTCTTCTGAATAGTGTTCATCAAATGCGCCCAAAGCCCTTACTTGAAAGCTAATGAGGCTTACGTGACCTCCTTTGGAAGTCATTTCTTATTATGCTAAAACCATATTCCTAAATTCATATTCAATTCACTGGTGAATGCAAATTATTTTCATATAACTTATAATATGTAATAGAAATATAGCTAAATATGTGGACTAAATTTTAACAGTCTTTTCGACTTCAAATGTTTATGATTCATTCTGAATTCAGATGAAATTCCAGAATTTCAATTCATTGAAATATCTCAAATCTTATCAATTGGTAAGCAAACAGTTCATGATGAAAAATGTATTCTTATTAATATTTTTTTTAATTCTGAGTTGTCAGATATTTTTACTATGCTTTTATTATTATTCAATGAAGTATTTATTTAATAATCTGTTTATAATTTATTGAATTTATTTCTTGTAGCAATTCTGAATGACGCCATTTATTTTACAAAGTGATAACTAAGGTCATATTTTTATATACTCGTATTTCATATTTTACATAATTCAGTGTAATGACGAAAATATAAAATAGAATGTACTACAGAAACTTCTGTAATGAAACTTTTTAAAAAATAAGAAGATACTGAAAATGTCTTAATGCTTATTTTTTTGTGGTAAATTATTCTCTAATTTGATTCGGAAAATATGAATTTTGATTGAGAAGCTGATAACTGTTCTTCTTTCCTTAAAATAAGGGATAAGCACATTTTCTGTTTCTCGATTTCATGAAAATGAAGTAGAACAATAAACAAAATGTTATTTTACTTATTGCACTACTTAATCTCGTAGAAACAAATCAAATGCCATTTTGAATAACGCTTTCTGTTCAAATAACTAACAGCGCTTAAATTTGGACCATAATTGTTGTTGAAGTTATAAACGAGATCTGAAATTCGAACTATAACCTTTAAAGCCACGTCTTCAGATTGTCGTGAATAGTTCCTTGAGAACATGTTCCTTATTCTATGAATAACGCCACACTTTAAACTGTTTGCCAATGGCAGTTACTTAACGTCCTCCTCTCCCGTTAATGAAGTGTAAGTAGGCCATTAGCCAACTGCTTTCAACTGACAATGTCCAATAATAGATTTTAGGCTATTAACTTTGCCTCCAATCTCTGACCAACAAAAGTTGCCAGAGCTACTCTGTTTTATCATCCGGCTTTGGACGTCACCTCTGGACGTCCGGGTACTTGACTGGTAATCGATGGAACAAACAAAGGACGATGTTCCGGTAACTGATCTTTGGCTTCGACGCGGCCATTGATACTGACTGCTCTCATTAAAGCTGATGTCTCGCTGTCTAATGTATCTACCAGAAGTAAAAGAATGAGAATGTCGTCTTTTTGTTGCCTTTAATGTGGTTAGTGGTAAATGTGGATAATTTTAAATGCACCCTAATTTTTTTACATAATGCCGAGAACAAAAGAGCGTTCTTAATGCTATTGATTGTAGAAAATGTGTAAATAATGTTTGAGAGAAAATTTAATTAGTATGAAAAATTATTTACAAACAATTATTTGCATTTATAATATACGAAATAGTTCTACTTTAGTTATACAAGAAGGCAATGCGATATAAAAAGTAAATAGAAGCTTTGCAATAAAGTAATAAAACAATATTTCTGGGAACCGCTTTGAGTACAAATTGCTACAATTTTTAAACTTTTTTTTAATTCTTCCTATTTTTATGTATATATAATATAACTTCATATATAAACTCCGTTTTATACTATACTCCATTTTAAATAGATCCGAAACACAGTATATTTATGAAGGTTTAATTTTATCATGGAATTCAACATAAGTTACTTTTTTGGACTTTACAGAGGACAACTTTTCACACAACTGCTAAAAAAGTGTGTGACTAACCAGCAACAGTGCCCATAAATATCTAACTTACAATAATAAGATAATAAATTGCTAGCAGTTCAATATATTATCAAAATCTCTAATATTTTCTTACATTTCATAAATAAACACGAGTTTACAGAGTATATTAAACTTCAATTATGTTTGAAAGCAGTAACTTATATTTTTGAGGAGAAACTCTGAAAACCACATGAATTAAATTACCTTCAGATAACAAAAATATTAATGTTATAATTTAAAGCTAATCAACTGTTTTTAAAGCTCATTTCTCAACGATTGAAATTCTTTCTAATAAAAACAATTGGCCGCTTTTGAAATGTTAAGTTTATCTATTTTACGAGCATTGACCAGAAACCCACGGATTTTCTTATTTATTTTGTCTTAGATAGAATGCTTACGGTGTAATATTTGCCTTAGAGACATTTAAGTTTAGAAAGAAGTGCATTATGATGCATTGATAAAAATAATGTCACACATCTGACGGAAAATTGTTTAATAGATTGTCATGCTTTTTAAAAATATTTAATTTAATATTATATTTCTGATACATACGGTATTCCATCATATAGAGTTTGAACAATAGGTATATGATAAATTTACTTGTTTTGTTTTTTCAACTGGTGGCATCATTTAACAGTCTAATACTAAGAGGAATTTATGTAAGTTTCGTGTTGCGCATTTGTGATGTCGAGTAGTAAATTAAAATCAAATATAGGCAAAATAAATAACCCTCAACAACTTTCACCAAATTTTTCATTTCACTCTTAATCGGAAGCATATCTTTTTTCTTAGAAAACACATAGAACTAATTTCCTAGTTTTCCCATATTTCATTGCTAAAAGTTCCTCGCATTAAAAAAAATTTTAACTTAAAAAGCAAAATCATGCACAATTATAAAGAAAATGGCGGTAGTTTATATGATGGTATCATCTTGCAGTCTAACCATAAAAGGAAATTCTCTAAAATCCGTGTTGTTATTTACGATGTCGAATAGTGACTCAAAATAAAAAATAAATCAAATAAATGAACCTAAACAACTTTCACTGATTTTTTTTGCTCTAAATTTGAAGCATATTTTTCATCTTTCAAAACATATGGCATTAATATTCTAGTTTTCCCACACTCCATTCCTAGGAACTCCTCGCATTAAACCCTTTTTATAAAAGTAGAATCGCTGACAATCATAAAGAAAATGATGGTACTTTTCTTTCCTTTGTAGTTTCAAAAATTTTTTCTCGTCATAACTGGCAATCTAATAGGAGCGAAAAAATAAAGTCTTGCACTCAATGTCAAATATGCTCTTCTGTTAAAAAGTGAGTGATATTACAAAATATTTTTAATCCTGTTTACTTCATGGTTAGGTTGCGTTATTACATAAATTTAAATGTTTCATAGCTTTCAAGTTAGATTAGATGAAACTTGCTTTATGCAGACATACAATTAATTATTATCTTCTTAGCAGTCGAACTTCATTGAAAAATGAGGTAATGGTTGGACCGCGAGTAGCACCAAATTTCCGAGAATTCCAAAAAGATAAGAAACGGGAATGGCTGTCTTAGGTTTAATTGGAATAAATATTCAAATATTTAATTCGATACTATTACTTGTTTTACTGTATATTTATTTGCCTTCTTAAATTTATTGAATTAGCGATGTATTAATCAGGAAAAAACATAGTTTATGAATCACTTGTCTTATTATCTTCCAAACCTCTCAAAAAGGAAAAACATACAATGAAATATGTCATATCAGCTCGATTCATTGTTCTTAAATTACTACCTTCAATGCGATTTGATATAAATAAATTAATAGATTAAACTTATTGTCATTGGATAAAACGATACAACTATTTTTTCAAACGTTTTATCGTTTGAAATTTAATTAGCTTCTTTGTAAAGAATAGCAAATATAAATGTTTCTGTTAGCATTTATGTCAAAAGGAAAAATGAAAACAAAGAAAGCCTCGTAATTTGTGTTTGCACAGATTGTTAAGAGAGATTCAAATTAGTTGTGTTTGCTTTCACAAAAAATTAAACTTTTGAATCTTTACTTTATATGATAGGATAATAATCTTATTAGACTTGAACATTTAGCTCATATGTTTTAAAGGATCGGAAAGATCTTGTAACTACTTTAATGTTACCTGTATTATAATCTTGAATGACAAAAATCGGCTTAATATACAAAATGTATGAAAAGGTGTTTCAGGCGTCCGTTAACCACAGGATACTCTACAATATTCACACGACATCTTCACGGTGTTGCTCGGTATTCAGAATATCGTAGCAACATCGTGGAGATATCGTAAAATATCTTGTGCTAATAGCGGATGGAAAAATATTCTAAATCCGCTTAAGTACATGCCTTGCAGATTAATGGCACTTCGATATTGTAAATTTAATAAGGTATACACTTAGATCTCGTGTGTTCCGATAGATATCTTCTTAAGACTGCTGAAAATGGGAATTTTGATGCAGCCTACATCGCGAAGAGTTTGCTACACGCATGAAGAATGCTGAAAAATTCACGGAACACAAAGTGACGTTAATAGAATTGAAATCATGTAATACTCTTCTGTTACAGTGAACTAATATTACCCTATTAGCACAAGATGCTCCACAATATTTACACGATATCTTTACTACATTGTGCGTCATGCAGAATATCGTAGCAACATCTTGGAGATATTGTAAAATATCGTATGCTAACAGGGTAATTCGGTGGTCATTGTATATCATTCTAATTTTCCATCCATGGGAGCCATTAGGAAATAGAAGATAAAGAAGCGGATCACAAATGAAACTAATAGTATAATACCGGCAGTTATCCTGTTTTCCAGCATAAACAATATACCGCACCGTTCTAAATACATCTCTCCATTAGTTGATTATAAAATGGCTACCACTTGGTCAAATTTTGCAAGGCTTCGTATTCTATTAACTCCACCACAAACAGCAAATAAGCTAAGGATGCTTTTTTTGGATATCCAGAGATTTGTACTAATTGATAGTATATTTGATAGCATGAATGTGAAGGCTGTAACTGTAATTGAATGCTTTTGATTTCTTGTCTCTTTTAAGATAAGGATTCAGATTTGATCCAAACGGCTCTTTATACCAGAATTAGGATGAAGTAATCCAAAATGTCGGCAAATTTTTTCCTATAACAGTAAAACAGGTTAGCAGTAAAACTTTGTACCTCAATCGAAATGACGATGTTCTGTCATAAATGAGGCCAAAGCTATGATATTTTTAAGTTGACGGTTGTGTTTCAAGTATTGAAAATTCGCTGCTCTTAGTTCTTCAAATTGAGGATGGAATGTGAAAGTTTCCACAATTATTTTTCCGTTCCGGCAACACAGTTTATGTTGGTCGTGGTCTGTTCAGCTTGAAAGTGAAAGGTCTAACAATGCTGACGAATGCGGTCTATATATCCCAGTGCTTTAACGTTTTGACTTCGGTGTAGTCTGATATTGACCATCTGGAGCCACAGTTCAGCCGTATTGTACCTTGACGTGGAAAAAATGCATAAAAGAATTTTTGTCACTCTCAGTTTTTGGTAGGCCAACCTAAACATGCCACTATATCATTGCTGGCGGATACGGTACACGGGGATAAGGGCGTGGGGTAGGGAAAGTTGAAAAATCGATTTTTTTTTTCGGCTTTAAATTAAAGACTATAAATTTCTGAGAAAAATGTTAAATAAAAAAGTTAGAGGTATTAAATAAAACTTAAAACGCGGGTGTGTCGGTGAGTGAATGCACGACAGATGCGAAGCTTCTTACGCTTTTCTGTATAATTAAAAGTTTAATGACAGAATCACACACACTCTCTCTCTCTTTCTTTCACTTCCCTCCCCCAAATGACACAAAAGAATTGAAAATATATAATTATTTACTTATAATAATGAGAATAAGTACAAATATACGCAAATTCATTAATAATTTATGACTAATACAGATAAAAGAAATTATATGGCATACAAACAGTCAATAGAAAAAACATTTATTTACAATTTTATTAATCTGTATATTGCAACAAAAAAATGTAATCTAATCATCACATTCTATAATGGAAACAATTGGTTGTGTTGGCTTCTCGATTGACATTCATAAGACTTCTTTTAAAACAAAACAAACATTTATTAGCACATTAAAACACAACTTCGTATCTGCGTACATCGTAACATCGTTGAACCGTATTCGTACTCGTACTCGTCTCGTCTCTCGACTATTTCTAAAAATCAAATTCAAAGTAGCGCAACATCTTACTGTTTCCACTTACCTGATATCATACACTGATATACAATAATTATGTTGCAGTCATGCTTTTGTAAGGCATAATATGAAATACGCTTACATTTGTAATACCTGAAATATGATACAAATGTTTGCGATTCAATTTTATTAATACACCTGCTAAAGACTGCATCAATGATTGTGTGAAACTTAGTCATCGACAATGTAGGAGTATCGTTCATAGTCAAATTAAATTCATCAAGAAGAAATTTTACAAGTGGCTCTGATTTTTTATCCGCAAAATTAACATTAAACTCACCAGCCAAGACCGTTCTCCAGTTTACATACATAACATATATATGTCTCCAATAACTGAAACTCGACGGGCCATGGCACAGTGATAGAGCTTCCCCCTGAAGAGTTGAAAAGTTGAGAGTTTGAATCCGTCTGTCCGAAAACCCTTTTAAAAAGCTTTGAAATACGTAAAGCTCGAACATTTAAATCCTCCGTATGTGCCAATGATGTACATAGATTCCCTGCCCAGTTGTCTACATGCTGATGGACATTAAACCTCGTAAATCTATAGGCTACTGGCTCCGCAATTAGTATGGCGATATCTTCCGCAAACATAATAACTTTTGCCTTGCCATCCATATTAGCTAATCTTAAAAATCTGTCCGTTACCAATAACCACAAGATGGGCCCAAGCCAAGGAAATCATGATGTTTTTTTATCTGGCATTTTTATTGCATTGAAAAAATTAGGCAAACGATTAATATTATATTTTTGCTGCCATTCGCAAATTCGTTATTCATTCCTGATAGTCGGTTAACAAAATGAGAAATAGAAGCTCTTACAGATTTAGAATGGGAATATATCACAACCACGTTTTGACCCACACGATCGGTATTTTCACTTTTAGCATCTTGTATTTACTATATTTATGAAGTATGTGGTTATAGACAAGGAACATTTTATTTTTATTTTTAATATTTGTCTTCATTTTGTTTATAAACTTGCCAATTATAGTTGTTGACTGATTTCTCTATCTCGTAAACAAATCTAATGCATTAAGCAAAAAGGAATATATAATGTTCTTCCTTATAATGTTCTAAATAACAATAACGATACAGTAAACACCTTCTCAATTGTTACAGGTCTTTTATACATCATAAAATTTCTTATGGTAAATAATATAAACTATAAGCTATCGGAAATTAGAAAATTGTATTTCATAAATAAAAAAACGAAACATTTCACAACTGAACGAAAGAATGTTTAATGATTTATAATTCAACAAATTAATATCTTGCATCTTTTTCTTATTGATTAGTCTGCAAATACCTGTAGATCACCAAGACTTTGGGGAAAAATGAATAATCATAAAAAATCCTTATTCATTAATTCTACGATATAAAATAAGTAATATGTCATTGAACATACATCACTCATTTGAAATGTAATATACTTTAATCATTTTAAAAAGTTCAATGCAATGAGACATTATTTTATTCCTTTTCTATTCAAGCATCTTATTTTCAACTGAAAATGTATGAGTATCTTGCTCTTTATTCAACCATAATAGTTCTACGAGATCCTCAGTCTGAATAATAAGACGTTAAAAGCCTTATACGAAGAGCAGAAAATATCGTAAAACTTTAAGTACTTCTGAAGTTCTTTTAGTACGAGCTCTTACGGAAAAATAGAATTTAAAAAAACCTTGATGGTATTATGGAATAAGTCTCAACTGAATCTGAAGATTTTTTTGAAAATCTAGAAGGTTGAAAAGGTTTTTTTAATTTTTTTTTTACTAAATATCCAAGAAAGAATTTCATCTCATTCCAGGTATTGTTATTTCTCAAAGTTGAGCCTATCTTTAGCATATTAAAACTTCGATGCAGAAAGCATAATGGTTGAAATTATCTTAATTTTTCGCCCGCCCTCCTAAAAAGTAGCAATTCCAGTGAGGAATTATTTAACAAATCAGAAAGATAGCATTATTATTTTTGGAAGAAAGGAATTTCTTTCCCAGTTATTCTCTGCATTCTTTCTGCAATTTAACTTGAATTACGCAGCTAAAAATGCCTGTAAGGCGCACAATTAAGCTTTTATCTTTTCCTTGCTTCTTATATAAAATTTTTGTGTAATTTAATCCGTATTTTTGAGACCAGGTATTTAAGCTTTGAAAGAATGGGGTAGAAAATTAAAGAATGTATCATATGAGTATAAAATTACAAAATTACTTTTAAATTTATTTATACATGCAATTACTTTATTTTTTTCTTTTTGGCAATCAACAAAAAAACTGCAATAAATTTTCATTTTACTTAAGGAAAACTATTCACTAGTCAGAAAAAATATAATATTTACCCGCTTACTTGTACCAACGCTAAAATGCGACTCTATACTTTCTTTCGACAATAATGATGATATGGAATAAGTCTCAGCTGATTTCTTTTTTCTTTCTTTTTTCTTTTTTTTTGAAAATCGGTAAGGAGAAGATTATTTTCAACCAAGAGATGATTTTATCTCCTTTTAGCTGTATTTATTTTCCAAAGTTAAGCATATGTTCAAAAATTTAAGATATCAAAATAGAATGCTTAACTGCAAAAATTAGCTTTCTTTCTCTTCACCTGAAAAAAAGAGAATTGCGGCCGTTAATTACGACTCAGGAGAGAGAAGACAAAAAAATTATAATAATATTATTGACGGATGAGAGGTTTCTTCGGTAGTTAATTTGCGTATTCTTCTCATAATTTAACGTGTATTTTACGGCTGAAAGTACCTTTAAGAGGTACAAGTAATATTTTGTCTTTTCTGTTCGTGATATATGATTATTCCGTACTTACGAAACCGGGTATTTAGGTTTTGGAAAAAAAAGGACAAAGAATTTCGGTACAAAACATATTTGCTAAAATTACAAAATTTGTTTAAAAATTGACTCACTTAAGCAAACTTGATTTTTCTTCTTTATCACTGTGAAAGAAAACGCAATCGTAATATTTTTAAAGAATTTTTTAACTCTCCGTTAGGCGCGCGAAATTTTGTTACGCAGTTTCGCGCGCGGGGTACATATGCCCCCAATTTTCTCTTTATATTTTTTACAAATTTTTTCTTCCGAGAACGGACATATCAGCTGCAAATAAAAGAATACACATCAAAGAAATGCAAAAAAGATAAAAAGTAATTTTAGATGGCTGTCTTGAATATTTTTTTATAGAGATTATGAAACAACTATGAAAAATCACAACATTTTACTTATACTTCTTATAAATGCCTACTACAGGCTCAACTATGGCCTTTTCTGCCGTATTTTTGGTTAGTCTTGTCCCTATTTCTTCCACAATATTTGCATCTACCTTTATTACTCATTCCCTTTGTTATTTTTTGGTCCTATACCATTGATTGCTAACATAAGATTTTCTGTTGTTTCAATTCGCGGGCAGCTCTGTATAAAATCTGATGTATAATAAATATGAAGTTGTAACTTTTGATGTCATCAAGTCTTTTCTTGTCCTTATCGATACTACTGTGTTTGAAAATTACAAAAGCGTTAATAATAGACTTGTTTCAAAGATTGAAAAAAAGAACCATAATCCAATGACAAGCATTTCTCCAGACATCATTTCACTGGCATAGCTGATCTAGAATATCATCTCCTTTTGTCATGTAAAAAAATTCAAAAATTTTAGGGTTTTTTTTTGTTACGGCACTGTCGACTGACCTGTCGTCAATAGAAACTGAAAAGTTTTTGATAAATTATTATGACACAAACATAGCCAAATATTCACGACTTTACTTCTCGCTTCTTATATCGTAAAAGTTCTTTGAATAATTCTCGTATATTTAAATAATTGCTTCTATGTAAATTAAGTTTAGATCCCTGTTAAAAGCATTTTGGTAAATTCGGAGATAGAAAACCAATTATCCGTTGTCAATCTCTAGCTCGAATATTTTTTAGAACTAAATTCACTGAAATTCAATAAATATTTAAAAAATTAAATAGTAAGCGAAGAAAAGCGCCAGAATTTCACACGGGAAGCATAAAAAGTCGTTAAGAAAGAAAGAATTATTACCGAATCAGCGAAAAAAGAATAATGACCAACCACAAATTCCTATTACAAGATTAGGAAGCGGAGTACATCTGTCCCCCATGTGTATTTTTGTTCTCTTATCTCCCGTGCACATATTGAACTTGAATGATTTTTCGATATTGTTCCTGAGTATTTCAAGGACAGGTACTGAAAGTTTATCTCTAAACAATGAATGGAATTGAAAGCGCGGCGTTTTGAAAACTTATGGGGGACACCTTTACCCCGCGTGACTAACGGAGGGTTAAAAAAATTCATAACATATTTATAAAAATATTTTTAATTGTTGATAGACACCAAAGTTATAATTAAAGTTATTTCTCAACAATAACTTTATATTAAATATGGTAGTTAAATACAGTCTTCCATTAGAGGCATTCAATGAATATAAACAAAAAGCTTCATATGATCTTACTCAATTTAACTTTAAATCTCATAATGATATTAAATATCAAGATATTAAAAATCAAATAAATGAGCTGAAAAAGATTTTGTAATAGCTTACATAAACAAAGTACCCAGCAATTTTGCCATAATTTGTAAATATTATTGTAGGAAACAAAAAAAATGAGCACATTAATGAGCACATAATTTAACAGTGATAATTATATAGAGTCTAAATTATGTGATAGAGAAATTACTAATGGAATTAAAGCCTTTTATAAAAAACTAGGAATTCAAATTTGAAAAAAGATTATCCACATATTTTTCTTACTCCAAAATTCCACAAAAATCCTCTTAAATTTAGAAGTATAACCAATGGCTGAAATACATACATTACGAAATCAGGGATAATTTTACAAAAATACCTGCAGGCGATTATAGAGAATTTAAGAAAGCAAAAAAATACAATTATTGTCAATAATATTGTTGAAATTGTAAATGCCATTAAAGATGTTAACATTTCTGATATACAGACTTTTCATTTCCAAGATCTATTTAATAGTTCAGATATTGATGATTTGGTATATACTCTGGTAAAAATTCATATTGATTTTGGTTTTAAAAAGGTTATAAGCATTCGAAATTATAAAACTCTTTATTAATCTTGTCTTAAAAGAAAATTAAGTTATTTTTGATAATAAGCTCTTCCATCAGATTAAAGGCTGCCTCAAGGAGGATAGCAATAGTTTGGAAAATATTTACCTGCATTTCTACGAAGACGATTTCATTACTAATAGTTCTAGCTTATCATATAGGTATATAGATGCTTTGATAATTTTTAATAAAGATTTAGAAATAAAATACAAATTAAATTCTATCCTGATTATTTAAAACTTATAAAGACTAATAATAATGAATTAGTTTCAGAATTTCTCGATTTAGATATAAAAATTATAGATAGAAAAATTAATACTGATATTTTTGATGAAAGAACAGCATTTAAAATTTAAAAATAAATAAGTTTCCTCTTTGGGATAGTAATCTAAGCTTATCAGTCTTCAAGATTTAATAATGAATTAAAGAAATAGCAATAACAATTTGGTTATAGAAAACGACAATAAAATTAGGAACATTAAAACATTTTTTTAATATTGCGCTATTATACGACCTTCCTAAAAATACTTGTTAGCTTATATTGATGAGAAATATTTAAGTTACTTAGAATAAACCATTTATTTTATTATTTAATATCTTGTTAATGTTGACAATGCTTAAATAATTACATTTATATTTCTTGGCTATTCATTTTGTATGTTTTATTTGTTACTTATATAATTATTCTAATTTTTTTCAAATTGGTCATTGTATTTTTAGTTTTTACAATATTACATTATTTAATTTTTTAATATTACTTATAATGATGGAGCCACTATTTTAAATAATTCTGAAAATATTATAATATTTTAAATATTCCAATTGTTTATTCTAAAAAATTAGATTTTTAATTAATATCGTGAATTTTAACTTATATTGAGATTTTTAATTTAGATAACAGACTAATTTTTCAAATTAAAATAATTTGCTAATTAATGCTGACTTAGCGTTGGCATATTACTCTGTGTGTTGGTTAGTGGTGAATTTTTGAATACCGGTAACTGCTAATTATAACACATTGATTTTATAATTCCCAATTAAAAATGAGTGAGAATTTTTATTGAATGTTGAATTCACTATTTCAAGTGCACTATTTGATAGGTACAATATACTGAAATGTTTATTTTCAATGAATACTATATTTATCTCCTATAGTGATGCAATAATTTTAGTTTTAAGTGTGATAATTTCCTTCTAACTTCTTTCATTTTTACGGTTTATTACCCTTTCTGTTTTTCCAACAATTGATACCAGGGATGGTTTGTACAACAAAATCGATTTAACTGGCTATAGAGCTTATCAAAAGCCAAGTAACCAATTTAATTAAATTTTTGGTTTGCCTTTTTCAATAGTTTTGATTGTTACAGAGTCCATAGACATGTTCAAACTTCTCATATGCTCTTAGTATATATTTAATATTTTTATTTTTTATTTTTAATTTAAAAAATTAAGATTTTGCATTGCATTATAGAAATGCTTGTTAATTTCGTTTTGAATATGAAGATATGACACTTTTATATGTGGTTGATATTAGTATACATATCAATATAAACCAAAATATAACTTGTTACATATAAACATACAAAAGCAAAGTAAACAAGACATATCAAGATGCAAATCATAAACTAAAAATTCATTAATACAAAGGTAATTAAGAACAAAAGGTAAGTTTAAACATTTAGATGTTAACATGTAAAAAAAACTCTGTTGCTATCGAAAATATAGAAAAAGGCAATCCGAGTATATGGATTTTTCAACAATTAAATTAGTTGCTTTGCTGTGGACAAGATTTAGCCAGGTGAAATTAATTTTGCTGTACAAACCATCCCTCTTACTAAAGTTGTTGAAAAAACAGACAGGGTTATTTACCCTAAAATGAAAGAATTTAAAAAGAAAAATCATACACTAACCCTAATAATAAAACATCACTATACGGAAAGTACTATAATTAAATATATGTAATATAACAATATATTGCACTAAAAACAATAAATACATCATTCAATAAAATATTCCATACTTATTCATTAAGAATTATAGAATCAGTGTCTCTATCCATCCTTACCAGTATTCCACATTTTTAATGTATACCGCCAATAAGCTTGACTTCACAGATTGCCAAAACTAGATTTCTAACTATGATTGAACATAAATTGACCAAATAATATAATTAATTTTGATAGTAAAGAATTAGTATGATATCTATATTAAAAATCTCAAAACCTGTTAAATTACGTAATACAATTAATTATCTAAATTTTATAGAATAAAATATTTGAATATTAGTTATCCAGTCTAGTTTTGTGGAATATTTCAATTTATAAATCCTGGCGCCATCTATGTAGTAAATCTGAAACTAATAAATCAATAACCAATTTGTATAAAATTACACATTACAAGTAATATAAGAAAAAACACAAACCTATAAGCAAATAATTATAAATATTCCATTAAATACCAATATGAATGTTTTATTCCAAGTAACCTAAATATTACTTATCTGTATAGACTATTAAAAAACATTTTGGTATTCCACATACCAATGCAAAGCTGTAAAAAAATTTTTGTTCTTAATTCTATTATCATTGTCTGTTACCAAATTATTATTTCTATTTATATAATTTTTCACTAAATTCTTGAAGTCAGAAATGCTAAGATTATTATATATATATATATATGCAATCCTGTAAAAAAATATAAAAATATTATATTACCAAACAGAAGATAAAATAAATTGAGTTCAGAACTTTAAAAAGATAAATAAAGTAAATTTTTTTTCAAAAATCTAATATTTATTATTGTTTTTTATAACTGAGGGAAATTTTGTTTTTTCATTGATTCCAAAGATTCTTCCTATTTTGGTCCCCGAAATTATGCTTGCGTGCGCGTAACACCAACCTGCTTAGGCTGTAAGATCCCCTAAGATCCCCCAGATCATTAGCGGTAACTTTTTTTCCCACGCTATGAGCCACAGGACAGAGCAGGTGCCTCAGCGGGAAGTCCTCATTAAAACGCCGCCAAAGGGAGCTGGATTTGAGTCTGGCGCCCTCGGTCTGCTCTTTAGTGGACGTGATGAAAAGGGTCAATTATCTCGAGCATGAGAAACCGCTGGCGACGGAAGGACAAGCCCAGAAAAGGTAAGGAGCCAATAAGGGCTCGCTGAGATGGGCTCCACTTACAAAATGGACGTGGATTTGTGGAAAGGTTTTTCTGGACCGTTCCCCTAGGAGGAGGACGAGAGAGTAAAAAGGAGGTGCGAGGGAAGAGAAGACGGATTTTTTTGGAAGGCTGTTTTAGCAAGAGGACGGCGACGAGCGAGGGCTCGATTTTCTTGGTAACAAGATAGACTTGGGTCACTGAGACCAATTTCATTCTTTTTAGGCCACTAGTGGAAGTGGGCCTGTGTTGGTTAATGAGCACTGTATAGGACTTTAATTGTCTGTACCTGAACTATCATTATGCATGTAATAATTTCATCTTATTTAATCAAGATATATTATTTAATCAATATTCAATAAAAACTCTTGCACGCACGTGCTAGAAATAAGAGTATTTCTTGGCTCTGGACCTTCCTCCCCAGAGTCGTTGGCTGTCCAAAACGTTACAAGGCATCCGGGGATTGCGTGAGCATAAATATGTAGATAAATAAAATCATTTTATAAAGAACATACGCGAATTCCATCTGCATATATCTCTTCATATTCTTTCATTATTTCTTGCAAATCCTTCTGTATCTATGTTAAAAAAATGCTTTGATACAACTTCCAGAAAAATTGTTCTCAAAACTGGTTTGGAAATTCGGCTATATTTTTTTTCTGCACTTCTTCATTGAAATTGTTACTTTTGAGTTAGCTGCTATTTATTAATTATACTATTTTTCAGTTTTAACTAGTTTGATCAGTAAACTATAAGAATTGAATGCCATCCCTTTTCGATTCATTTGGAATTTTTATTTCCAAAAGGAAAAATAAAAATTTAAACCCATTTCAACCCTTTTAGACACCTAGTATTGTATTTTTGATCTATGAAAATGTAATAGATTATTTCATTTGAAAATCAAACCATTCTAAGCACTTATTCTATTACTCTATACGCCAACATTACTGGTTCCTGCCTTCTTTGGCAACAAAAACTAAGAATAAAGTTAAGATTCTAAGAATAAAATTGGATTTATATATTTCACAAACAACTCTTAAATACATTAGAATGTCATGGAGATGATATACTATCTCTAATGTCAAAAGAAATGCACTTTATTATCGGAAATTACGTAGCTAAATGCGCTGAGCATATATTTTCTTATTTGTGCTTTCCTTTCCGATCCAGTGTTGTATCTCAAGCCGAAAATTTACAGAAATTTTATTCTTTTTTCAACAATAAAGTTCTGCGAGTTCCTCAGTCCAAGTAATGAGACGTTAAAAGACTTATTCTAACAGTTGAAAATGTTATAAAACTTTAAGTACGTCTGAAGTTTTTTCATCTAAGTTGTGTTTAACACACACAGAAAAAACTCTTGTATTTCCAAGAATAAGTTTCAGTTGATTTTATGGTATTTCTCACAAACCTTTTGGGTGAAAAAATCTTTCTTCATTCTTTTGCCATAAAAGAATATCACATTATTCGAGAGATGAAGCCTCGACTTAACTTCAACAAATTAAGACTCTGTGCCAGAATGAACGGTATAAATGAGCTTAATCTTTCTTCTAAAAGTTCATTGCGGTACATTTTATTTTGACTTCACTGAAAATACAGCTTAAAAATATCAAGAAAAAGAATAATATTATTGCTGGACAACAAAACTTTTTTGAATGTCATACTTTGAATACTTATCAAAATTCTAAACTTACACTAGGAATTTAGAGATGTTTTTAAAGTATTTAGTTTTCCTTCTTTCTCTTCCCGCGGAGTCTTTTGCTTCATTTAATTTGCATTTTTGAAAACAAGTTCTTTAAAGAATGTAACTTTGAGTCATGCAGTTGCTGGGATTATATATTAATTTATAAAAATAGGTTTAAAGTGTTCTTCTTTGAATTTAAGAAATGCAAGTTTAGAAATTTAATCGTTGGTTCAAGTATTTTATTTATTATGAATAATATGGCATAATTTCGTGTCCACTTTTTTAGTAGAGGTAAAAATATTATAAGAATTATATTCGCATCGAAACTACTCACAGAAAATGCCTGTTGCAGGAGGCAGAACAGATAAATACACAAATAGAAGGAGGAGAACAGATAATAAGAATACAATAAAAGAACCAATGCGAAGCTCTTTAATTGGCGCGACTGGCATAACGGTTTCTCGCCATAAGTTATGGTTCCACAAAAAGGCATCTTGTTCTATGTCCAATTTCAGTGACGAATTTCTGATGTCCCCTTTCTTGAGAACCTGAAACATCGCAAATTTAATCGACATAAATAGATGTCTCCTCGTGTTTCTATATACATATTCTTCGTGTTTAC
Source organism: Araneus ventricosus (assembly GCA_013235015.1). Classification (NCBI taxonomy): domain Eukaryota; kingdom Metazoa; phylum Arthropoda; class Arachnida; order Araneae; family Araneidae; genus Araneus; species Araneus ventricosus. The sequence goes on from BGPR01000292.1 coordinate 412,471, forward strand.
ATATACATATTATTTAAATATTTAAGGACATAACCTGAGTAAACTGGTTTTAAATACCGTAGGTTTCAAAATAATTTGGTCCTTAAGCGGTTAATATAAAAATGATTCTTTAAATTATGTTCCAGAAAATCTCGATCAGTAAAAGACTAAGTAAATGAAATAATTACTTAAGTCATTATATATTGTCCCTTAACAATCAACACCACCTATCTAAATTTTTTTAAATTTCAAAGAAGAAAAAAATACTTAATTTTTCGCAACCAATAACGAATATTTCTTAAAATTTTTGAGAATCTGTTGTAAACAGAAGACATCATGTTCCTACCAAATGTGAAAAAATTCAGAAATATTAGATTGAAAAATTCAGAATAAATTACATGAAGTAATAATTGTATAAAGGAATGAAACATGAAATAAATACTTAATTACCTATTCAGTGTTTCAGAATACAAACATGGTCGTAAATTCTTAAAACATTAGGATCAATAAATTGAATATGTTGTAAATGTTTTAATTCGTTCCGCTAAAAATGCACACATTTTAAACTGATTTTCTATCAGAATTTTGCTTTTTGACACATTTTCAGCATTTGGAAAAATATTTTTTATTTACTTTAAATATAGTTTTTATGCTTTCAAATGACAAAGCAGGTTGATGATCGTCATACCAAATTTAAGCGCCCATAAAAATTCATGTTGGAGTGTAATAATCTCGAATTCGCTTCCACCAATTTTAATTATCATTATTTTGATATGAGGATATATCTGAAACAGCAATACAGTTAGAAGATGTTTCAAAAACTAAAAATAAAATAATTCTTTGTATTCTTCAATATTTTATGTTAATATAAATTTATTTGTCTGAAACAACAGAATTTTAAAAAAAATCTCTAAAAAGATTCATATACTTTTTTGTCATTATAAGAACCTATCATTCTCTGTCATCATAAATTTATTACTCAGAAATCAACTTCGAATCAGGGCAGGATATTCAGAAATTTTGACAAAAGATAGAAGTATAATAATCGTTTGGTTTCTCCAATATATTTTTGTTTGTAGAAAGTCATTTCTGATTATTTGAAACATTGGAACTAATAAAAATTTATTGTAAAGTTTAATATGTTGTTTTTGTCATTATATGAACTACTACATTTCTTGTCATCATAACTTTATTATGTAGAGGTGGCGCAGAATTATCTTTTGATTCAGAACAGAATTTTCGCAAAGTATCGAAATGAAGTTAAAAAAATTATATACAAAGATTTGCAAAAGGAAACAACATCATTGATTCTTATTAGTTATTAATTTAGTTTCTTTAAATAAACAAGAGTAAAGGTTTTATTAAAATAATCATCTCCATGACGCTCAGCAAAAATACAGGAAATATAGTTTAATATCTAACAGTTTGTGAGGAATGATTTGAAACGGAATGAATTATAATTTCTTTATTATGCATTTGATAACCCGTATAGAATTACTAATTTTATGAATAAATATTAGGCAAATTAATACCATGAAAAAGATGTGTACACTTATACTTTTATAGTAAAATCTTGTATATTTCTTGATAATGAGTTATTATTAGCTAATTAGGAATCAAATATCTTAATTAAACTCTATTTTTAATTCTTCCTGGAACGATGTAAAATTTAAATATTTCCTGGAAATGAGTTTTCCGGAAAATAATAATCAGTATGGAATCTCTTTTGTTTAAAATGAATAAATATTCCAAAATTTCTTTCGAAGCTTCTATTTTCCCTTTTTTCATTTTATATTCAATACAATCTGCGGCGTTAAATTTATTCAATTCATTAGTGATACATGAAATAGAAACTTCGAACAAATTCTAATTTTTGATTCCCTTGACTTATTATCTCGCAAATTTCAAAAGAAACGAACAGCATAAAAATGAATCTGCTGGATTAGGCCAATTCAATGATCTTTATTTTGATTGGTCTTTCTCTTGAATGTAACTGAATTAGTGCAATCGAAGTGAACTAGTCTAATTGAATAAAAGATATAATCAATTGAATTGTTTTTACTCCGCTCTATTTAATTACCTGTTTTCTATGGAACGGCAAATGTAAACATTTCTGTTAGAATTAGTATAAAAAAGAGTAAAAGAATATTTGCAAAGATTCCAAAAAAATTTACAACCTAGAAGCATTATTTCACACGTATAGAAATTAATAAGATTATATTGCATGATTTAATTCATTTGTTTTATGTCTACGATCAATTTTTTATCATTATTTTATGCTTTCCGTTATTAATAATCACAGAAATTTGCTTCCCATATTATAATATTATAATGATTTGTTCGTGAATTTCAGAATTACTAAAAGTGGATAAATTAAATATTGCATGCAGTAGTTGTGTTTCAGCTAACGTAATACTTTTAAATTCCACTTAGGATAGATAAAACATAAAAAGTCCATGGAAAATGAAGAATTCAAATTTAAAAATTTGTGGAAAATAAGTTGTGTATGTTTCGACTGATATAATCCAAAGTTCTCTTAAAATTCTAATTTTGATGCGGAAACAGAAAAGGAATCTCACCCCTCTCTCCACGTGTAAATTAATGAATTGGTTTTGGTATTTTATGGCGCAAGGGCCATGAATTTGATTATTCTTCATGAAACAAAAAATCATCTATATTATAAAGCAGAAAATACATTAATCTGTCTGTCTGTCGGTCACAAGAAATCCTCCTAAACGGTAAACGGTAAAGACATGAACATTTACACACGACATTCAAGAGAACATTTCTAGGTCAACGGTGCTATTTTCAACTTTCAGAGTTAATTAGTTCATAATATATTTAATTAAATAACGAAAATTAGCCGCTGTTAAGCCTAATGCTTAAAAGTTTTTTACCAATAATTTCTGAAATATTTATTAGACAACAATTACTTTGATGCCATCTTAAAAGATCAGAAGATTATCTTTTCAATGATATTAATTCCATTGCGATAAAGTGTTTTCTTTGATTGTTATTAACGTTTGAAAATGTATTTTTGACGCAATTTCCAAGAATACTTTTCATTCTTATAGAAATAAATTCAAGCAAATTTACTGTTTTGCTCTCGGGCTTCTACAGGTGTTAAAGTTAATATAAGAAAATATTGTTTTCCTTGAGCTTAAACAACAAAGTAGACTTTTCACTTCCGGTTTCAAGTTGTCGTAGGTAGCATTTAAACCTTTTAATAAGGTTACACTGCTATCCAATGACGTTAGTGAATTTTTATCTCTATGTTTTGTTTAATTTTCACAACTTTTAAATGATCCTAATGAGTGTGTGCTAAGCCTTTAAGGTTACTTAGTCCGGCTACTATCGTAGGAAGAGGAAGAAAGGGATGGAAAAAAAAGATGTATTAACGGTCTATCTGTCGCAAAAATCCCTCCTTAACGGTGTATAGTCTTGACAATAAATTTGCACATGCCATTCTGGGGTCCGTTCCTAGATTAATTCTACTTCTTGAAATTTTCAAAAATATTACTTCCTAAGATATTTAATTAAATAACGAAAATTAAGGCAATTTTCGGCGTTTTATTTCAGTTTTCTGCCAATAATTTCAGAAATATAATGCATGTAGATTATTTACATACCATCTTAAAGAGCAGAAAATTATCTTTTTAATGATTTCAATTTAAATGTTACGCGTTCTTTTTCTTAATTTAATAAAAACTTAAATTAATAAACATTTCAAATTTATTTCATACACAATTTGTAACAATTATTTCTGTTATTGTAATTAAATTCACATTCCGGTATTTTTACCATTGTGAAAATTATGCTAAAAATATTGTTTTCTGTGAATGTTAATAGAAAGGCATACATTTTATTTAGCTTTTATTTCGTAGCATATACCTCATTGAATATGTTTGCACTACAATTCAATGATGTTAATTACTCTTTTTCCGTGATGATACATTTAATTTTACAATTTGTTTAATAATCATAATGAGTGTGTAAAATCCTTCAAGATTGTTGAGCCCACTTCCTATCGGAGATAGAGAGGGCCTAAGGGAAAAAAAAGAAAACAATGCGGTTTTTCCGGTCAGTGACAAAAAAACTAAAGAGAAGAGAATATTAGTTCGGATAATGTCAATAAAATCCAAAAGAAGAAAGAGCTTCTGTTGTTGCCGTAGCAATGATGGGGAGGGGGAAATGTTGCACGAAGGACTACGAGATGCTCTTCAGGTGGTTCAAATTAAGGAGAGAAAAAGAAGAAGGGTGCTTCACTTCTGGTCCGAAGGTCAGTGGATTAACGAAAATCAGCGAAAGACGATTTCGCGAAAAACTCTTTTATTAAATTGAAAGTGTTATAAGCATTTGGACTTGAAAATATTTATCTCCCGAGCAATGCCGGGTATATCAGCTAATATCTATTTAAAAGAAAAACAAAATTAATAAATCTTCAGACGTAAAACTGTATAATAAAATATCGGCACAATTTAAATAAGTGGATAAAATTTAATGAACTTGAAAAATACGAACAGATTAACATGAGGCATTTTATCAAGTGAAGTTGACAGTGAAATTGAAGGCGTTTGAAAAAATTGCAAGTGTCAATCATTGAAATTTGTGCATTCTGGCAATATATGGCGGACGTTTACTTCTTTCTATGTAATTAAAAAATATTTTTAATTTGTTTTGTAATTGTATATGAATGTCAAACAATAGTAGCCTCTTTTCTGTAAGGGAGTCTTCGAATGTAAACAAATAATTGTTATCAGTATAAGCAATAATGTAAATCAAATCAATGTAACATTTTGTTAAACTCGATGTAATTTTTTTGTAGAATCAATAAACATTCTCTACGCACACCCATCCAAACTTCAAACCGGAGTTCTTCATCTCTGGACGCAGCGATGTGTCGCAGCGTAAAGTAAAGTATATGGCGGACAGACTTAAGACAGTTGCACCACGAGCATATTTGTGCCTGTTCTCAAAAGAGCTAATCCTGGTACATAGAATTCGCATAGACTTATAAGTTTTGCTGTCTTCACTTTCTTTTGGTTCGTCCATATAGTAAGTTTCCGGAGGCCATAGAGAGACACAAAACATAATTTCCTGGAAATATTTATTGAAACAGAAACACCTCTCTTCCAGCTACCTCTCAATATAAAAATCACCGAAATAGAAGCTCGTGTCATACTGTGAGACCAATTTCTAAAACTTGTGTCGAAGAAATCCGTCGTCGTCTGAAGCGCCGACACTGTGTAAATGCTGTCTGCCCAGGAACCTTTTCAGGTGCTGGAACAGATGGTAGTCTCTGGGATCAAGATCGGGAACATATCCGGTATGAACAAATACCTCTTAGCGTAACTTCTTCAGCAGTTGCTGCGTCCAAAGCGCCGCATGGTCTGAGCGTCGCCGTGGAGCAACACAATGCCAGTATGAAGCATCCCAAGCCCCCTGTTCCGAGAGGACCGTCGCAAGCTCTATAGTGTGGTGCAAGGGAAGGCACACGATAGTTCCGCTCGCTGACGGAGGATTTCTTCGACACCGGTTACAAAAATTCGTCTCACGATATGACACGTGCATCAAATCCGGTGGTTCTATGTTGAGAGGTAGCTGGAAGAGTGCTGTATCTGTTTTAAAAATTCTTTCTAGGTAATTATATTTTGTGTTTCTTTACGGCCTCCAGAAAATTTATTTTCAGCACCAAATATCACCACAAGATAGGCAATACATTCTTCCTTCGTTATTATAAATTTGATACAATGAGAAAACTGAGTGAAACTATCTACTGAGTAAAAGAAATTCCGCTAAATATAGTTTGATACGGCACTGAAATTACAGTGCTTTTCCGTAGAGTTCTTTGCAGGAAGGAAATGTTGTTCTCCATTATTCTCTGTGACTTCCGCCCAAAATGTTGAATGTAAAATTCTTGTGACATTATAAGCTAAAATATTTGCTGAATACATCGAATTGAATATATTTCTGATAATATCTTGAATGGTAAAGACAGACAAAGAGCATCTTAACATTTGCCTTTTCATTCTCGGGACCTCTCCAAACGACGTCTTCCCAATTCCTAAGTGCAGAATAATTTGGCTTTCAGAATGAGACATATCTATATTTCCTGCACAATACAATCAAGCATAATTTTGCAGATACACAAGAACTCATAAAAAATTGAAACATTTGTAGCTTAAAATTCTTTATACCAAATTATGAAAAATATGATAATTATAATTAACTACTTAAAACACAGAATTTTTAAACACTCCTATTTAACTTGATTCGTGTTTATGAAGATGGAAAAGAAAGAATTTTATAATGGGATATTAGTATCTTCCTGATGTGCTAGAGTTTTCGAATACTTTTACATCTATTATTCTAGGTGATTATACGCCATTTTAATATTTTTAGAAAATAGTTATAATTTAATCTATTAATATAATTAAAGTTTGATGCCATAACAGTGGCGGACTCTGTTAGAGAATTACAAGGAAAATTGGTTTCAATAATTCTGAGATATTTTTAATGATTAATTATGATCTAAAATTGGAAAGTGAAAAGTAATTAAAGCAAAACAAAATCTTATTTGAAGTACACTAATAAAACTGATTTTAAAATCTCTATTTTCATTAAGTTATTATATTTTCCCTTATCTTTATTTGTTATTCACAGCACAGACACAATGACAACTGATAATATTTATTTGTTTAAAATATATTTATACACAAATAAAGGTCATTATATGGCTTGATACAGCTTTAATGATACTTTTTTAAACATCTGGATACGCATATAATCCACTTTTTACACATGCTTTTTTAAGTCAATATTTTCTCAATAAAATTCGATAGTTCTATACTTAAATTCTTCTTAAATAAATTGTTTATAAAATATGCTTACTTTTTTAAATGGTAACTAGAAGTTGAAGCCAAGCTCCAGACTTTCATGAATTTTCAAGAAATGCTTATACAATTTGTAGTTAGACCGGAAGAACGGCTGTTACAGATTTGTGTAATTATCTTTCAAATGCAAACATAATGTAATGATTATAACATCATTTGATATTGGTGTATTTTTTAGAATTATAGTTGTCCAAAAGATGTCTGAATTTTGAGGAAGTTTTGTATTTATTCTGCAAACAACTGTAAAACTGAAATAAGAAACATTGTTGCAGAGTTCATTTTAATCCGAGGTATAAATTAAATAAATCATACTTAAAAATGATTCATGTGACTTACACAAAAGTAAGATGGATAAGAAATAACGGGAACTAGATTTTGAATAATATATACCAGACATTATCCACAGTATATATGAACTTTCGCTTTCCATAAAGAAATTAAACTTCTACAGAGGCTGTTCGCCAATTTCTTAGAGTATTTTATTGGTTTGAATAACTATTTAGCGTAATATTTTTGTGATTTAAATGTTCAATTTGATACCCGTATTCGTAACAATCTTTCTACATCGTAACTTCCATAACAATAATGATTTTTGTACTATCGGAAGAGGGTTTTTTTTTATGCATTCCTCTTCAACACAGTTCCAAAGCATACAAAGGCTTCTTGGTCGACGTTTAGATAATGCGCTTTATAAAAGTCCAAAATCGCAAAAACTCATGGATTATACAGAATATTTACCAGGAATATCAGGGAAGATTATAGTCTTAATACTCTTTAATACAATTATTGTCAATAATAATGCGGAGATTGTAATTGTAATCAAAGATGTAGGCGTATCTAGTGTACAAACATTTGACATCCAAGATTTATTTCATAGTCTAGATATTGAAGATTTGATTAATACTCTAGTAAAAATACATAGAGATTTTGGTCTTAAAAATATATTAGCATTAATAAATATAAAATTCTTATTAATCTTTTACTAAACGAAAATTTTATTCTTTTTCAGAATAAGATTTACCATCAAATTAAAAGATTACCTAAAGGAGGCCAGCTAGCAATAGTTTGGCAAATATATACCTACAGTACTATGAGAAAGACTTAATTAATAATATATCTAGTATATTATTTCGATATATTGATGATCTGATATTATTTACGAAATAGACCTAAAGCAAGATTAATACTCTTGAATACTCTACAATGGTGTAGTTCGAATGATTCATGATATTATGGGTAAAGATATGTTATTTCATATTTTGAAGATTGTGGATAAAATATGCTCCTGAGAGTATATGGAGCTGATCTTAATATTTTTATCCTCTCTCTTTGCTTTTATTTTGAAATTATATGAATAACCAGCAACTATCATAATTCTCTTAGAAAAACTTTCTTTAGAATCTTTGAAACATTTTTTAAAGATTTTTTTCTCCTCTTTCATGATAATAAATTGCTTTTTTTTCTTGAAATCATACAAATAGATTCAGGCTCCATTTATTCTTACAACATTTTTCCAATTTTTGTCAGGATAAACGCTTTTCATAAAGAATTCTGCATCTTCTTGTGTGTTCAGCGATATGACGTGAAGAAAATCGATGAAAATTGTATTTTTTTGGTCTTTCTTAAATTCAAATATGTATTAATAATTTTGTTTACAGTTGATAATGAGGATTTCAGTGATTTTGCAACAAACCTTTGACTTGGATGATTTTTTGTAACATTAAAGAACTCACCTTTGCAAAATTCGAAGATCTGCGTTTTTTTCCTTGGATACGTATTTGGAACAATTTTTTCCATTTGAATTCAATTTTGGATGATTTTTTCTTTTCTTATTAACAATAATATTTATAATGGTTTTAGATATCGAAAAACCATGGCTTTAACAAGGTCTTTAAATAACTGAATAAGATTAACTGTCTTTGGAAGCAGCAAAAACGTAGCCTTTATCCATCTCTTCTTTAAAAGGCTATTTTGCATGAAAAGATAAATTTTAGGTGAAAAGGATAACTTATAGCTTCAAAACTAAATTTGTTGTAAAAATAAATTTTTCCAAGCAAACTAATTTTTCCATTAGTGAAACTTAACGACACCCTTTTTAAATTTGACATCAGTTATTCTTATTCTTTCATCTTTATATTAATATCGAATTAGTTTGGTTCACTAAACTGATAAATGAATGTTTTGCCCCATCACCGAAATCAGTTTTACCATTCTTGCAAACGAAATCCTTTCTAGTACAAACTTCATAATTAACTGCGAAAGAATATAGTTTTCAAATGTATTCTTTTGGAATCAGAAAGGAGAATTCTTTTGGCAATTCTTTCTTGATGTTTTTTGAGAAACAAATGTTGCACAATGATCAATTCAGAAAGAAAACTCCTTACTTTTTGTATTGAATGGGCTCCATAGTTTAATTACGTGACAACAATATATATTTATTCTGTGAATACATTTAGCTGATCATGGCTCAAATAACTGGCAAATGGCTCAAATTACAAGTAAATTTTGATTGTAAGAATAGGAAATCTCCTTCTTCACTAGGTTTTTTCTAGCCTACTAGCAAAAGAAAAATATCTATAACTGACGATAAAAAAATATTTTTTTCATTGCGTCTAATAAATATCAATAATCTTTTTTATCTCACATAATAGAAGTCGTTTTACTTTAAAAATTATTTCAGATTACAGAAGCGATTAATTTTTATGATTCTAAAAGGCACGCATGATGATTCTACGCAGTTACTTCCATCAAGTCGTTCCGCCTTAAAGTAACAAGGATGCTTAGAGACAAATATTTTTGTGCAAATTGATGCAACATCCCATATTCTTCTGTAGATAAAGGAATTGTCTCGGATTCACTTTAGAGACAATCGGGCAATTTTGAATTGTTCTCTCAATGCCTGCCCTCCTCTTGTTCAAGTCTTCAGTTTCTCTGACTTGCAGTTGTGAGGATACTTGAATATTGCATGGCTTAGTTGAATAGCATGGAAACAAAATTAACTCTGCTATTATCATTCATATTAGCTTCATCAAGTTCTTCCACATATAATTTTTTCCCACTTAAACTGGCATGCAAATTAACATTGCAGAATTTCTCTCTTTTATAAATAAAAAAAGAAAGATAACGTAATACATGACCTGTAAGTATTATATGTATATAAAACTTTGATATCCATGCTATTTATGATTTAGATAATAGACACTGAATAAAAACATTCAATGCAGATAAAAATGACGACTAGTAACTCTGCATTCATTTTTATTGTATCGATGCCTCTTAAAAAATAAATTCCTTTCAAATTTCATGGCAATAAAAGTGCTGAATTAAGATTCTTTTTAAGAGCTCAGAATAAGAAGAAAAAAATTGATAATCTCTTACACTGACAAAATTGAAAAATGACTACTGCATGGATACAGCGAAAAAATAAATTGTCCAAACAACAGAGGTGACGTTAAACTTCGAATAAATTTATCATCACTACGTGATGCGAAGGCAGAAGATACAAAGGCGAAGGACTCGAAAACAAAATATCATGAAACTACTCCACCATTTTGTGACACATAAATAAATCTTCTGTGGCGTTTAAAAGACGTTTAGGCACACGCCATAACAAAAGAATCAACATTTACCAGTAAGACAATAATGTGGAGTAGCAGTTAAAAACCAGCATGCATTGCCAAGCAAAAACTGTTAAGCCTTTAGAAGACTTTGCAAGATTAAACATGACATAATTATGTTAAGATTATTTTTATTTAATAAATGGTTTTAAGCAATTTCGTCATAAATGAGAGCAATGTTTAAATAACTAAAATTTGTGCTTATCTTTTTATATTGTAACAGAAGATAACACGAATGTTCAAGACGATAATGATGTCATAAAATCTGACAGGTTTGTAATTTCGTACACTTATTTTGATAAATATATATTAAGATAAATAATTGCTGTACTAGTAAACATTTAAATTAATTTCCTTATCCTCATATATATATATCGATACTTACCTAAGAAGGATCATGATTTTATTGAACCAGTTATTTCTCGCAACGCTTACTTTTCGGCTCCAGAAAACATGATTTTGGCTATCTTAACTGATTAGAGATGCCATATTAGAACCCTTGCAGCTCTGCGAATTATCGAGGCAAGGGAAATTGGTCCAGATGGTAATTGTGTTCTTAGATTCGTTATTCCTGCTTGCTCTTAACTCTCGAGCTACAGGGTACGTAAATCTCATTCACTGGCAAGCTTGTAATGTCCCACCGCCTACAGTTCTCAGGTATATCAGTTCTCATGAACTTCTGAAGATGATACAGTACGATGTGCCAATGGACGGCAGGGACTTTATTAAATTTCCTTCACATACACAAGCAGTTGAGAGAATTGTGAAACTCGTCACTGAAGACTCCAGAAAAAGAGTTGGATAGCAGAACAGGGATGGATTTATCAGAGCTACACTAGAATCCAGAAAACAAATGTCACAATTTGAGTCCCCAAAAGATTTAAACCAATAGTTCTTTTGTAATTTTGTATGTTTCAAAGGTTGAATCAAGTTTCTATTCGCATTATAATGATATAGGTGAAGCGTGCACTTATTTAAAAATTCGTCTTTAATTTCCAAAATTCAGCGCCGTTGAGGCGGCAGAAGATATTAACCTATAATTCTAAAATTTTGTAAAGATGTTGTTGTTAATAAATAGTCACTTTTAAACACTACCGCAAATCCATCAGCGAAATCTGTGATTTGTTTATTAATTTTTGAATTTTGACCATTTTAGTCCAGTTTTCTCAACTTTCTGCCCATTGAGGCGACAGAAGATATGAATTCAGAGTTATAAGATTTTGCACACTTTTTAATGATGGGAGTTCACAACTTTTACGCACTACCGCAAAAAGATCTAAGAAACTATAAGCCCGCCCTATTGCATGGTCATCTTTTAGACGTGTACTGCAAACTAAAATCTCAATTATTGAATAGCTCAAGTGTCTTTTTCTGTAAACTCAAATCATTTGAGATTTATCCGATTTTCTTTATTAAAAAATTGAGCCGATCTGAAATGCGGAACAAGCATGTAAAATGTAAGAATAAGATTTCAATTCTAAATGTTGAATACTAACTCATTCTTTCAGAGATTTGGTCTTTAGACATTACTCATATTAGCATATTTTAATTTACCGAAGTATAAAACACCCTTCTTCTGTAGATATTATTAATAATCAGCAAAATCTATTTCTACATACACTAATTTTTTACGCGATCTACATTATCAAAGTGTTACGAGGAGGATCTTTGTACCAAAGATTTGAAATGCTATTATTTTGAAAACTAAGTTATTTCTGGAAACTTGTAAGGAAAACGCCTTTCCCCCATACAGACAACTGAGAATTTTATTTTATTCGAGGTATTTTTATTTCGCAAAATTAAACCTATATTCAGCAAATTTAAAATTTGAAGTACAATGCTTAATTTAAAAATTAGCTTGATTTTTTCTTTCTTAACTCGCCTCCCTACTTGAGTATGAATAGGTATTTTGCAGCTTAAACTCCAAAAAGGATGATAGTATAATGCAATAAATGTTAACTGAATCTAAAGATTTTTTTTAAAATTCATAAAGATATTATTTTGCCAAATAGCCAAAACAATTTCATCTCATTCGAGGTATTCTTATTTCGCAAAGTTAAACATATATTCAACAAACTGAGACTTCGATATAGAATGCTTAACTGTAAAAATCGATTACTTTTTATTCTCTTCGCATGAAAAAAAAGAATTGCGACATTTTATTGCGACTTAGGAGAGAAAGAAAAAAGATTGATAACGTTATTATTGCCGAAAGAATGAAGATTCTTTGGAAGTCAATCTGATGCATTCTTTTCATAATTTGACTTGCATTTTATAGCTAAAAGTGATTTTAAGGGATAAAGTAAATTTTTTATCTTATTTTCTTGATAGATGAACTTTTTTTACATTTAATCCTTTCCGTATTGAAATAAGTGAATTAGATTATTAAAAAGTATTATAATGATTCTGAACTTGTGAGGAAAAAAATTAGAAAAAATTAAAAACACTAATTACACAAATCTGCAATGAAAAAAATTACTAAAAAATAATTCGTGTTACATATAGTTTTGGATGCTAATTATCAAAAAAATAATTAAACTATTCCACCAAGTACAGTTTTGTCTCAAATCACAGTTATAATGTGTACGTTATTTAGAGCAACATAATATTATTTGTATGAACTTACTAAACATAGTTAGAGATTTTAAATCATAATTTATTCTATATGAATTCTATCCCAGAAAGAATATCTATTATTTATTAAAAATTTCCTTCTTAACTGGTAAACTGTCTTTTAAACATAATTGTAAAGCCAGAGAAAACAAGTTAAAACCGGACCACTAGACTGTTGGTGCATGTATATCCTTCCTTTCCCCCTCGACCACTCTCCTGTCATTTTTCATACTCTCCATCAACGTCTTCCTAACTTCAGTTCTGTACATTTGTATTTAATTCTGAGCTTTGAGTAGAAGAGAGTTTTATTTTTAGTTTGTAATGCGGCTGAGTGGCAAAGATCCCAGAAGAAATTTTCATTCATCAAATTTTTTCTGCAATATCTCTGGTAAATATACAATAAAAAATAAGCAAAGAAAGATTTCAAATTTTGTGAAAAAATAGTACTTTGCTTATTTTGATATAAAAATAGTGGATAAAGACAAAACTACTTGGTCCCATACGAAGATTGTTCCTTCTATGTAGAAGAATTAAGGCAATGGTTTAGAGGTAGAAAAAAGTCTTTTGGGTTTGGTGTACCAATGGTTTAGAGAGTCTAAAAATCATATTGATGAACTGCTATTTTTGCATATGCAATGTGAAGGTTCCAATTTAAAGAATAAAAAAAGATATTTTATCCTAACATCCCAAATGCAGATACCCTGTCCCTCATGAACCCGATACACTGGTCCTTTCCCTCCAGATATATTGGAAAATACTGCTTCATATGAATTGGGCGTCATAAAACAACTCGTTAAGACATTACAAAAAGACAGAAAATGTTTCAAATACCTTTGTGAAAAGTGTCCTGGTTTTTCAGAATCAAAGTTGAAGAAAAGAGTATTTGTAGATCCTGACATCAGAAAACTGATGAAGATTGAAAATTTTGAATTCAAAATGAAAACAAACGAGAGAAAAGCCTAAAATTCATTTAAACTAGTAGGAAGTTACTTTTTTGGAAACCAAAGAGATAAAGTAGAAATCTATTGTAGAAGAAATGTTAGCAAATTTTAACAAATTATGGTGTAATATGAGCACAAAAGTTCATTTTCTCCATTCATTCTTGGTCTATTTCTCTAGAAATGTCGATGCAATCAGAAAAAATTTCATTAAGGTGGGAAGAACTGAACAAAAAATAAAGGATGATTCTGTAATTCAGGAACCGAGAATTAGTAGAATATATAAGAACAAATCTCTCTCCTGAGAGAAAATTGAATAAAACTTGCATTAGAAAATTGTATGGAAATACGGTTCCAAATGCCCAAATGATGAGAAATGCTGGTTTAAAAAAGTTAAATTTTTCGGTTGAGAAACTTCTTGAATTCTGAGATCCTAAATGTTCAGTATTTTGATCAGACTGCAGTTATATTCAAATATTTGTTTTTAACAAAATGAATAGAAGATGCAAAAAATTGTTGGAAATGCTTACTACAAAATCTGAGTCCAGTAAAGAAAATCATAACAATTTCTTAATATAAGAGTTAAGACTATATAGTACCTAATTATCTATGAAGATATAACAAAATATTTCATTTAAACATCTTACTTTCCTTTGCACTTACTCTAATATGCCACTTGCCAATAGACTGAACAACATCTCATCAGCAACAAAAACTAGAATAATTCCACAAAATACCTTTAAGTATAAAATAACAAATTACGATCTCATGGGAGTGATATGTTATTTTTAATGCGAAAAGACATGTGCTTTATTTGTTTGCAAAGCACGTGTTTAAATGTATTTAACAGATTTTTGTTCGTTTATTCCTTTTATAGTCTAGTATTGTACCTGGAACTCAAAGCATAGTGATGTCTTGTTCTTCATTTGTAAAAAACTTCTTCAAGTTCCTCCACATAAATAATAAGACGTTAAAAGACTTATTCTATAAGTTGAAAATGTTGTAAAAGTTTAAGTTCTTCTGAGACTGTTTTAGTCTAACTTTCGTTAGAACACTCACACACAAAAGAAAATGATGAAGGGCAGAAACGATGGTATTTTAAGAATAAGTCTGAGATTATTTTTAGATTCGCTTTGGAATCTTTAGGTTGAAAGAATTTTTTTTAACTTTCTTTCACTGTAAAATTATTTCATATCAGTTAGACAATTATTGTTTCTTAAATCTGAACTTAAGTTAGCAAATCAAAACTCTGTGCTAGAATGAATGGCAAAAATGAACATAATCTCTTTTTTTAAAAAATTCATTTGGGAAACTTGTATTTTGAAGAGAGGGAGAATAAGGCTTACTATTAACAAGATAAATGACTCATTTATTGACGGATCAAAATCATCTCTTTGAGTGTAATTCTTTCAACTATCTTCACAATTACTAAATTGCATTACGGAAATCTAAATGTCATTACGATAAACTGGTTTGTTTTTCTCCTATTTCTAAGGAAATTTCGCTTAGTTTGATTTGAATGAATGAAAAGCAAGTGTTTCGGGGAATGAAAAGGAGATTTCAAATATGCAACTCAATTACATTGGGTTACAGTTTACATAATTACATTGGGTAAAAATATCTTTTATGAATCTCCTTGGATTGAAGAAAAATGGCAAATTTTGGAATTTAATTATCAATGCTAAAGTATTCCATTTATTATAAAAAGCTTTAGCATACTTCCACATACAAATTTGGGGAAGGTAGTAAACTTAATAAAAAACATGCTCCCTTTAAAAACATCAGATGAAATACAAGTTACAGTTGCTAGAAGAGATGCAATGATGCAGAAGAAACGCAATACATGACGCGGGGTAAAACTCCTTATTATGCGAACCTAGGTATAGCATATTATAAAAGGCATAGAACACCTAAAAACTTGGGGAACGTAGGAAACTTAATAAGAATCAAACTTACTTTCAAAACATCACAAGAAATTAAAATTGCAGGAGCTAAAAGAGACGGAATCATACAGAAGAAAAACAATACAGTGTAAAGCTCTTTATTAGGCGAAGCAATAGTAAAACAGCTTGTCGATATAGAATATGATTTCACTATTCAAAGTTCTGGTACTCCACATTGGCGCATGCCTTCTTTACCAATGCTGCACATTGCAGAGATTCTCACAACTGTCTCGCTAAAATTCATATATCTCGCAAATTTAAGCAAAGTCAAATCAAATTTAAATCAATTTATATTCCGAGAGCATGAAACACAAAAATTTAATAAAACAATTAGGCATTTCTTCTTACATCGACGGCATGGGCGAAACGTGTAATTTCTTAATTACTTATTTATATTCAGAGAAGTCGTTCATCGGTTCCACAATTTATTTCGGCATTTGTTCCCACTTGGTTTTTTATCTCGAAGTAAAACAATATATTTTATAATTTATTTAACTTCATAATGTTTCAATAAATTATTTTCCAGCAATATTAGTTCAATATAGGCTTAAGTAAATGGCGTAATGTTTTTAAAAATATGTAATATTTAAGATTATAACTTCTTTTATTTAATACATTTTTCTGCTACAGATAAGGTCGAGTAACAAATTTTTTCCTATCGAGTGGAATGACAAAAATGATTTATATGATCTTTTGTGTCATTTAATTACAATATTCTTTTTTTCTAGACGTTAAGGTCCACTTTCCATTTTCCTTCCAGAAAAACGAACCATGAGCCTTTCATTATAAAACATTTCTTGATGAAACTGTAACAGCATGTCAGGTTTGGGAAAAAATGAATTATTTATTCATCATACATTATAAACAATTTGTGTATTAATAAGTTATCTTGAGGAGATGATCAGTGAAATATAAATATTTATTTCTTTTGAATAAGCAAATATATATATATTCCGTAGGTAATACGACACATACCGTATATATTTTTTTAGATAAAGGAAAATGATTCGAATATTCTTACATACGGCATTAAATTAAGAGGGCAATATTAATTTTCTTTTCCTGGAAAGAACATAATGGAATTTTAAGAAATGTGAGATCACTGATTGCTGACAGATAGTTTATCGTCTCGTTGGAATTTTTACTATAGTCTTCGGGCATAATAAATGCACTTAACGGTAGGTCGCATATGGAGATATTCTTCTTCTTTTTTACATTTCCTCACTAGATATTGTAAATTATTAAATTTATTTATCTTTCAAATAAATTTTATAAAAACAGATATTAAAAACCGAGTTTTATTTGAGTTGTAAAAGGCATAATTATTCGATTTTTTATATTTGATTTATAGTCCATTGTTATAAATATTATCGGCTCTTGTAATCAGCCTCTCTTCAATTTAATTACCATTTGGAGTCAATGATATAGAATCAACATTTAAATGAACCAGCCGATTGGCTGATGATAAGGCTCTGCAAATAATGAAATAAAGTATTTTCATAGAGGACACACATGTGTGCACAATTTGAAAACTCTAATTTCAGAAAGTAAGTGAAAAATAGTTTACTAAATATCAGCTTTACAAACATGAAATAATTCAAGTTAAATAAAAGTGTTTAAAAAATTAGTTTAGACTGTTTTAAAAACACAGTGTTTCAGTGTACTAGAGCAGTAGAATTGTTTTATTTTTATTTAAATTCTACATTTTATTCTTGAGAAAATTTCTCAAACTCACCCTCAGTTGGCACCACTGGTATGGAATAAAATTTAATTTAATTTATCATTAATTAATATTAAAGTTCTGAAAATATTAAATTGGTGCATCGTCATCAAGAACACAAAAGTTTACACATCTTCAAGACTTTGAAACATCAGGAAATAAGTGAAAAATCGATTACAAAATTTTATTTTTAGAATCATGAAGCCATACAAGTTAAATAAAGGTGTTTAATTAATAGACTTATTATCTACACATAATAGTGTTTGGATACTGTTATTGTAAAAGCATAATAAAATCCTTAATTTTTAAATATCCAGAATGTATTCCTAGATGAATTTACTGACTCTGTGGTCTGGTGGTAAGGTTCTCCTCTAAGGGATAAGAAGGTTTCAACCTCGAAATCCTATTTCTGGAGATACACCGCGCATCTGTGTCTGGCACGCTTAAAATTCAACATCTAGTGTCGAATGCTTTCCTGTTAGCAGTTTTAGAAAGGAATTACAAACTGAGAAGTTGTCTTCGTCATCTGACCAAGATTCAAAATTTCGAGGTCCATCATAAGAAAGCTCATGCGTTGCTTCGAAATGGAAATTGGTTATAACTAAAATAAATTACAATTGTTTCCACTTTGTCATTATCATGTTTATTATTTCGTATATTTTTTCCTGAGAGTTTCAGAATCTATTTAAATCGTAGCAACAAAGCATCATTTGCTTTTATTTCTTAAAGTAACCATAAAGTTTCAGCTTTCTTTATCCTATAACAATATATTATTCTTTGTTTTCGGACATAACCATGAAGGAGCATTGACTTGTGAACTATCTTTCAAAGATGTGAAAATGAATTTTTTGCATAAACCGGGGTCTAGCTTTCTTTAATTTATAGAACTCATTTTATCATTTCAAATATAAACAAAATAACCAATACTGAATGCATCCGACTACATTATATATAGCTGTTTTAAGTTGTACAATTAATGGAACGATTGAACTACGAATTCAATTTCGGTATTCTGAGGATTTTAGCTTTTTAAATTCGGAATCACCAGATTTAGGAATTCTGGATTCACTTTTTCTAGCGTATTGTTTCAGAGGAAGCTCCCCATTTAAATATTAATTACCTGGGTGATATTATGGCACATTATTTATCCTAGAACACTGATGAGCTAAATGCGGTTCAAATTTTAAAATATGACTTACTCTTCTAAGAGGGAATATATTTAAAGTTTCTTTGAAAATCCCCTAGAGACCTTATTTCCAAAGATTTTAGGAAGTAATTTTTTGTATAGATGGTCGACTCACATTTTTTTTTTTACATTTTAAGAACCACATAGTTTTATTTTTTTTGGGGGGGGGAGCCTCTTCCAATCGCGGCGGTCGAACACTTCCTTGACATATGATGACATCAAACATTTTTTTCAATAGATATATTTCTTCCAATATTCTATGCACTAGCATACGCCAGAATTCAACTTCGGTTATTTTCCTCCATTGGAAAACAGGACACACAAGATTGCTGAACAGACAATTTACTCCCTTGATATTGAAAGCAGCGAATGATTTTTCTATCCGTTTCGAATAATTCCGAATGACCGAATAGTTCTTTTTTCTTCTTCCGTCGTGTGAATTCTCAACTCTGACTCGAGGATTCATCAATCACTGAAAGAATGACCGTTATTATTCAAACTGCATTTTTATCGCCCTCATCTTTCAGTTTTTTTTAATCTTTTAACTTCCGTAGACGGAAAAAAAACATTTATTTTTAATCTAAATGAATATCTTTCCTTATTTTATTCGACAGAATGTCTAACGCTTTCGGCAGTTTGGATAAAGTAATGAAATACTATTGCTCGTACTTTTTGCATGTTTTTGAATATAAAATAAAATAATTGGAATTGAAAAAAATTGGAATGCGTTCTTTTTTCACCTAAACAAGTGATACCAATTAAAACAATTGCAGCCGAAATTAAATATTTTTCATAAATAATTCAATTTCTTTCGATCTTCAAATTCTCAACAATTAATATACATATTTTAACATGGATATGTCTTTCTAGGATGAATACAAGAAATTGTGTTATTGATTTTCTTTTCAGTGAG
This sequence comes from Araneus ventricosus, assembly GCA_013235015.1. Classification (NCBI taxonomy): domain Eukaryota; kingdom Metazoa; phylum Arthropoda; class Arachnida; order Araneae; family Araneidae; genus Araneus; species Araneus ventricosus. The sequence goes on from BGPR01000292.1 coordinate 432,273, forward strand.
TCAAATGAATCAGATAACTGAATCTGTTATGTAACGTAATATAGTATGACTTAAGTTCCTTATTCTCTGAGATTCGTAAAGTACTGCAGTGATGTTCTGAACTTAGAGTAAAACCGTTTTGCTTTATAAGTGAATTTAGCAACAATTCCATTTACTTTATATTACACAAATTAATAATTTATTCTCTTCTAATGTATTTAATCACATAATTAAGTATTTTAGAGCAGAAATAAAAAAAGTAACATTCTCCTAAAATACTAGAATGTGATTTTTGAGTTAAACGGAATAAAAAAAATTCTGGTATAGAAAAAAAAAGAACCTTCGTTTCCAAAGCTCTTTTTAGATTTGTATGTTAAATTACCGGCTGCTCTTCTGCTGTAACGAATATTAATCAGAATTCAACGGTAATAAACGTATTTTAACGCCTCTAAGAAAAACCTTTAAGATATATGATTGCAGAATATCATCTGGTGGAATATGTATTATTCATTTCAATAGGAACCCAATTTATTCTTTCAGAAAATACGAAGTAAAAAAAGTGAGGGTATTTGTAGCTCTTTACTGAATCTTACCCAACTGCTGTGCTTATATGGAAAAACATAGGATTTTTTTTCTTTAATCAAAAATAATAGGTCTTCAAAATCCTCAATCCAAACAATAAGAAATTCCAATCCTAGATAATATACGACTTTTAAGTAATTTTCAATTTCTTTTAGCCTGCATTACGACGCAGAGCATTTTAAGAATAAGTTTGAGGTTAATCTATATGTTTCTTCTTCGATGTATATATGCATAAAGAAACTTCTTTCATAGCTTTAAGTTGTAAAGATATGATTCCATTGCATTGCCGTCATAGAATTTCATCTCATTTGTGCTATTATTATTTCCATGCTAAGAATCGTGAGTCCAACTTTTGCAATCTAAGATTCCGAGTTGCAATGGTTACCAGTAAAAATTAGCTTAATTTTTTCTTATAAAAAAACTTTGCGGGACCTTTTATTGCGATTCCACTGAGAACAGAACTTAAATATAGCTGTTATTTCCAGAAGAAAAGAGGTCTTTTAACCGTACGTCTTCACGTACTTTTCACAATTTCTCTATCACTAACATACTTTCTTTCATATCTTTTAAGAGATGCAATTAAGTTTTAGCCGTTCCTTTCTCTGTTTTACGGAATTTTTCTTGCTTTTAATACACATTTACGGAAACTTGTATTTAGGTTATGAAAGAAAGGTACAAAAGTTGTGGTATCCAACTTTGAGTGTTTCAAATGACTGCTGCTAAAATGCAAATAAGAGTTTTCCATCTACTGTTGAAAAACATCGAGGAAGAAGAGTAGAATTAAATTTCGGAATAATTTTTACTTTGAAAATGCGCATCAACATTAGGGTTCGGTTCCTTTCTAAACATAAAATACTTCTAATAATCCCTTAATTTTATAAATTGAATATTTTTTAAATATAAATTTTAAAATATTTCGCTTCGAAATAACCACTTACAAAATTTAACCATAATCTCTATACTCTAAAAAAAATCTCTTTCTTTATGTTTATTTATGTAAAATCTTCCATTTTATGAAAATTTGCGAGTCTTTGAACATTTAAATAAAAGTGGGCATATAGGCAAACCAACTGAGTTTGGGGTTAAAAATATAACAAGGTTAAATGCACCTCAAGCAATTATTTTCCTCAAATTCTGTGAGCTAAGGAAGCAAATTAAAATGACTGATATTTAGTTCTCTGTCATAGTCCAAAATTTGCCACATTTAAATATTGTTTGCGTTTCCTTACGAATGAATACTTCAATCTGAATTCCTTATAAAGCTTTCCTAAACATTATCTGTGATCTTAGAAAGCAACGATAAACGGTCTCAGTGGAAAGGATAAAGTTTGATGCTTATTCTTGGTACTAAGAGGACAATCTGAGAAGGCTTGTGTCGATAATTGATTAGGCGTATCGTGATATATCTGTTCATCTCAGTTAAATAATTTTCAATGTCTATTTATACAAATTTACTTAGTATTAAATATTTCTCTCAAAAACTTGTGGCTTTAAAAGATATTTCGGATTGTGTAAAATTAATTGAATTTACTCTACCAGCACTAGATTATTGCATTAAAACGATGTTTTAAAATAATAATCGTTTAAACGAATGACATTTTTACAACCACACGACGATCTCATGGAATCTTCGTATTTCTCTTTTTTTCATAATTTAACTATCAGTAGTTCGCAATTTTAGTAGTGAAGAATTAAGATAACTTTGCTTAGAAACATCTTAAGAGCCTTTCAAACTGTAATTTAAAATGCAACCTCATAAAAAGATCGAGAGTAGATCAAAGAAAAATTAGAAACATGTAATTTTCTTTTCAAACGACCATTACAGTATTTAACCATTTGTACAGAAAATACTATATTATGTAAGAATAATTTGAAGCGTTTATTCTTTCTCCTAGTAAAATCTTAAAACACAAGGCCAATTATTACAGATTTGGATTTTCACACAGTTTTATTTACCCTCCTCATTCATTTTTTCCTGGTTTGGAGAATATACCTAATGTTATATTTCACCAACTAATTATGATATATGGTGCGCAAGAACTCAAATGCTATGAATTCAATGAATTCTAAAATCCGTGACTGAATTGGATTCGAAATTTATTTTCAGTGTCAAAACGAAAGTTTTAGGAAATCGATATCTTAACTTGGTTCGAGAGCGATTTATTAAATAGAAACTGAGAACCGATAGATGTTCATGTATACGAAAGAAAATTGAAACTGATTTTCCTGCCGCAAAAATAAGAAAGGCGACAGCTGTTAGTTTATTATTTCGCGGCTGGGATTTCTGAGTTAATTTTGTTTCTGAAGAATTATGAGACTTTGCTTCCTTTTCTTGTGTTGTTCTTCTTCTGCAGGTCATTGGGTTGGATGCATGTAACAGATGTACTTTTGTTAAGAGTTTCGTGTTTTTAACTTCGACACGTCGTCTTTGGGAGAGTTATTATTATTATTAATATTTTGTAACTCTGCTGTTTTGTGTTTTGATATCTTGTACTTTTTTATAAAGTTTTTAAAAGCAATATCGCAACTCTGATTTTTTTGCGTTTAGAAGCAACTTCAAAGATTTGTTTCGTATTTTATGTTTCTTTACTAAGCATCTTCCTATTTCCTTTTTATTCTGCTTCTCTTCCGGGATTTCGTTTTTATTATATGCACAGAATATAATATTAGTTTAGTTTCAGATGGAACTAACTTTATTATAAAAAATATATAAATAACTGACAAAATTAGTAAATTGATGGGAAAAGGAATAGCACATACTTCTGAAAATTTAATACAACAATCGATTTATTTTTTAGTTCTTTCATGCCCTTTGCTTTCTCATATTTCTGAATCTTTTTGTTTTTAGGAAATTTTATACATATTTTTATTTCATTTCATTAGAAGAAAAAGCATTTTTAATTAAAAAGTAAAACATTCCTTTATTTTTAACATTTATATTTTGTAGTAAAGGGGTGATTCCAAATAATGATAAATAAAGCTAAAAATATTACATCATAATATATTGGAGAATATCGACAGAACTAGAACAATAAAAATGATGATAAAATTTCTAATAATCCATCCAAAATGCATTTATTGTTCAAAATCTACAGTTAATAATTGCTGTTAATTGTTAATCTCTATCAGAATAAATCTGTGCTGTAATTGCTTCATACCAATCATCAGAGTAAGCGATTAACTTTTCTTAAAAGTGAGGTTATGTTCGTCAGACGCTCCTCGAAAAATAGCCTTATTTGAAATAAGTCATCTTGTTCGTAACGAGTCAAAGTTACGACACTTGTTTTGGCGTTAATGTTTTATTTGAGATTTGTTTAGTAAAAAAAACCACGAAGAATTTTCTTTTTATTCTTAACTTTGAAACTAACAATTTTTAGCCGCAGCTTTTCAATTTTTTAAAGAAAATATGTTAATTTTAGTTTTGGACATCTCATTTCATTAGTTCGGGCGGGGGAGGTGGTGTTTCCCAAAATTATTTAGCATACTAATTTTAATATTCAAAATATAATAAAAAAGGATATGTTTGGCATATATTGCTTTTCAAAAGAAAGAGAAGTCAATTTGCTGTAGGCTGTAAGTTTTCAAAAGAAATAGTATTTTCAAATAAAGTTCACCATTTTTAAAATACATCCTCGAATCTGCGGCAGACCGTTTCCTAAATACCTTAGCTTGTTTTTAATTTTTATTTATTCATTTATGATGCTTTGAAAATATTTTATATAAAAAATGTAAATCTTTCATTTGATATAAAGTAAAAGATTTGAAGAAACAAAGAAGACTTTATCATTTTAATAAAACACTCTATAACATGCTAATAAAAAAGATGATGCAACTCTACGGATCTAATCTTTTGAAACATAAACATACACATTTTAAAGATTTAAAAAAAATTAAAGCGATGACACTTCTTCAGAGCATTAGATCTTATTTCCTTCCATCACCGTTTGAAAATCAAAATTACTTCAGCTCCATTTGCTCTGAACTGTATTCATCTAAATATGTTATTAGAAGACAGAATATTAAAGATTTATTTAAACATTGACAGCACGAATTACTTCGCTCTCCTGCAGCTTCATTCGTAGAAATAAAAAGATTCTATGTGATGAAAAAAGCTACGGATTTTACTTCCGCCATTTTGTCCTCGCAACAGATAATTTAGTCACTTATTATTTTTTTCGGAAACAACATTCTATATTCATTTCGTTCCGAAATGTTTTGAATGTCTCGGAAGTTCTTTTGCTATTTTGTCATGTGGTCTGTCATTTCCCTGTCGATAATTCATCAATCATTGGAAGAATATTCATTATCATTCTAAATACATTCTTCATAGTTATAGTTTTGCAGCTTTCCGTGTATGGAACTTTTCGATGACTTCAATGAAACATTGATTTTTAATCTAAATACAAATGCATTCCCAGTCTATTGAGAAGAATGTCGACTGTCCTCCACAGGTTGATTAAAGTAATGTATCACGTTTTGCGTATAATTTGGAACATATAACAGAATGCTTACAAGCGAATAAGATGAATTCAATAGCATTTTTTTGAAATATGTTCGGTGAATAATCTGTTTTGAATCCAAACCAGAATTGAATTTAAGAATTGAGTTTTTTGCAACCTCTTTTTTAAAAGCGAGGTTACAAAATAATTAAATTTCTATATCACTTCTGATTAGCAGCCTAGTAGCCTTGCTTAGTGTGTAGTGAAAAGATCACTCTTCGTTGATTTTGATATGTAGAATTGCCAGCCGTGGCCATATGATGATCTCTTACCCTCTTTCCCCAAACGTGCAAACCTTGCCAAAATGAAAAACACTTCATCCATCATTGTAAATACTAGAAAATCACCCGTCATGGTTTGACGGGTGCAAATTGCCTCTTAATTCGAGAGATTTCCCGTCAAATTTGATATGTTCATATAGTTATATATGCGAGAGAAATGTTTAACATTGATTGAAAATAAATAAAATAAACATATGTTCTATGACAGGAAATTCTTTTTTTATTTATATATTTCTTTATTCAAAAAACCTCTTGGTAAACAACATTCCGTTTGAAGTATTTTTCGTTGTTTAAGAATTTTCCTTGTACTTCAGATGACTTTGTGTAAATTTTAACGTGATTGGGGTTCCTAGACCTAGAAAGTGCAACATAGAGCTGTCCATGTGAAAAGACAGGCTCATCGAAGTAAATTCCAACCTGATCGAAAGTTTGCTCCTGCGATTTGTTTATTAACCTTATTTTTAATTTCGGAAATTTCCATAAAGTATAGTAAAAGTTCAAACACCTGTTACAACATTCATTGCTTAACTTTCTTTTAAAGAATCTTCTGTAAATTAAATATTTGAAATGTGTGAAGAAACTTGTTATATTATATTTGACATATATTTAGATGTTTATTTAAGAAAAAGAATTTAACAAAAATACCTGTTGTGTCATTAGCATATATTTCATTGTTAGAAAATACACTAAGTTTCAAAACACATCAGCTGTATTTTTTAATCAAATTTTAACCTTTAGTTAACTTATTAGATCAGTAAATGCTATTTATCGATGGAGACAAACCGAAGTTGAAATTCTAGAAATAGGTATATTAAAAAAATAAACAAAACTTGAAATGAATAAAAGTTTTTAAAGTTGAATATAAAGATTTTAATAATAAGAAAAATGTCTTAAAAATGACTTTACGTTCTAGAACTGAAATTTCTCAGGGAACACATAAATCAGTATTTTAAGTAATATTATAATAGAATGAACAGTTGGTCTTGTTTATTTATAGGTAAACGATGTGATGGATTAAAAAGGAATCATTTTCAAATACTTCCGACATTTTACACTGCTCTAATAAAATTTATAGAAGAATTCTAAAATAAATTATCATAAAACTTCACTTGATGGAAAATGCGCTATTCATTTCTAAAGAAACCATATCATTCACTCAAACATTACGTAGTTAGAAGAATCAAGAAACATTTTTTTCACTCTTCTTTTTTATTCCCAATTACTTTTACTTACTTACAATTACTAAAATAGAACCCTTTTCAAATATTTCAGGCATTTTCAACTACCCTACTAAAATTTATAGAAGAATAATTCTAAAATAAATTGTGATAAAATTTTATTTGATGGGAAATGCACTATTCATTTCTAAAGAAAGTATATCATTCATTTAAAACCACTTTGCTAGAAGAATCAAGAAACTTTTTTCCCGCTTTTCTTTTTCTTCCAAATTACTGTATCTTCAGCTAAAATTTGAGATTTTCTTGATCTGCATTCAAAATTAATACCATAAGATCATCACCCCAAATAATAAGACGTTAAAAGGCTTAGATAAAGGATTAAAAATGAAGCAAAACTTTAAGTATTCCTGGAATTCCTTTAGTTTATGCTTATATGGCACAACATAACTACTCCATTGTAAGCATAACTGGGAATTATTGTTTCTAAAATCTTTTCCTGAAAAATCTATAGATTGAAAGGATTTTTTCTATTGAATTCCCATAAGAGAATTTCATCTCATCCGAGGTTATTATTGTTTCTTAAAACTAATTCAGAATAAAAATTCTTAGCGGTAAAAATTAGCTTATTTTCCTCTGAAAATACATTAAGAGGCCTTTTATTGGAACTCCACCGAGAATAGAACTTAAAAATAGCAAACAAGACAGCGTTTGTTTTTCCTGAAATAAGAACTTATTTAAGAGTAATTTTTCGCTTTCTTGTGAGAATTTTCCTTGCATTATGCGGTAAAAATAGTCTTCTAAGAGAGTTATTTAATGTTTTTCCATTACCTTTCGTTATATTTTTAATTTTCGAATGAATATATGCACATGGCCTTTTAAGTTTGGAAAGAATGGATGAAAACTCAGATATATTCATTTTTAAAGTAAATTTTAAAAGTTTTGTTTTCAATTGAGTTAAGTAAAAAGCATTAAAATGTCGCATTCCTCAGTTTAAAAAAAATAGAAGTATGATTTTTTTTCTTCAACAGTAATGGATTTATGATAGAATTTTAAATTTTTATTCATTAATCCCTTGGGCACTATTTTGTTCTATCTTATAACAGGATAACATATTCTGTATTAGTTATTTATTTTTATTTGAATTCATATAAGAACTTCAAAGGCATCTAAGTTCTTACGTGGTTGTTAACATTTTGTTTAATCTCTTACAATAATATCATTAGACCTTTCAATATGAGTATTCTGTAATACGATGAAGCCTGGTTTATCTTTTAAGAGCAGTGATTAAAATGTGCCAACAATAAGATTCTTATTATCTTACGATTACTACACAATTCTTGCATTTAATATGTTGTTTATTTACATGTCTGTAACTGCAAATGATTATATTTCTTGCTAGTTGTTCCGGTCATTTTTTCTGCTGCTTTCTGCTCTATTGTATAACTTTCTGTCACTGATTTACTATTTATTCTTGTTTGTTGCAAATACCGTAGGGATAACCAGCGTTATTTTTTTCAGAGATTGAGTCAATGATTTGCCAGTAGTGAATATGAATTCACTCTTGTTTAGTCATCACAAATATTCATACTTGCAAAAGCTAAACAAATATGAATAAAAAATGCATACTCTTTTCGAATTAAGAACTGGAATTCTTAAGTCTTCCTTTGGAATTTTTTCCCTTCTGCCGGACTTCCTAATGAATTAGAAATTTTCTTCACTGTCAATTTTCTTAAAATATGTTGAGCAAATATTTGTTCAGCCAATTTTAACTTTTGTTCTATTTCAAAGCACACGGGCTTCGTATTATGTTTTTGGGTGTTAATTATTTTATATCTTATTTATTTTTCCAATCTACAAAAAATAATTTTATGAAACAATTATCTTTTAATATCGCCCATCCAAGCGTAATTTATTTTCGATATCCTGATTTCAACTTTCAGCTCTTCACTGTAATTATGGATAATGTAGTCTTCCTTGATTACGTTAGTCGTGACTTTTGGCATCTGGAACATTTGAGGTACACTAAAGTCTTGAATTAAGTTCAGCAATGCCAGTCTTACTTCAGCATCATGCATTGTTTCTAAAGGGCCACAAGGGCAAAGTTTTGTGGTATTTTCAAGGCAGTTAATTGAAGTTTGGTATTCACTGCGTGGAGTTGATTTAAAATCAATCAATGTGTCTTAATTTTGAAAATTAAAAACTTTGGCCTTACAAGCGTGTTTCACTGTTGTTGGTTTCGTTAAGTCTATCTACCTTTTAAAGTCTACTAATTTATCATTATTTCCGTGTCATCAAACTATTAACGTAAACAATAACATTTATTTCATAATTATTAATGAATAGTAAAAGTTTCAAAATTAAAGATAATTGCTGTGTAGTTTCTTAGCTCAATTTTTTTTATCTAAGTAACTAATAACTAATTCAAAATATCAATAAAGACAGGGAAGCAATTATCTCTGAAAGAATTATCTCTTTTTATATGCAAGCAGTTGCTAATATACCAGCATGAGATGACGCTTATTGTGACAAAGTTTTCAGAAGTGTTCTAATTGGCTCTGCATATATATGGGTTAATTATAATGATTATAAAATATCAGGTTGATTTCATAAAGCTTGATGAATTTCCAATTAGCCTGGTGCTTTCCAAAATGGCAAAAACACAGATTTTTCAATAAGCCTTTAACATATATAACGAATTTAGTATTCATTTGTTTTTTGGACACTGAAACTCGGACAGCACATAATTAACATACATATTTTTAAAAAATAGCAGTCGTTTCACTTATCGTTTCACATCATTTTTAATCCTTTAAAGGTTATTTCTTCCTGTCGAACAAACACTCATCACCGAGTCGATTCATGAAGCATTCGAACTATGTCTATTATTTTCTAACTGCATTCTTCATCCTCCTTTTCTTAGCAGCTATCCAATCCGCGACATCCTAAAAAGGTATCGCAACATTGATTCTTAATATAAATGCAAATGTTTTCCTAGTCTATTCTGAAGATCATCGTCTGGTATTTACATCTTGTTTAAAGTGGTCAAACAGGGTTCAAACTTTGAACATGTTCTGGAACACAAAACAAACTATTTACAATGGTAAAGAATAAGAATTTACTCCTATTTCATAGAAGCCAGAAATAAGAATTTTATTTTTCCAAAACGACTATGTAGGAAAGATTAAATTTTCCACATTAATAAATAAATGTCTTCCTTATTTCACTAAAATGCATTAAGCTTTCTAAATTTCGGTTAGAAGACATGTCCTAATTGATTACATGAGACCGAATCATCTGAAGTTTTTGTATGACAGGTAAATCAATCATCTAAAGCCGTAAAGTATATGGAGTATATTGGGAGTTTTACAGATTACTTGGAAATCTTAAAATAACGATATTCTGCACGTAAGTAAAATTCTTCTTCTTTCTTTCATTCAAAACATTAACCATATACTTAAAATCATATAAATTAGTGAATTTTTTTCTGCTATATACAAATTCCTTAAAAATGAAATTAACCCTTCAAAAATGAAATGAATGACTAAATACATTAAACATGGATGTGTGATCTATTTAGCTGAGGGGTAACTAAAGAGAAGAAACTAAAATTATTCTTACCTCTTTACTTTCCAAAGCACTTTTTCAAAACTCTGGTATGAAATTACTTGAATATCACTTTTACTGCACGGAAGGAAAATAATGAGAATTGAAATGATAATAAAGATATATTGAACAATTCTGATATATAACAACAAAATTTCTATTGAGATGTGTAGTATTTGAAACCACAACCAATCGGTAAATATAATTCAGTGAAATTCGCTGAATATATTTTCATTATGCATTACTCAAAAACTGCACCTTCAACAAAAATTTATGAATGTCAGGTTCTTTATACAGAAATTATAGTTCTACATAAATAATACAAACCCACGTATTACAGCATTCTAACTATAGAAAAAGTCATAAAAAGCTTAATATCTTTTAAAAGTCTATTTTAGCTCGTGCCACAACTAGTGAAAAAAACACGATGAATAAAAGTTTCTTTAATCTTAAAATTCTTAATTTTCTTCTTAATTTTGAAATAGCTTTTTTTCATGGCATTGAAATGAGAGAATTTTATGTCATTTATGGTGTTATTATTACTGTAAGGAAAGAATGATGAGCGTAACCTCAGCAAATTAAGATTCCGAGCTGAAAATTTACCACTAAAAATTAGCTAAATTTGTCTTCTAAAAATGCATTTCTGAATCTTTTGTTGCAACTCCTCTGAGGATACAGCTTAAAAATAGCAAAAAATATATGGCTCCTGCTGCGAGGAAAAAGAGAATTCTATGCGAATAATTCGCGTCTTCGCATTCTTTTCAAATTTTATCTTGAGTTATTTTGCTAAAAATGCTTTTAGGAGTTTCACTTAAGTTATTTATGTTTCCTTTCTTGTTATATGGAATTTGTGCAGTATTTTTTTTACTATTTTTCAGCAATATGATATAGTAAAATACACTGTGTAACTAAGTGCAAAAAATGTGAATATTTCAACTATAATTCTTTTAACCCCTTAGCATACAATGGCGTCTTAGACACGTGCATCGGATAACGGAATTTTTGCTATTTAAATCTGTATTTAACTCATCGTAACAACTAATTTATATACAAAAATCATCTGGGCACGCATAAATGTCTCAAGTATCCTTAATAGACTATCCTTTAAATAGACTGAAATAATAAAAAAATATCCCAAATGTGTGGTGGCATCTAATTAGGAGGTTAAATAATATCGTATGGCAAGGGTTAAGCAATGAAAAAACATGCGAATAAAAGATTTGATGTTAATACTTATGCATAATCTGTTCTGTGTTCACATATATTTTGGCATTACAGTAGAAATTCTTATGGTTATAGAATAAAGTTCATGAATTAGGCACTTATATTTAAGTGTTAGAAAATCCTAATCTCTTCGTATCTTTAAATGACTAAATTTTCTTCTGAAGAGTCTAAACGATTCTAATAATTGAGTGCAAGTCCATAAATCAATAACTTCGTTATAGGAAGATTTTCAGTTTATCTTCATTTCTTGGCAACAAATACTATTTAAAAATTTCTAATACAATTCTATAAAATTTTTGAATGTATTTTTCTTGGTCTTTCGTTGCTTGGTCTTTTGAAACAAATGATATCTACTGCTTACCGAAAATTAAATGAATCGCAAATATTAAAGCAAAGATCCACATAAGGAAACTTTATCTATACTTAAAAAAAGGCAAAAGTTTGTGTGCGTGTGTGTGTGTGTGTTTGTCTGCGATGTCCAGACGAATCTATCGCACTTACAGAGATGAAATTTGGTACACAGGTATTCGTAATGGTGACTGAATGCACCTCGAAGTGGAAATTTTAATATTTAATCTAGAAATTTTTTAAATAATGTTTTGCGTTACTTTGGTTGATTTTTCGCACTAATTTCTCAATAGAATGGTTTCGAATAATTGTACGACAAAAATAGATACACCATCGGAAAGATCGATTTCCGTTCTAATGAAGTTACCTTTGAATTTCTAACGTAATATACTGAATTTTGAGAATTTTTTAAAAAAATACCCAGTTTTGCCATCGAAATGTTACTTTTGTTTTTAAATTTGTTGCATCCGACTTTCTAATAACAATATTATTTTGAATTGTTTTCAGCTTATAACTAGAACGGTTCTGTCGGATTTAAAACATGAACGGTTAAAATATCTTTTCCCGTTTTTTTAAATTAATTTTTTTCTGGGTCGTTGAGAGTTATTTTTCTCGATCGAGTTCCTCGCGCGGCACTTCTTCGGAACGATGCTGCCAATTTTGATTGGCGGACGCGCAGGATACGTCATGACCTTCACCTGAATGAATTACTTCGATTATTATTTTCGGATTCGATTTTATATTTTGCTTTCTGTATAATAATCATTTTCACGTTCCAATTTTGTAATATTGTTTCGGATTAACGTACTCTGTACTGTAGCACGAAAAAAAAATAAGCAGGAAAATCAAATAATGTGTATCTTTTGTTTTGATTTTGTTTTCAAAACATTTTCATGTCACTGTGGGCGATTTTTTTTTCATTTTGTTAAAGTCCTAATTGCACGGGCAACGCCGTGCGTTTGGCAGTGTCTTAACGTGTTTAAGTCTCGCATATTTTACTTGAAGTATAATAATCATTTTCACGTTCCAATTTTGTAATATTGTTTCGGATTAACGTACTCTGTACTGTAGCACGAAAAAAAAATAAGCAGGAAAATCAAATAATGTGTATCTTTTGTTTTGATTTTGTTTTCAAAACTTTTTTATGTCATTGTGGGCGGGTTTTTTTTATCATTTTGTTAAAGTCCTGATTCCACGGGCAACGCCGTGCGCATACTGCTAGTTATTAATATAACGGTAAAAGGAATTGGTCGCCGAAGGCGGCTAGTAAATAATGAAAATTAAGCGCAATACTTTAATAATTTTTCTAATCCATTCTCATCAGGTGTTTTTGATCTATCCTATCAAATTTTTACTTAGAATTTCAATGATTAAATTCAAAATATTTTTTTCAGCATAAAAATGAAAACGTTTTAAAGATCAGTAAAGCATGAATTAATTTTCATGTGTTCCGAATTTATCCCAATTTATGAAGGAAAACATTTCTTAACACGCAGTGATAAACGAATTACTTCTGTATTTCACCAGAGATAAGATTTAAAAAAAATTTCGGAATGCAATTCATTTTAGCAGAAAAGGTAATGCACGTCAACCACGCTTTTGCTTAACTCAAACTTACTACAAATTGCAGCTTAATATATCTAACGTAACCCCACCACTTAGTAATAAATAATCTGGTTATAAATTGAATTAATGTGTAGAGGTTAAATTTTATGACTTAAGGCTAAAGTCAGATTTTACATGAGCAGGCTTATCTCTTGTTGGCTGCAAAGTGATGCTAATTTTCTTCCAAATTTAATTTTTCGTGTGTTGCTTTTGTTCCTCAAGTAACAAGCACTCAAAATAATATGTTTGCTACTGTAACTATAGCAGTATTTCTACAAAATGAAATCAAATTACCGAAGATATATCTCGAAGTTCCTTGCTCACATGTTGCTTTAATCTAAATTTACAATTCTGAAGTGAGATTGAAGAAACAAATTTATATTAGAAGCAAATTTATAACGTTCTCTGTTGCTAAATGTTTTTTTTCTGACAAGAGTTCGAAATTTCGAAGACATTGAAATGTACAGTATTTATTCTTTTTTTATCTAAAATATGTATTCATAAAGATATAATTTTGTGAAAAATATATTGAGACTTTTAAAAAAATGAATGGGAATATTTATAAATAGATTATTTTTATTCTTCCATAAGGTACTAATATTTTCCATATGAGCATACAGATATTTTCCCATATAGAGTTTTATCTATATTGACGGGCTAGTGCGACTTCATACTGTCTCTACTCTTATCAGTTATTTGATCACTTCATTCCCTATGCTATCCAAGTAACTTATTTGTGGTGAATAGTTTAATTGCCATAGGGGAAAACAGAAATGTTAACTCTATCGTTTAATTCCCTATGATATCCAGGTAACTGATTTGTGGTGAATGGTTTGATTGCCATAGGGAAAAACAGAAATGGTAACTCTATGAAAGGCGGAAAGCTAAACCTCAAACGTTATGTATTGATTACTTTGAATGTGGGGAAAGACCTTTCCTGCTTCTTCGTGTAAACAACCTCTGTAAGAGTTTTCTTCTAGTTTGTATTCTAATTGCTAGATATGATGTTCCTTTGGCTAACATTTTTATAAAACATTTACATGATTCTACTTGCAATTACTTACAGAGTCTTAAATAAGCAAATAAGGTCAAATGTTTAGGGATTATTCAATAACAGGGGATTAACAATATATGAAAAGAATTATGTTTTCAATTATTAACAAAGAATTAGTTTTGATCATTACCTGTAGAACACTACTTGACTCCAAAATTAATAAAAACTGAGCAGACTGAAGAACTTGTCGCCTGACAGATTGAACAGTTTTTTTATTTAATACAGATTTATTCAGGAGTTGGGAACAATGCCTACAGTCCCAAAATTATACGAATAAAACCAGATTTGATTATTTTGTCATGAAACTAGGATCTATTGGAATCGTAGTTTACAATTTAAACCACCTGATGGCAATTGGTGTAGCGATGCGCTACATACCATAAGGAAATTGGTGAGATTAGTGCCTCATAAATATATTGTGTTTCATCTTCCGGTCAGAAGCTCAGATGTCGAGGAATCGCATTTTCTCGCAGCATTACGCAACATTTCTGTTGTTCATGCTTTGTCACACCATCAGAAGTCACGCTTAATGTTTTAATAAATGCAAATCATTGTGAACTACTATTAAAATTTCCACAGGCTTCATCACTGATCAGAATTTTCCTCGAACTTTACAGATCTAGGTATTCTGGAGCGATGTGACCTAACCTTTTGAACATAAACTGCGTGTATAAACCTTTCTAAGTCCAATTCAACCATATGTTTGGCTCTTGCGCCATTAAACCCACTAAACCTGAATCCAAACCTTTTAAATCCAATATCTGATTTTTGAAAATGCAGTGATTGTCATCAAAAATTTTAAAAGATTAAATAATTTTAAATTTAAATTTTAGTTTTTAAAGAGGCGCATGAATAAAACTGAATTATAAACATAAATCACAGGGAATATTTCCCCGATTCTTACAGATATGACACAGGAAATGCCTTTTCATTATATTTAAAAAGAATTCCTTACTTATGAAATCTACTTTTCGTGTCTACTTTTTTTCTTATTCCATGATTGCAGGGCATATAAGGAAATTTCAAGTGGTTCTGTAGAACTGGGTAAAATTGATCATATCAAAATTATTCAATGCCTTCAGAACGGTTAAATCATTCTGTGTCAAATATCGTTACAAGAGTACTGTGTTCAAATCTGTAGAATGATATGTTACCGTGAATTTTGCCGCAAGACAATAAATTAAAATTACTATTCTGTAATATATACATAAAATTAAAGTAGAAATTAAATCAATCAATTTGTTTCGTCACTGAGTAGCTGAAGTTTCATTTCTTTCCCTTATACGATTTATATAGCTTATTTAATATTATCGTTTTAGCTTTTATTTAAGTAATTTTCTTAAATTATTAACCTCAATTCAATAATATTTTAAGTTTTATAAATTATTTAAAAATAAGCTCATTTCATCTTCTTGATGAAATTAAAATTTCCTGTCGGAATGGGCATACATAAACAGATGTAAAATATTTTTAGCAAAAGTATAAACACTTATTTTACTTATGCCATCATCCGAAATTCCTTCTTTTCCCCGATGCCATTAATATCCTCATTTATTTTATCAAATCAGTTATAATTAAATGCTACAAGGTACATGAGAAAAGAAACCTGTATTACTTCATTCATCAAAATAATTTTTAGGATATATTTAGCTATAAACTTTGGGAATGACCAAGGATTTGATTTCTTCGTAAAGAACCAAATGTAACTTGAAGTTTCTGAAATAATAATAAAAAATACTAGAACTCTTGGAAGTTTCCCTGAAAAGGGGACACTTTTAACTGTTATTCTTCACTTAATATAATGTTTTCTTCTTAGAATAAAAGGGAATCGAAAATCCAACTCCCTTTGGAGTTATTTTTAAATTTATCATTTGAGCTCAGTGGTCGAAAGATTTACTTTAACAGCGACGACATCAACTATTTATTTCTCACTCCGCTTCCTTCTCTTGAAATATTTAATCTTTTCTCTGAAATAAGCGATGGAATAAACTTCCGCCATTTTATCCCATTTTAACTTTAGACGTTGAAGTCCGAGCAA
>BGPR01000292.1:463663-525592 GCA_013235015.1 Araneus ventricosus
ACGAATTTTAATTTTAGGCATTATTATATTTTCTCTTGATTTGGAGGGGGACCAAACGTCCTTCTGATGGTGTGGAGCGAAAGTTTGGAGGGGGGGCTGCTGGCTCAGGTGTCTTCCTCGTCGTCTGATCGCGGTTCAAAATTACAAGGTCTGTCCCAAAATAGCCCTCGTGTTGCTTGAAAATGGGATGTTAATATAACTAAACTAAATTTTTTGTTTTAAAAATATTTTTTTCCTCAAATTGAAATGGCATATTTTAATTTCATTGACTCATTTATTATTTATTAAAGATAAGAATGGTGAGCGTAACTTCAACAAATTTCAAATCAGAACCAGAATGCTTACCAGTAAAAATTAGCTTAATTTGTTTTCTAAAAACACACTGCAGGGCCTTTTATTACTACACCAATGAGATTAGAGCTTAAAAATAGCGATAAAGATAGGTTTCTTATTGCCTGAAGAAAATACTGATATGCGAGGAATACTCCGTGCTATTTTTAAAATTGGAATTGAGTTAAGTAGCTAAAAACTGCTTTTAAGATTTTAAATTATGTTTTGCATTTTCACGATGTGTGGGATTTTTTGGTATGTAATCTTTACTTAACATAAGTGCATTTAAGTAATAAGAATGACTTGGAATAATGTAGTATTACAATGCAGGCCGAATGAGGTGGATGAGACTTTCGATTCCAAATGTCTTTTTTGTCAAGGATCTACAGTATTAATTTTAAAGATTTGAAAATCCTAGTAGCTAGAGATTGAAACTTTATAATACTGAATATTTTTACATGAAATTTATCAATAGTTCGAATAATTTCATTTATCTTAAATTTTCCTTGAATAGTTAAAATAAGCATTTACATATAAATTTTAAGTGCTACGTTATTTTACTTTCCTTTACGCTTTTGAAATTACAGACATTATATCAAAGATCTAAGCTAAAAAAAAAATAATACCCTTTTTTCATGTTTATTTTTATAAAATATTCTGTTTCTTAAAAAATATAATCCATGGTTTGAAACAATGAAAAACGTCACTATAATGGCTTGCTCTATCTACAGAAACAACGAAGTTCACAGGTAAATTGATTTTTTGGCCACCAGATATAAGCTTCTTTCCTGTTTCTCTAGGAAACCAAGAGTCTTTGAAGTTTGGTTCTCGGAACATTTTTTAACAGTATTCAACAATGAGTGTGCGATATTCATGGGATATATTGGTCCGCGGTTGCCTAGTGATAAGATCTCTGCTTTGGCGCCAGAGGGTTCCAGGCACGAAGCCCGATTCCACTGAAGATCAGCTGTGCATGGAGCTTGCTGCACATTAAATCATAAGTAGTGGGTCAAACATCCTCCAGCTTGTGTGGTACTGAAGTTTAGGGAAGGGGCGCCAGGTGAGGTATCGTCCTCGTCACATGACCGCGGTTAAATTTACGAAATCCGTCCCAAAATATCTCTATTGTTGCTTCAAAACAGGACGTTAATATTGATATTAAAATCTTTCATGTTTAGTCTAAAAACTCTCAAATCGTAGTCAATGACTAGGCTGATATAAAAACAAACACTTTTATTAAAATAACATCATAGTCAACTCGACTAAAAGTTAAATCAAAATCTTTTAACACAGATCAATATTCAAAGTTAAGCATTTGCAACATTCAACTTACTCTAAATTCCAATCCTATTAAATTTGGACGTCTGCCTAAAAGTAAATGCCTAGGAATACACGCGTAGAGTATAGCTAAGATATGAAAAATCCTAAGAAAGTCATCAGTCAGCCATTCATCCATTTAAAGTTAGCCTGTGAAAAACGGAAGAGAGACGCGAAGTAGCTAAGCAGGTAGGTAAGTGATTGCCGAGATGCATTGCTTGCTTGCTTTTATAGAGATGCCTTATTTACATAATCCTGAAAGCTAATCGATGCTGTTGCAAATGCTTAGTGGTTAGAAGTAGTGAGAACCAAAATGAAAAAAATTTCTGGGTTCGAAAAAAGTTCGGACCTCGATTTAAGATCAAGTTTCCTAACAAATATAATTAAACTAAACTTAACTGAATAGTACCTTGTATAAATTCATGCAATTTTGCTTGTAATTGATTATTCAAAAAATGAAAATGTATTTTTTAACATGATAGCCCTCAAGCTGAAATTAAGGATATTAAAATAAAAAAGTTATTAAAAATATCCAGAAATTATCCTAAACATAATTATTAAATATAAGTACAATATTTGAATAATTATTCTCACAAATTCTCTTCCGTCGTTTTTAATCATTTCCATCAGTCTTATTCAGAAATTCTATTATTAAACTCAAAATACCGCTTTCAATATAAAAATGGAAAATCTACTAGACATTAATTAATTTTAACGTCCAATAGATATACTCCATGTTAAGAAGAAACTTTTATGACACACAGCGATAAGAAGCATGCTCCTGTACTTAACCAAAGATAAGATTATTTTTAAAAATTACGAAATATAATTCCTTTTAGCAGAAAAGATAGGATAAGACAACCACGATTTTTACTTACCTCAAAACTTAATTGAAGCTAAATAGCTTTAAAATTAACACCACCACAGAGTAATAAATTATCTGTTATAAATTAGGCTAATGTTTAGAGATTAAATTTTACGACTTGGGGTTATAGAGAAATTTTACATTTACTTGTTTATCTCTTGTCGGTAGCGAAGTGTTGCTATTTTTCTTTGACATTTAACATCCTCTGTCATTTTTGGTCGTGAAGTAATAAGCACCCTGAAAAATTTGCTTGTGCCTCAAACCCTCACATATTTTCTTTAGAACATAATCAAACTATCCTAGATATCTCTGAAATGTCTTAACTCACATGTTGATTCAATCCGTGTAAGATAATGGACTGAAATACTTAAGTGAGAATAAACAAGAAAATTTATATTAGGAGTGAATTTATATCAAGTTTCAAATTGCATCAGTGTTTATTTCTATTACGAATCACAACGTTTGTACGCATTACACACTGTTCATTATTTTCTAATTTAAAAATTTGTTCATAAAGGTAAAAACGTTTTCCAAATATCAATTTTTAACGCGATTTAAGATAATGAATGTAAATATTTTTAAATATTTAAAATAAATGGCATTTTAATAACTCTACATCTTTTCATGGTTCGAAAAGATGCCTAAATATATTTTTCCTGCACTTCATAGTTTTATTAAAAAAAGCACTTAAATGGATCTTCTAATAATTGCCTGTAGACTGTTTACTATTCTTTAGGAGTGAAATAATTTAGGATTTTGCAGAATCATTAACTAAGTATGAAAATATTCTTTCCTTGCATATTCTTTCATCATAATATTAAGTACTGCCCATAGAACTCCGTTTAACACCATAAAGTAGTAAAAATGGAACAAGGAACAAAACATAGTGTTATCAGAATATTTGAGAGTTATTTTTTAAAGTACATGACTCTTAAAATGAAAAAACATATCACAACAGACATTATGGTGATACTATTAAACTATTATCAATTTTATTACATTTGTTTTAGAATCGTAATCGAATATTTTTACTGCCAGTTCCAACAACATGGAAATTTTGTTCTTTGTTCTAAAGATAGATAGATGCACAAGATCCTAAAACTGAAGAAAAAGATATCGAATGAATTATCCTAAAAGAAGAAGATGACATTAAATATATCTCATCTCCTTTTAATCTACATTTTAAATACATAATAAAAACTAAAATATTTTAAAATAAATATCAAGATATTTCTTAAGAATCTTAACACTCAAAATAGCTTCTTTCATTCCGAAAATTTCATCTCATTTATGCTATTAGTATTTTTAAAAAATAATTCTTTCTAAACTATAACTTACACTAACGAAGACTCTAGTTTATGATTCGTCGTTTCAAGAATTGACTTAATTTCTCTTTTAATAGTACAAGGTATTCATTACGCACGTTTCACACAAAAAAAAACTACTATAGAATTAAAATCGTTGGATCTAAAATTACCGAACTTGGATATAAAAATGAGGAGAAATTATTTCATTTTCTTTGGGAAAAAGAAATTAATTTCTAGAGACAATAAACAAGATTTATTAATGGCATTGATATAATATATATTTCAAACAACAGTCATAGCATACATGTTCAACGTGCTGTTACACACTGTCTGCATCCTGGTACAATCACATTATCACACAGCTCATTCACTCACTACGCACTCCGAACTAGCCTGCCAAAATTGGCTTAAGGCTTTGCATGGCCCGGAGGGGGAGGTTATTTTTATTATGTTCAAAGAAAATTATATACTACACCGAAACACTGGTGGACCAAGATACATCGAAATAGATTCAGAAATTTAATATAAAAAGCAAAATCAATGTTGCCACAACTCAATCAACCGGAAACGGCCGAGAGAAGTAACATAAAATGCCAGGGTGCAGAAACAGCAGTAGTTAAAAAAACCAAACAATAGTTTTAAAAAAAAGTCAATTTAAATCCAAGCACATAAAACACATGCGCACAAACAACACACCATAAAAATACAAGGTGTAGAAATCTAAAATGGACAAAAGTGATTAAAATGGCATAGTAAAAAAAAACTAAATAGAAAATCAACTAGAATTAAAATTAAAAGCTAAAATTTAAAAGAGTTTACATTGAACACAGATGATCACAGATAGCTTCGCTAATCTTAAAACAAGAGATCAGCTTGTCACGATTAATTTTACAATACAAAATGTTTTCGAGCCACGGTGGTTTAGCATTCTCTGTGGGTCTCCCAAGGTTAAACTCATTTGTATAGCTACACTCAAATACATAATGATAGGGGTCACCAATGGCCCCGCATTCATATAACACAGCTCACAAAGCCTGGATAATCTTGAACATATCACCCGGAATGTTATGGTGAATATCATCTTTCAACTCTGCAAAATTTCAAATGCTGTCGCTGAAACGAATTTCTTTTTTGTCTAATGTTATTAATCATCACATTTATTTTATTAATCATTCTTAAATGAGATAATTTTTATTGCATTTCATTTCATTAAGGAGTCCTATCTGGACTTGGTTAATAGGTGAAAGCTTTGTATTCTTAATTTCTCTATCCTTGTTTCCCTCAGGTACAAAATATAAAATTCACTTTTTATCAATTCCTATCAACAACCATTTTCTGCTCAAAACAAGAGAAATGTCACAAAGAAAATATGTTTCCTTTCATTAATCATAAATGTTTTTTTCTAATTATTTATTAATAAATTTTGGGAAAAATTGTTATATTTGATTTGTTAGTCCAAATATAACTTGATTGTTTTGTTCTGTTTTCAATATTAAAAAAAAATCGCCAGTTCTCTGGAGTGAAAAAAAAAACTAATTTTATCTGTTGATACCAGCACATCGAATCTTACTTTCTTTTCGGAGCAGATAAACAGATAAAAAAATGTATCTATTGTCTTTACAGCCGATGCGGCACTCGGAATGTTTACTAGAACAACAACAGCATCAAATATTTCCCTCATGCTCCACTTCCTTTCCGCGAAATATATATTCCTTCCTCTAAAATAAACTACAAAGTTAACTTCCGCCATTTTGACTCATTTTAACTTTGAAGTCCGTGCAACAGATAATTTATTCACTTGTTTCCTAAAATACGGTGTGATTTTCTTTCCGTTTCGAAAGACTGAACGATTCAGAAATACTTTTTCTTCATCTTCTGTCATGCAAAATGTCATCTGCAAGTCGAACACTCATCAGACATTTGTAGAATATCCGGTATTATTCTTATTCTTCATCGAACTCTGCTTCACAATTTTTCAAATCTGTAACTTTCTCAAGAAGGAATAGAAATATTGATTTTAAATCTAAATGTAAATATTTTGCCATGCTGTTCGAAGAATTGTCGTTCTATCTTTGAAATATAGTTTACTGCAATGAAATATTTATATTCGCTCTCATAATGCTTTTTGTAGAACAAATATAAAAATTATAAGAAACGCAAGAAAGCAAAATGTTTCACTTATTTAACTGAGGCATTGGTTGTCTTCAGTTTCTGCATCTTTCACCGAGGTTAACGTTCTGCAAGTGCAAAAATCTATTGTTTCATTTGAAATGAATTTAGAATTCTGAGTACAAACACTGTTAAAATGAAACTGTTTCAAAATCAACCAAGCATCTATATGTTTCCATTTAAACAAAAGTCACCATGCTTATTAGATGCAAATACTTTAATATATCGTTTTAAGCATGTTGCATCTGCATTTCACAAATGTTAAGATTATTAAAATAAATCATTTAATATATTTCAATCAAGAAGAAAAAAAAGACAGCGTTCATCAATGAAGCTTTTTTGCTGAACACAAAACATAACATAAAACTAAGCTACGCAAGTTGAAACTGACATTATCACTGAGTTGTAAATAATCTGCTATAATTGGGATAATAAAACTTAACACAAAACAATTTCAACCGCCTAGGATTTTTTAATCCGATTTTCAGTTTCATCAATTTTCCCTGAAATGGTTTTCTTTGCTATTCCTGAGCTTAAATAAATACGTAAAGCGTATACATTTTTACACCTATTACTATAAGAGTTTGGACTTAAAACAAAAATTAGATTACGAAAGATATCGCTTAAGCTTCTTACTCACATGTTGCTTCAATGCATGGGAGTTGGTTTGCTGTAATTCAAAAAGGAGTTTAGGCGAGAAAGGAAGATCTTATGTGGGAGTTTATAATCAATTTTCATGTTTCAGAAATGCTTACTTAAGACGAAATACGGAATGTTTCACTATAAAAAAGAACAAATTCGTTTAATAGAACGTTAAAAACTTTATTGTAAGGGAAATTTTAATCAAATAAAAATAAATTATGAATCTGACATTTTGGTTGCAGGAAAGAAATACAAACCTTGGAGGAAGACCATAAAGTTCATGCCTAGCTCATAATAATCATAAATTTAAAAATATTTATGATTCAATGAATTGTAAAAAATGGTTAAAAATCCTGATGAGTGTTGTTTTCCTTTGTTTCTTATTTTTTTACTTATAAATTTTTAAAAAATACATATTGTCGAAAATCAAATTTCAGTAAAATAACAGTTTTTGCTACTCAATTTTAGAAGCTATTTTATGCGGTCTTGAAAAATTCTGCAAAACTAAGATTGAGTTCTGTAAAATATTCAACGAAAGAGCTAAAACTTTTACAAAAAACTGTCTTTGGCTTTAATTAAGAGTATGACTTTTAATTATTTGTAAATTATATTTGTTTACTTCTAAAATACTGAAATTTCAGTATATCAGTTGAAAAAAATACAATATGTATGTTGATTATCATAAAATAGTCTTGAACGGTTATATAGTACATATATACATATTAAAAAAATAATTTGAAAGCCTTTTTTGATGAAGAGTGGGTGATGTATGCGTTTTTGTGAAAACACATTATATTTTTGCCTTTTCTCTGTAAGTAAACACTGTAATTCTACTGTGATACTCTTAGTTTCTTCTGAAATTTTTCTTCTTGAATGCTATACAAAAGCAGAGTTTGTTTATATATTTACTGTTCGCCAAGAAATTTTTAGAAGAGAGAAATTTGGTTGACTTCTATCGATATTGTTATAAAACTTTCCTTATAGCATAACTTTTTAAACTTTTTCCACTTCGCACTCCTTTCTGACGGTTTCTAGATCTCATTTTAATATGAAACGATTCCCATTTACGATATTTGTATATATGCATGGGAAAAATAAACATTGAAATAATTTTACATAAAATAAAATAAGATTAAATACAGTAATAAATTTCTTTAGGAAAACCTGATCCAAGTCAGGGAACTTTTCTTAATTGTTTTTTTTCAGTATTAATTATGTAGGGGGTAAACTTCTTCCTGTTGTTGTAGTGCAGAAGTTTGGAGAGTGGGATGCCAGCTCAGGTGTCATCCTTGTCATCTGACCTATTTCAGAACTACGAGATTCGTCCCAAAATAGCCCTCATGTTGATTTAGAACGGAACGTTAATATATAACTAAACTAACTAAAAGTCAATATTAATTGTAATAAAATTATGTGATTTTCACATTTTTCTTCCTTAGAGTCCATTTGAGCGCATTAGAGGAAAAAGACTATCATTCTCACAGACCACCAAATTGGACCTGTTTTAATTTGATTAATTTTGTTGAAGACAGATTTTTTTCCTTTCCAAATCATCCAATTGAAACCCAAATCGTCAAAAAAAGGTTGTCACTTTGCATTTCCGTGTCGAGAATCATCCGTCATATGGTCCATATCACAAATACGACGCATATCGCATCCACGTTTTGTGAGTATAATAGTCATTCTGCAAAATTAGGCAGACTTTCAGACGCCAAAATTCTATAATTTATGCATTAGTGTAACTTGACAGGAGGACCATGCCACAGAGCGAAGCCAAATGACATTACAAATTCAAGGATCATCTCTCCCAATTGTCTGTTGCATCCTTTACTGTCTGTCAACTGCTTTCTGTCTGTTTCACCATTCACACACTATTCAATTTACCAAATTCCATGGATTAATTTCTCGTAATGTTTTTCAGCTATGTACACGGACTGCAAATTTATTACACCAATTCCAAACGAACAACCAATAAATACAACTCTTTCGAAACAAATTTAATTCTATAAATGATTTACGATATCTTTTAAACACATATTAGAGATATGTATTAAAATTTATTGTAAAGATTACCTCGGATTAATTTACGCATACTTGAAATCGTATTCAAGTTAAAAATTTTATTTAATTTTGTAATAATCATAGTTAGAAATAAACTTCTATAATTTTGGAATTTGCTCAAGATCCATTATTTTAAAATCAAATGATCTGATATAATAAATACAACTCTTTCGATACAAATTCAATTCTATAAATGATTTACGATATCTTCCAAACACATATTAGAGATATACATTAAATTTTATTGTAAATATTACCTCGGATTAATTTGAGTATACTTAAAATTGTATTAAAGTTAAAAAATTTATTTAATTTTGTAATAAGCATAGTTAGAAATAAGCGTCTACAATTTTGGAATTTGCTTAAGATCTATTATTTTAAAATCAAATAATCTGATATTATAGGAAATATAGGTATCTTATTACCTTAGGCAATCTAGAAACAAATTTCCAAATGCCATATAAACTTAGAAGGGCGCATACGCTTAAAACCATCCATTCCCAAAACAGCATGATATGCCATGGAAGAATAATTGGGTTCAATTAATCTCAGTTACAGAAACTTATACACCGCAGACACAGGAAGGTAGCGTAAGTGAAAATAATAGTTTGCATGTCACTACCTTAACAGATAGGTTGAAGAACAATGCTCATTTTATCATGAAACTGTATTCTTTGAACAGAAAAAGGATGAATGCGCTTCTAGGGAATTTTCAAAGTGCCTGAATAGTCACCATGACAAACGTTCTTTTCTGTGAACAGCTGTCATGAAGGAACAACTGAGTGACAAACGTTCACCATTTTCAGACACTGTAACAGCTGCGTCAGTCTAATCCCGAAACTGTTGAAGAGTTAAAAGTCTTCCAACTCAATCGTAAATCTCAGGAGTTACCTGAAAGAGTAAGAAAATATTCTCGCTGTCTGGATATTTATTCCAAATAGTTATGTATCAAACGGCAAGGATGGACATTTATCATTTCTAGCTTCGACAGTTTAGTGAAGTTCAGTAGTCTAGACTGAAGTGTTCCGTGTTAAATTGAATCTTCATTGTAAACTACGGATTATTATGTTTTGACGACGTAACTTTTAAAACATTAAGATTAAATAAAGTATATTTAGTTAGCAAGTTAGCAAAATAAAGCCATTTTTTACCGTTTAAAAACTGAAATAAGCTTAGTTCTAAACAGAGACGTATATTTTGTTTTTAATGACTTATAAGCGATGGTAAATACTTTCTTTGCTGTTATTTCATGAATTCCACGAAAAAAAATTATCGTCTGTTCTGTATTACTTTTAAGCCAAGGCTCTAAACAGAAGATTCTCGACGCCCATCATCTGCCCTGTACCATTCAGAAGCTTAACCAGATAAGTATGATTTTGTTTGCCTTCGTTTTAATACGCGACTCAGAAAATAAATGAGAAAAACTGACCTATCTACAACAAAATCATGCTGTGATAAGATTCACAAAATGAAAAATAGAATATGAAAAATCATTTCCGTGAAAAGAATGAGAGAAAAACTAATAATAAATTGAACTGTCTGACTTTCTGTACCAGAAACAATAAAACCGCACCAAGCCAAGCATGGCCAAATGATCTTAAACCGAATTAAATTAATTATGAAAAACAAATAAAAAAGCAAATATTTAAATTTTAAAATAATATATTTATCTGCGCATATTATTAGCATTAGTATTTTTTTTCATTATGATATACGTGAAAGACTATGATAATAAAATGTATTGAGTTTGAAAAAATAGCCATAATTAGAAAATTCGAAAATAAACTAATTATGTCTCTGAGTCGTTAAGAACATTTTGCAACTATAAGGTTTTGTTTCAGCTATAACAATGGGGACTTATGAACTATAATAATCGAGTCATGAGAGTGTTGGTTAGATCCCAGCTTTAGATTTGGAGTACCTTATTCCATTGTAGTTAACAGGTGGACGTTAATTTTGCCGCCGTCGAAAAAAAGTCATCATGTCTGTGTGCCGTGGCACTTAGTAGTATGGGGTTAAAACTCAGATGTCGTTCTTTTTATTTCAACTGTGGTTCAAACTGACGAGGTTCTAGCTTAAATAGCTCACGTATAAATTTAAGCCGAGCTTAATATAATTATAATTAAATAAACAAAATATGACATTGAAAATAGCATTTAATTGTTTCCAAATTTGCCACTGAATGCTCTTTAAATGCAGCGCACAAAACTGTTTTGGGTAATTGAGTTTTTATAAGATATTGCAGGAAGAAAGTTTAGTTTAATTATATTAGCTTCTCGTTTAGAAGCAATACGACAGCTATTCTGGGACTTACCTTGTAATTTTGAACCGCAGTCAGAAGACGAGGACGACACCTGGGCTTGAACCCTTCTCCAAACTTCCGCAACATATCAGCGGGAGAACCTTTGGACACTATTTATGATTTAGCATTCAATAGACCCATAAACACGGCAGGTTTCAGTGGAATCGAACCTGGAACCCTCCATCATCACCAAAGCCGAGACCTTTCCGAAACCTTGCAGAATGAAAGAGATATTTTTATGACGAGAATTGTTCAAATATATTAAATTTTTGATTATACCAATTATACTACCGGTATCATATATATATATATATAAAACTCAAGAATGTATGTATGTACATATGTTTGTTCCAGCATCACTTCCGAACTGCTTATACAATTCTGATGAAACTTGACACACAGGTTCCTCATCAGCCGGTATGAAGTACTGCAGGGATAAATAAGCCGTAACTCAGTCATTCCGGGTAGGGTGGGGCAAAGCCTTCAAAAAAACTATAACAAATTGGCCGATTGACCTGTTTGACAATTTTGATGAAATTTGGTACACATGTTCCTCACTATAAAACTTGAAGTACTGTAAGCCCTAGCCCAAGCCCTCTGGGTAGAGAGGGACAAAGTCTCCAAAATACATGTTACTAATAGGCCAATTGACATGTTTGGCGAGTTTGAGGAAACTTGGTACACATGTTCCTCATTACCTAACTTGAAATCCTGCAGAGGTAACTAAGCCGTAGCGCATCGATTGATTCGCTTGAAGATTTCTGCGGCTTGGGCTATTTTGATGAAATTTGGTACACACATTTTTAATTCGCCAACTAAAAATACTATTGGGGTACATAAACGATAATCTAATCAGTCAGTATAATGTGGGGCAAAGTTTTAGATTTAATAAATGGATAGACTGGTATGAAAGTTGATATAGATGGCGCGATTTTGATGATGCTGGACATATATATTCCTCATAGGCTGACTAAAGGAAGTGTATGGGTTGATAAACGCCAATCCAATTCCCCAGAGAAGGGTGGGGCAAAATCGTCAAAATACATGTAAACTCTTGGAACGATTGATAAGCTGTTGAATTTGTTAGATCTATTTAGATGAAATCCGGTACATATGTCTCTCAATGGCTGATTAAAAATATTTTATGAATAAAAAAAACGTTAACCCATTTCCTGAGGTGGGGTTAAGTCTTTTAAATTTTGCCAATTTTTATGTCAATCGGCCCATTTGCCATATGGGCCGATTGACATAAAAATTGATACCGCTTGGGTAATTCTGATGACATAGGGTACATGTATTCCTCACAGCTCACTAAAGGTAGTGTATGGGTAAATAAGCGCTAATCCAATCCCTCAGAGTATATGGGGACAGAAGTATAAAACTATGTGTAAAAAATTTGTGTCTATGGACATGTTATTGGGTATGGCTAGGGTGATTTTGATTAATTTACGTACATCTACTTCTAATTAGCCAAAAAAGTATTGTCTTTGTAAATAGATGCCAAACGAATCTATAAGGTTAGGATGGGACAGAACCGTCTAAATGCATTCGGCAAATGAACGATTGACATGAAATTTTATACAGCTGGGGCAATTTGTTGAGACTTGATACACATGCTCCTCATACGCAAAATAAAAGCACTTTATAGGTAAATAAATACTCATCTGAAACCTCAGGTAGGGTGGAACTAAGAAGTAGGCCGATTGACACTAAACTCTGAAATGCTGGAGCGATTTTGATGAAACTTGGTAAGCATGTTCCTGATTAGCCGGCATGAAGTATTGTTGTTTAAATAAACCATAATCCAGTCCTTCAGTGTTGGTTGGAACAATGTCACCGAAATACACGTAAAAAGGAACTGATCAAAATGAAACTTAACTTATAAATTTCATTAATGTCGAACTAAAACTTTGGAGGGGTTATATCATTTTTTGTCAACCATTTAGTTTGATAAGCACCGATAAAACATGCTGAAATGTTTATTTAGAACTGTTGGAGCAATTACATCGAAGCGTGTTTCATTGTTTGATTTAGACACTTTAATTCTTGAAATTTTAGTTGGAAACTGGCTCCCACATTGTTCAACAATAACAACAAGAAATATTGAATTGAAGAATGGCCATATTTCGCACTCTTCTGGGTTGATTCATTGGAAGATATTTATCAAATTGGCAGATTAGCATGAAAGTTTGATGTCCTGGATTCCCGAAATAATAAGGTGCCCCTCCAAACAAAACTGGCTAACGACGCAAGAAATAAAAGTAATATTCTTTATCATCATTTAAGTTAATTTTTTTTTGAAATGCACTAATAATTTATGAATTATTTAATACAAGATTTGAGAAATATTTAAGCAAAAAAGTGATATGAATAAACATATCATTTATAAAATATTGTTCGGTTTCTTTTCTTCCAATTGTTCTTTTTTTTTCTTTCCTTCCATGATTTTTACCTAAATAAGACAGGGAATTGCCGGGTACTGTGCTAGTAGAAAATAAATTTAAAATATAAATTAAATAAGGTTATGCTAATTTTTTGAAAGAAGCAGTATTATTAGAAGTATTGTTATATTGGAAATCTTTACCTATATTGAATAAGAGCCCCCATTTATTTATAGATTGAGGTAATATGTTAATAATGTTCCTGAGGAATCAGCTGATAATAAATTGCTTAAAACAATTATTTATTGAATTTTCAAATATACCTTTGCATTTTAACTTTAACCAGCCTTCTTTATAAAAAAAAATTAGTCATATTTTGAAATAGTAAAAGAACGCAACAGGACATTAAATTAAAAATTATCAACACATTAAAGTTACTAAAAGTATTACTATATTGAAAACTTTAGCTGTGTTTAATAACAGCACCCATTCAGCTATGAAGAACGATAACGTGTTAATAACTTTCCTGAGGAACCAGTTGATAATTTATTGCCTGTAAATTTATTTATTGAATGTTTAAAAATAAATTTGTAATTCAACTTTTGTGTTACAAATCTTTATCAAAAAATAGTCAAAACTTTAAGTAGGTGAAAGAATATACCAGGATATTAAATTCATTATTTAACGAACTTAAAACGTATAATAAAATTAAGATTTTCTGGGATAGATGGGTCAAGAACAGTAAAAACGGAATACGTATGTTCACATGTTTTCTTGAGAAATGATGATTGATTTATCATGTTTTAGTTGTATTAGGTTGCTTTACAATTTTTACAAATATTGAAAGAACATATTCGTGTAAAAAGTAATTAGTTTGATGATACCAGACATACATAAGAGTTCCTATTATTAAAATGCTGCAGCAATTGTTTTTCAATTATATTTTACTTCAAAACATTTTTACAGGTAAGTTTTAATTATCGTTTTAATTAGTTACATGAAATTTTTTTTCATTATATTTCACAAAGGAATTATTTTTTAACGCTTGCAAAAAAATCCTACAATGTTCAATTATTGTCTACAAGGTTTTGATTATTTTTCTGAAAGTTAGACAGATATCAATTTGTTAATTTTTTATGGAGAATATAAAGTAAATATTACTTTGATGAGATATCTATTGAACGAATCATTTGAGTAGACATGTGCAATTCAATGAGTGGTAAGGTGGAGGTCCATGTAATGATGAAAAATATGCTATTACTGCATTTTAAATTTCTGTGGTTTAATTTTCAAGCGTGGTGTTCTTCTAACTTGATTTTCTTTAGATCAAAACAGTAGAAAACTAGATGAGATTTTGTCATATATCATAACAAAAAAGTAAATACCGCGTTGAAAATTTGTGAAGAAAAGAAACATTTGACTGAACCTTAAAATTTCTCGAAGAATTAATAATCAATGTTGATACGGGAAAAGAAGATTATATATTTAATTTATATAATTTGATTTTGTTTTAAACAATCTGTAGATAACTCGAGACTAAGTTTAAAATTTTGGGTAAAGTGTCTATTCGTGACAAATCTTTTCAGTGGTCGGCAACTAATTTAAAGATATTAACAAGCAAATAAATGAGTATATTTCGATTTTAAGCCCATAAAATACCTTAATAATTACAATTATGATCCTTACAATTCAATATTTTTAACTGTATCTAAAATATATTAAAATTCCGCGAAAGCGTTAAAATGGTAGGCGTAGTTTTCGGTATGGTGTGGTACTGTATCTTCGTATTCAATTGACATCAGTAAATTATTTTACAATAATTTATTTGCCTTCTAAATGGATGAGATGAGGATGTTTGGGAATATACTCTTTCTTTACCAAAGTTTCTCTTGATTTATAGCTGATTGATGTTACTTTTTTCATCGAAAATTTATTCGTTTGCTAACCTGAGAATAATGCCGGACTATACATGAAACGCTGAACTCTAAAATGGAAAGTAAATAATAGTGATTGTCATCAAAATGTAATGGAGAGTGCATTTCGTTTGTAAGGTTGAAAATTTAATTGAAGGGTTTCTTTGTAACTTTGTCGGAAGTCGTGCTATCACGTAGTGAATTTTCTTCTCTTGTCTAAGTGTTTTAACTCAGATTTGAGGTTCTGGACTGGAGAATAAGAATCACAAAAATATTAGTTTCTATTAATCAATATATTAGTATTCATTAATATATTTGATTTATCAACTCTATTATAAAGATGTGGTCACGGTAACCTAGTGGTAAGATGTCGGCCTAGGAGTTGGAGGGATTCCAGGTTCGAAACCCGATTCCACAGAAGATCCGCCATGTATTGGGCCTGTTGCAATCTAAATAATAAGTAGGAGGTTAAGCCTCCTCCCGCTGGTGTGGGGCGGATGTCTGGAGAGGAGGAAGCCAGTTCAGGTGACGTCCTTGTCATCTGACAGCTGTTCAAAATTACGAGCTCCGTCCCAAAATAGCCCTCGTGTTGCTTCAAAACGAGACGTTAATTTAACTAAACTTTTATAAAGATAATAAATCTAAAACAAATAGTGTTTCAGTTGTTAATTTTTCCTCATTCAACATTCAACTTGCTGAAACAAACGGCAACTGTCTTAATGCAATTATCTAATGAAAAAACTTTGTAAGAATTTTATTATCCTTGCTATATCTAAATTTCAAATTATCTGCAACAAAATTCTCATGGCAGAGTGCTTTAATTATACTGAATTGTTTCTGTTATCATCATATCCTCTGTTGAACTGATGAAGGTATGTATATTTTTCGGAATTACTGATAAAGCAATGGTATTATATTGAAAATTTTGATAGCATTCATTTGTGTGGAAAAAAGAAGAATGTTTCAAGCACTACGATGGCAATTATATCCTTCCATCTGAGTAACCAGCCGCATTATCGTTGGAATTCGTCCCGAAGAATGTCCCTACTCATTATTTATCGAACTAACAAGATGCCAATGGATTACAGAACCATAATGCACCTAATTTTACATTCCTTTTTCCTGGTAGATCAGTCTTCCCTTAATTCATGCAATGAAACCAAATATGTATTTACTAAAGAATAACTCCAGATTCGTTCATTTTTATTAGAATTTCTAAACTTACGTTTAATTAACATGATATTATTTGTGTCGCGTGTTGTCTCACAGGAACGGTAATGCTGAAATTAATATTTAACCTGCACGATGTCTGTGTTAGTGCAATGCATGTACCTGTAAATAATCTGTGCTAAAAATCCAATTCTCACTTACGTCGAAGGAAATGATTTGATAGTTAAATTTTCTTCTATTAGATCATTGCATTTTAAGGTATGTGTGTTGATTTCCGAGATAAGTCAATGATTTTCAGTAAATTCTAAAGACTTTGGCAAACAATCAGAAATGAAAAGAATGTTTCAACATAAAATAATTTTATAATGTTACGCTTGTAAACAAAACATCTAAAATATGTAATGAAATTAATTCATTAAGACAGGCTGCCTACTGTCTTGATGGATTTTGCATTTCTGGTAGAAAAAATATATCGTTACTATGTTGTCAATCTCTCTACTAAAGAAAATTTTCATTTCAGCTCGAATACATTTGTTGAGCAGAATAGTACATAGCATTTTTAAATTTTTATGAATCTACCATGACATCAAAGTGAAAATTCTATTTATGTAATAATATATGCAGCACATTTGTTACGTTTCCATAGATAATGGTTTGTGTATTAGAGAAATCATGACATATGTCCTGTCTGTTATTTTCAACAAAACTGTTATATATGCATTACATAAAACTCATACTCTAGATATCTGTGAAATCTCTATGAAAACCAAACCCGTTAATGTTTATAAAATTAATATTGAATAAATTTATACTGGTCTCTAGTTTCTTTTTAAGTCTAAATTCATAGACTATTTAAACAAAAAAAAATCATGTTATGTCATTGAAGCACAGATCGTAAAAATTACGACAAGATACAAAGGAAGGTTATGTTTTGTTGCTTTCATTTTAATTTTTATTTCATTGTGTAAGCGTGTATATATATATATATATATATATATATGGATGATATTTTTAAGCGTGATATTTGACGTTAGAATTCAAAATTATCATTGTTTACATGTTAAATTAGCATAGATGTACCACTGCAATAAAAATATTCAGTTCTAATTAATAGAAAATTGAAATTTGAAAATACATTTTTCATGAGATTCATTTCATTAAAGGATCTTTCTTTAATTTTTAGTTGCACATCCTCAAAAGATATGTTTTACTTGATATCCAAATCCTCAAGTTTTATTTATTTAATGGTGAGAAGAAAGCAAGCTGCTACAAGACTTATATCCACGTGAATAGTGCTTTCGGGTCATGATGCTTAAAATTTGTCTGAAAAATTATTCTAGTTCAGCTGTCTCTGAAGAATATCTATAAGAAAGCATTTAAAGTCGATTTCTTATTAGATTCTAGGCACTGAATCCAAGCTGTTGTTAGTAATACAATAAACAATATCTAAGCATCCGAGATGTTCCGCTATTTATATGAGATCCTTATAATACAGGAGACTACTACATCCAGTGCAATGTAGACGGTAGAGCAACTTAAAAAAATTCCCACACAATTATCTCAGTGAGATGAAAAATAGATACAACAAATAATATTTATATTATTATCAGCCTAGAAATAACTATTTAAAATATGAAGTAATAATAAATATAAAGAAAAAGGTTTTAAACACCTTCTCGTGTTCACTTTTTCTAATTTTTAGTCTCTAATTTTAATTTCATTATTAAATTGATTTCACATTCTTATAGACATTATAGAATATTGTCTATAATACTTGTTCAAATCCTTTTTCCAAAAATTCAATCTCAGGTGACGCTTTTCTACAAAATAAATTCGAAAGAATGAATCGAATAATAATAATCGAATAATAAGGAACCTAATAATTAATTCCTATAGATATTAAATATTTTATAGTCATCTGAAAGACAGAACTTTCCAAAATTTCAGAACTCTAGTAAATTAAGAAATTAATGAAAAATCCATCAAGAAATTTAATTTTTACAACAAAAATAAATCAAGTTAAATAAAAGCATGTAAAATATCATAGTTCACGTCTACAAGAGTGGTGGTAGATTTTGGAAGCTGCTCATTTTGTAGTTTCCCTGCAATCCAAATTTCATTAGAACTTGAAAAGTAATAAAAAGAATACGCTCAACACAAAACAGTAAAATAAGTTCTATGAATTTTAAATTTATATATTTTATATAAATCTATGATAGCAGCTAAGAATGCGTTTTCCTGTTGATCAAATGATAACTATTGACTAGGGGAGGTTAGAAATTAATTCTATTCACTAGGGCATCATTGGTCTCATAAGAAATCTCCTACTTACATTTTGAAGATATAATAATATTTATCATAACCTACATTAGGAAGTGTTACAACGTGATAGAATGTAAAAAACAGAGAGAGTTCGTTTAAATCGAAGTCGTTTCGAAATTTTTCCAGCTCTTTGATTGCTGGATTGAGAACGCTAGTCATTGTGCAATTCTTATGAAAATAAACGAATAGAGATAGAAAATGATATTCTTATAAAAAATCTGTATCCAGAAAGTAATTATTAGGAAAAGAAACGAAATAAAACATACTTTTTGAAATTTTCTCTATTATTATCACCACACGAATGGTTCTCGCAACACAAAATCAACGGCGATGAGATTAAATCACCTGCCTTTACTCTTAAATCATTTAACAAATTACCTTAAACCAATCTAAATATATTCCCGAATTGATAAGCAAGTGAAAGTACTTTAATAGCTATTTATATCACCTCCTTTGATGACAATATCACAGTTTGATATTAACATTAAATTTCAAGATCTGAGGTTTTAATTTCAAATCATAATTATTGAATTATGGGGATCCTAGATTTATGATCAACCAAAGCGTTGAGATGATTTCACAAAAATAATAATGTTCTGGTTTATGGAGAAGGTAGAATGTATTTCAGCTAAGCATTTTGTCAACGTTCCGCACATTCGAAATGGAGGCTCAAAATGAGATGGGCCATTTGCATAATTACTTTGGTTCTCTAGTATTAAAATTGTCACTCGCTTCGAAATGCCTTCATCTTTTGCGGTTGGAAGATCATGGGTCATAATTAGGCAATTCGCCTTAACAATGTACTGTGCATTGTTGCTGCAGCATTAATGGGGTTGCTGCTTTATAAAGTAGTTGTATTGGACGAAACTTCAATGAACTAAAGCTTATATATTAATGAGGAATGGTTGAGCTTCCTCCTTCAGCCAGTGTTTGTACGATCCGAAATTGCTATGAGAATTGCACAGGAACTGGCAGAAAAGTGAAAGACATATTTCTGTCTTATCTGAGCATTGGTATACAGAATTCTGAATTGTGAAAATGCTGCAAATGTATTTGAAAAAGAATATTTTGTCAGTATTTTCGTAATATTTGCTACTTTGGGACTTCTTGGATGTTACCAAACCTTCTTTGTTTGAAATGTTTCAGTCGTGTGTGACTTATTTAACTCTTTAACAACGAAACTGTTTTCCTCGCCATTTAATGATAAGCATCTGATCGCCCGACACCGCCCGAACCGTCATTACAGGGTTAAGTCTACATTTGTTTTAACCGTACAGAAAACAATGCTTCAAATGCAAACGTAAAAAAATATCTGTTTAGAATGAAATCAATGGTATAATTTTCTGCTTTTGTTTGAATTGAATGAAGGACATTCATCGAATCACAATAAATGACCTCCTTAGACTTGCAAATATAAATATTAAAATTTATGATTTTGACGTTAATGAACTTGAATATCAAAACACTAAACATGATTTAAAATACAGAACTTAAGTAAAGCTTTTTTGTTGTGTTTGAAACGTGCTGTTTCCTCAGATAATATTACTAGTGGAAAAATATGTACAGGGAAAGAAATCTGCGAAGTCGTTCAAAATAGTATAACATATGCATTGAAACAAAGCATAAAACTAATTGCAATTTCAAAAACGCACATAAAATAATACATGAGAAACGAGTGTTATAAAATGATATGGAACTACTTTTTAGTAACACTTGTAATAACACATTTTTGAATGTAGGAATGAACGCCCACAGGCTTTCAATCGTAAATGTGTCTGATGCCATTCTGTGGGACGGCTATCTATTTGCTTCTGTTGAGTAACATCAGTTATAATCGTCAGTGGCTTCGCGAGAGTAAGCATCGCCCTAGATATGGCATCATTTATGTTGTCCCCTCATAAGATTTGACTTTAAAAAGTGGTATAAATGCATTATTGTTTTGCCTCCATGCCCCACCTTTAGACAGAACGCCATCCCATTTCCCCGTTCTTATGCCATTACGGCAACCGAACCGGTTGAATGGACATGGGACCCCACCTTTAGACAGGCGACCGGGACATTTATGTCCCTCTTGCCCACCTCTCGCCAAGCCACTGAAAATCGTTCCAGAACAGTCTAGAGAGCGTAACTGACTTTATATATCCATTTGTACTCAATCGATTTTAGATCTTCTTATCTTGATGACCATGATATGGACATTGCTGACATCTCTTAAGAACACGTCAATTTGCAATCATGGCATGGAGCTTCCAACTACCCATTCATAAACGATATCAAAATAGGTTGAATCAACATACACCTGACACACCGTTATGCATTCAGGGTCGTCGAGGTAAAAGCGAGGGAGATTCTATTGCCATTCGAAATCGCTCTTTAAACCATAATTTGCCCAGTTGTGTCACTATGTCTACGTCGGAAAGAAATCAGTCATTCTAGCATATCCATGCGGGTTAAAGATTTTGAACAATCCTGATTGTTTGTGTGGTAAGCATGGAGATGTTGACCATTACTTGGCTTCATGTATGTATACCAAGGACTATCATTTACTACTACCGACAGGTGCTGCTCGGACTCACTGAACTAGAAAACCTTGTAAAAACTATTTATTTTTAAACAGGTTGAAGTCAATTTTTGAAATTTCTAGGAAAATGTGTGATGATTTGCAGCGTTTGTGATCTCAAATGTATATAATTTATGTATATTAATTTACTGCATTCAAAGTATTTACTGTCATGTAAGTAATCCTTTGTTGAGTTTTTTTTTATTGTCCTTTTTCTGTTTCTTCAGTTTCACCACGTTGGTTTTGTTTTGTAGCACCGTTGGTGCTTTTGTTTTGTCTGTGTTTTAGTTCTTTGTATTTGTGTATGTTTCTGTTTGTTTTTGTTTGTATTTGTATTTTTTTTCTATTTGCACGTAGCTCTGTAATCCATACCTTCCAAATAGGTAGGTCTGTTAATTGTAACTTTTTTCTTTCTTCACTGGTCTGACTCCTCCCCGTCGATCCTTGCTGACTCCAAACCCTTTGGGTGAGTCGGTCGGCGTGAGTTTTGTACGTATGTATGGGGTTTCTTTCTTTAAAGCGGTGAACTAATATTCAAGGTATTTACTTTCGATTTTAAGGCACTTTTTATTATTATTATTTTATTATTTTTTACTAAGGCTATTTTAAGCATTTTTATTTTCAAAGATTTGTTTTTATTTTTTCTTTCATGAAAATAATTGAATTTTACTGCAGGCTAGAATAAAACTATTTTACTACCTTAAAAACTCTATACCTGGTTTAATGTCATTTCATTAACATTATGAATTAACAACTTGCCAGGAATGTAGCGTGCATTTATTATTATCACAATAAGAGTGAATAATGTTCGGAATTTCGAATTCGAAGGATTTACATTGTTGCACAGGTTGCAGCAAAAGAACTCACAGGTGAATATTGGAAACCAATATTAGAAACAAAAATTTATCGAGGCAAAATTTTTATCTGAGTTTAATCAAGCGTTCAGTGCTATAAATAAAAAATATATATATGTTTATAAATAAAAGAAATTTCAACCAGTCAGCCTCTTTGAAGAGAGAAAGAAAATAATAAAAAAGGAGATATCTCACATCATTACTTACCGCTGAACCAAATATATTGAATTGCGTTATAAGCGAATAAAAGAAAATTTTGTTTTTTTGTTTCATTTAATAATAATGTGTGAATAATCAAGCGTTTCATAACTTTTAACTTCTTTCAGATATATGAGAAGATGCACTCTAAAAATGATGAAACTAATGTTTGCATAAAATCAGAAATTCAATTTCAATTGTGCTCGCATTCATCAGTTTCAGAAATTTGTATTTGCGATTTAAGGAGTTGTAAATACCCAAAGATACTATAACTTCAATCCAACTAACTTTAAGGAATTAAAATTGTTTTTTAAAGAGTATACTTCATCCTGAAACACAAAATGCCGCACTTGAACTTGATATTTGCTTATAACACTGCTTTGGAAATTCAGATCCATTTGTTGCTCTCTTAAACTTTCAATGCCTTGTTGCCTTCAAGCAACATACCCAATTTTGTCTTCTAAAGTATTGAGAATAAAGCCGAAGCTCTAATGCTTGCAGTTGCAAAGAGGATATACTATAAATGCTATTAAATCAATTTCCAACATATCGATGATAGCCGGAGTGCTCTTGAGAAAATAAAATTGAAGTATTCCACTTGAGGCTGAATTTTTCTTGCTTTGTTTGTAGGCACGAGAATAACTATATTTTATTTTTAGAATATTGAAGGAAAATCCTTGTCCTTATTATTAATTATCAAAATTCATCTGCGTTTAATATTATATAATTTTATCAAGGAGATTTTCTTCAACAACTGCCCAGTGTTGCTAATTGGTACCAAACTGCTTTTCAGCCGTAAACCATACTAACAACAAAATAGTATTTTTTAAAAAATGTATCCCATGTATTGTATAAGAAATGAAAGTCAAGAAACATTTTAAAATCAATCTCTTAAAAAATCGAGAATTTAAGGATTAACATCATGGATGCTACTCAATTCCATTAGATAAGACAAACAGGTTTTTCGATGCGAGTGAAGCCCATTACAGTGATTGATACAACGTTCTACACGAAAAATTGCTGACTAATCCTGACGGCTTACCGCTATCTACTAATACTGCTATTTATCGTGTTTCACCTGAAATATCATGCTCAGTTGATTTAGATATCATCGAAATCCTACCGTACAATGAAATACCACCTTGTTCTGGTTGACACCGAGCCACAGTCGGAGAATTTGGTAGAGGGAGATGCGCGTTGGGTATCTGTGCTGTTGACAGATTCTTGGCGGAGCAGAGGTGATTGATGATGAGGTGAATGCCAAGCGGGCATTTCGGCGGGTGTTTATTTCCAGAGTAGTTTTAAGGGTGATTAACTGGCTGCGGTCGATGAGACGGCGATTAAGTTGTAGAGCATTCGACCTTTGTGCGGACAGATGAAAATGGATACGAGCGAGAATGAATGATCATGAGAACATTTCGAGGTTATTACATAAATGCATCAAAGCGAATTAATTTTGAATGACATACATAAAGAGTGGCAAGAAGTTTAGGTATATTTTTAAAAAATGAAAATACATTTTTAATATGAATTTACAGAAAGAAGTTCTTTTATCTTTATTTTCACTATCAAGAAATAAATAATGTTTTTGCAGCATGAAAAGTCAGATTGGAGGAAGCGAAAGGAAGCTTATATGAATGCTTTTCTTAGATAAAATAATTATTTAAAAAAAATAAAAATTTTAATAGACCACGTTTTTAAAACGGACTAAAAGGTATAAAATAATTTCTTCTAGCCCCATACAGATTTAAAACCCCATACAGATTTAAAACGAAAAACGTGGGGCGCATGCAATAGATAATTGATGCATAAATAGTTTATTTAAGTCACTAACAATTTTATTGCAATGGAAATTATATGAACTGTTGTGTGAGTTTTCTCAACGACAGCTACTCCCTACACACCTTACTATTAAATATTGCATGCGCCCCACGTTTTTCCATCCATCCATATACCCAAGAACCAAGTCTGTAATGTTAACAGTTTTCGATATATAATGCAAAACGTCCTGCGCATGCGCATAGATATGGCTAAAATATAGGGGTGCTTCGATGATCCCATGGGTTATCCATATACCCAAGAACCAAATCTGTAACGTTGATAGTTTTCGAGATATAATGAAAAACGTACTGCGGATGCGTCATGCAAAATATGAAATGACAGACAGACAAGAAAGCGAATTAATAATGCATTGTCATCTAGTTCTGAACTATGTTTAAAGTTTCAAGTCTCCAGCTCATCGGGAAGTTAGTTTAAAATCGATTGCAAAATTTTTACCGAACAGACAGACAGACAAGAAAGCGAGTTAATAAAAACGTGGTAAAAACCATACAGTTTAAACAGACAAATTTATTGAACTGTTTGTTTTCCAATCTGGGCAACATTTGGTCAACAAAAAAGAATTCTCATCTTTAAATTATTTTAATAAAATTATTTTTGTGAATTTTAGCCAAGCAAATTCTTTATATCAAAATATAATAATATATTTCCTATTTAATTTTTAACAGCGTAAGGCAGTTTTGTCTTCCATTTAAAATAATTATATGATGATTTAAAGACTTGTTCTATAACTGTAATCAACCAGCGCCTTCTCTTTAAAATGATTTCATGAACCAAACTTGAATCGTTACAATATAATATGCCTATTTCACGGCTCAAAAATTTAATGGAATAATTTTGATACCGGTCGACAATGCAGATGACATGGTGAAGGCAATCTGGTTGAATGGTCTACAAACGATGAAGAAATTCCGAAAATTCAAAATTATTTGGACAGAGGTAATTTTAATACACCAGAGTCCTTTATTTCAAGTAATAATTGTGCGAAAGCACATCTCATTTTACATCTTTGTTTCAAATATGTGGATAGTGAATAATATTTTTCTGAAATATGTTATTCCCTAATTTTCAGCTCAGAGACTTCACGAAGCGTTTTAGTTTTGGTGTTATGATTTGGATCTAACTCTAATATACAAATAATTTTCTGCATTTCATTTTTAAAGAAACATCAGACATTTGATGACTCATAATATTAAAAGGCTTCATTATGTTTCCATGTCTAAGAGATGTTTTAGATTGTAACTGAAGATTAATGATTTCTGGAAAACATTGCATATGCGACGCAAACTGTACAGCTGTAGTTGATAAAACACATTTAGGAAAGAAAACAAAGTCTCTGTGAATAAGAAAAACATTTAGATTAATTTAAGTGGTGCAGGAACTATTCTAGCAAAGATTTAGCCAAGCTAAACTAAAAATTTCTTCTTCGATATTTAAAAAGACATTTTAATAAGACAACAAAAGTTTTATTATGGAGCCAGCATTCTGTCTACAGAACAAAAGGGAATTCAGATTGATTTCACATTTATCAAGGTGTTAGCTTTCTCATAAAGACAAACTTTTATTTTTCTTAACAACTCTCATACCGAGACAAGTGAATGACAAACGTTCGAATTTCTGGGACAGGATTTGTAGTTTAATGTTGTGAAGGTTGCTAGCTTAATGTTGAAACTTTTGAGAAGTTAAAAGTTTCTTTCTCTTTGCTCCTTAGCACAGAAATGGAAAAAAAGAATATCAACTACGAAAGAGTTTATTTAAGAGTGAGTTGCATATAATTAACATATAGGGTCATTCTAAGATATTTGGCACATATTTTATGGTAGATAGTGAAATAAAATAGAATATGTTGTGTTATATATGTTTATGTTATATAAATTATAGAATATGTTGTTTGAAATTATTCTTTTCTCTCTACCTGCCTGGATATTGGCGTTAGATAATCTAGAATTATTCAGTATTCGTCGCAAAGTAAAACGCACAAAATTTCGATAATTTAACTATTACAAGTTTTGTGGTATCTCCATTCTGTTTCCAACAGTAGCTTGGTTAAAGATTTTTATGCAATGATTGCAAGCAAACTTGCTTGCATTATATAAATATGCCATGCACGTTTGAAGTTGTTCAAAGTCAAATGTGGACTACCTGAAATGGTTTCCATGAACTAGGAAATAAATGACTATACATCCAATTACTATTTGGACTTAAAGGATTTAAGCAACACAATAAGTAGGCCTGCGTGTACTACATAGGCTAGAAATACTATCGGAATGGAGAATGCAGAATTTAAATAGGAAAATGGGATCAGACGCTTGCACGGTACACCAAACGAAATTGGTACAGATATAAAGGTAATGTCCGTCACAACGTGCAATGACTGCAGAAACCAGTGAAATGTAGTCGAAAACAGAAATCGTGATTCTCGAGCGTAGTATCTACGACTCAGGCAATGAAGTTTTCCTGTTAACTTCAAAATGATTCTACTCTTCGCGATATAACATATGCTTCACAAACAATGAAACAACGAATTTAAAATAGTTCTGTTCCTAATTCATCTACAATAAAGCTAAACTAGATTCTAAACTAAAACAGCCACAATTTATGCACTAAATTCGTCTTTTTATTATTCTTTTATTCTATTCTTTCATTTTATTTGGTTAAATATCTGCTATGTTATAATGATCCAAGTCATTTTATTTTCAGTTAACAGAAAAATCAAGTCAATAATCTTTATTATGAGTAAATGTGTCGTACAGCTCTTCCTCTTTTTGCTTTTTATAGTGTGTATGCATATGTAAGGAGATAGCATTATTCCCTTGTAATAACGACATGGATTGTGCGAAGCATAGCTCGTCAGCATCATTTGTTTATTGTGCTTAGATTTAGACGATGTTATGATATTCCTGGTCATGTTCATTTCAATAAGTGCAGTAATCTAAACTGTTTATTATAATTAAATTAATAACATAACAAGCTCCCCCACTTTTTGTTTTTGATAGTCTGTACATAATTCATGAGATAAACCGATTTTCTTTTTATATTGGTGTGAATTATTTGAAGCGATGTTCGTTCGCCAATGCCAGTATTTTTTAACAATATAAATCAATTATACTCATTGCCCATGAAATTCAACATAGAGCAACTTGGAATTATTATGAAAATTTTATCATAAATGTTAAGAAGTACTTTATTAAGAAATGATTTGCATAATATGCTGTATAGATAAATACAAGCCGAAAGAAATACTTTTCTCCAATGAAGAGTAGAATTAAAAATCGATGAAGATTGTGCAAGGAATCGCATGACAATCAATTACTTAAAAGACAATTTTTTAAATTTTAAATGAATGAAATTTTTTGCGTGTTATTTACTGCAAAAAAGTCAACTTTTTTCTACTGTAATGAATTAAGAGACTAATTTAAATTTCAAAGCCACGCTTTTAACAGTGTACTGTCAATGTAAGCTTAAGACCTCTATATATTTCTCTATGTCTTTTATAATGCGTATACAAGAACAAAATAGAGCCATTATGGTTCTGGAAATGAAAAGCAGTTGAATATTTTCCTGATAACTTTCAATCAACGGATAAAAAACTATGAGGTGCGTCTAAAACTATACCGAGGTAGATTTGTTTTAGAAATACCGCTAAAGGTTTCTCGGCTGTAAACAAA
This sequence comes from Araneus ventricosus, assembly GCA_013235015.1. NCBI lineage: Eukaryota > Metazoa > Arthropoda > Arachnida > Araneae > Araneidae > Araneus > Araneus ventricosus. The sequence continues at coordinate 491,562 of BGPR01000292.1, forward strand.
TAAAATTATAAAACAAAAAAAACTTGATATTTCTTTCTTAAAATATAACTCATTTGAATTACATTTCCAAAAGTACTCCATATTTTAAGAAAAGGATGTTTTTTCTATATATTCCACTAGGAAAGAACACTGATTTTTTCCAAGTACTTAGATTTATACAGTATTAAATGCTTTTGATCTTGGCTTTGATGTCATATTCTTTTTACAGTTTTTGGAATTTCAATTAACGTTTATTTGTTTCACATGGAAATTTCAAGTTTTTGTACTTTCACAGGAAGTGAATAATTTATGATGCTTTAAGTGTTTAAAAGTGTTTTTTTCTTTCATAAAAGACCTAACCATATCGATGAGGAATTTCTTTCCCATCACCATTTTGAATTCCAGTAAATAAAAAGAAAATATTGCTTTGAAACGGAAAACAAAATACAGAAGATTTGGTCAGGGAAAATAATATTTCCCCCTTAAATTATGGCTGCATATGCTTCTTTTAGTCATTTTTTCTTCTTACTCAAAGAATTCAACTTGGTCCATGAAAATTAAGTGTTTCCTTTTTGAAGTTTAAATGTAACTCATAAATGAAAGAAATTTTAAGTGCTTATTATTGGAAAGCCATTTTTTATTAGATAAGAAAAAGTGATTTCAAGGATTAATTTCTTGAAGATAGCATAAAAACATTAAGAAATTAATATATGGTGAGCAGAACAAACAGTTTCTTGTTCCAAAATCATTTTCAACTATAATCGCTTTTTTAAGATGAGTATTTCAAACTTTTCAAAACACTTACAAATTATAGGAAGATAAATTATCATAATCGTAAAAATATTCGGCCTCACGATTTTGATGAATCACCACATATTTGATCACCAAGAGTCCATAGAAGAATTCTTGGAATTATGCATGTTTGACTCTATTTGAACCCGATAACTCAAGAAAAAACGAACCTGAAGGGTGGAAATTGATATGCCGCATTTAAGCAAAAGGTTTGCAAAGAAACAAAAACAGACTTCTAGTAAATTATTTAAGAAATCCGTCATTGGGAAACAGGCATGTATATGCACCGTGTACATGTGAAAATAGTAATTACTAGCCGCCTTCTGCCTTGCACCTGTTCTGTCCTGCTGCACATGTTCTGTCCTGTTGCACCTGTTCTGTCCGTTGTCTGCATGACTGTCCCTACTGCAGTCAAGTACCTGTCTATGTCATGTAACATCGTCATGTCGTCATGAACTTGACTTTCTTATTCTTCTCGCAAAATATGCATTTCATTTTAATTTTAAAATGGCGCGGCACATTTTACGTCCAACAACATGTTAGACGGATCAAAATATGCAGATCAAAACATCGCATTAAACATTAAGATATGACCATAGCTTTCAACATTGAAAGAGAAACATGCAAGTAAATATTTGTATAAACAACGAAAACGGTTTAAATTGCGTTGTAACAATGAAAAATATTGTTGTAAATTAGGCCAGAAAATATTTTTATAAACTTATTATAATTAGAGAATTTTTTTACGGCAACTTAATTGATATCATTGAAAAGGTAGTTTATTGCATTTTCATATGGTTTAAAAATGATTTTTGTGCTGTAATATTTTCGAAAGTTATTAAGGAAAAAACCAAATATTGCTTAGTTCTTAATTAATGAAACTTTCAATTAAAATTTTTTTAAAAGTCTCCGAAGTGCGCATTCCCACCCTCCAAACTATATTCGTTCCAAATTTAGTAGCTCTAGGGCCAGTGGTTTGCCCTGTAGAGCGCCAACACACACAGGGACACAAAAACACACACTTTATTAGTAGTATAGATAACTGTAAGAAGTTAGATGGATTCATTTTTGCACATTGCTTTCTTATCAGAAATCTTATCTTTGTTTATTAAATTTTGGAAAACATAAATCATCCTCTTGACTGTCACTCGCAACAAGTTTAAATCAGGAACGTAAAGTATGTGGCCTTCTCACCAAAATTTATATTTTTGCCAATTGTTTTACCAAATTTGTTTTCGGGAAGAGGTACTGTTTGAATACGATTTCCTTCACTATTCGACGAAGCTGAACACTAAACGGGTCATAATGTGCAAGTATACTAGAAAGTCGAGAGGACTTCACTCCAACTCGTTATAAGTTGGTGAAGCACATTTATTGAGTTTCTGAAATATTAACTCATTCTTGTAGATGCAGTTTATCTTTCATTCAGTTTGCTTTCAACAACTATTACATTTAGAATAAAAAATATTTGCTTAAACATTTAAAATCAAACCAATGGTGTACTGAAATTGGTGAAAACTGTCCTTCTTCATACTCTTTAATCGAACGAAGTATTTTTTGTCGAACTAGAACTGTGTTTCGCTTATTTATGTGAAGAAATATTTACTGATTTCGAATTTCGAAATAAGTCTTGAAATGAATTTCCATGGAAATTTCCATATGCACGAAAGTGTGGAATTTATGTCAGACATTTGTCGTTGTTGTGGTTTAATATCGCCAGATATGAAAATACTGTGCCAAACATATGTCACAAATTAGCTGACACTAGGTCCTGTGGCCCTTTTTTATGCCACACAGCTATAATTAGTTAAATACTGAGATTTTAATAAAGAAAAAAACTCTTTTTTAGCAAGAAAAAAAGATAATTCTAGAAGTGAAATATATGTTTTTTAATTTAAATAACGATAATAATAAAATTTTTATTTCGCTTTGTGATTATGGATTTTTTGTCGTTTTCTTTACAATAACATTCCAGGAAAGCTTGACTGCTGAATGTTTTTTTTTATTATTTTATTTAAAGAACGAAATTTTTATTATAAACTAAACTTAAAATTCAATGTTTTATTATACTGTTAGAACTGAAGTGAAAAATATCGTTATCTAGCATCGAATGTGTAAATTTTCGCCATATGATCGGTACAAGAGTTAAATCTCGCTAATATTATAATATTTTAAAACGCTTATAACAAAAGAATTGAGCAATAATTTTATGCTTCTTCCTTTCCCAATATAAAACTAAGTTTTTCAGCTTAAATATTGCTAGAAATTGAAATAATTCAAAATGTTCTATTATGCTGTTACAATTGAAGTTAAATATTTCTTTATCAAAAATCGAATTTGTAACTTCTAGAGATATGATCCGGTTAAAAGAATTCAATCCTGCTAATCACTGCAGTATTTGAATTAGTTAAAGATGTAAATAACTATTCACGGAAAAAGTTTAGCACTTTTTAGCTTCAAGAATATCCATTCTGCAAATGAATTTAAATATAAAAATAAAATAACTGCTTTAAATAAGAAGGCGCTAAGAAATTATACCTTATCACGCAAAACTTTTAAAGAAATATTTCCTTCATTAAATTACGAAAGTAGTTCTTACATTCTCTTTCCTCCATTACCTTAGAAAGAAAATTAAATTCATAAATATATAATATCTCATTCTAGCTTTTAATTTCTGAAAATTGCTATAAATTAGGAACACATCTTTTATGTCCAAGAATTTTCAAAAGAATTTGCTGTGTAATGAACTTGTGTCTGTCAATTGTTTTCTACTCAATATTTACTAAAATATCGCAGATTTTTCGTAAGAAACTTTCGTGAGATTTTAAATGCTAATCTACAGAATAGTGAAAAAGAATTTTCTACTATATTTCATTCAGCAAATATCCAATAAAAGAACTTCGTCTTATCTGTTACAGTCACAGGAAAAATTCTGAGTTTCATTTTAGTCATGAAAGTTTTCGAGCAATATGGTAGTTCTTTACGCCAGTTGAAACAAAATCAACGAAAAATTCAATTGAAAATGTCAACATTTTATTGAAACATCTGAAAATGAAGGTGCCTTTGCATGTAAAGTTCTGTATTGACAGGTGAAGTGTGAGATTTTGTAAAAAGTGAAAAGAAACTTGAGAATTATAAGATGTTGGCTTGGTCATATTTTTTTATTGGATTTTATCTTCTCAGAATGCATTCAAGTATTTCCTCAGAGTATTTTTATTTTTATCTCGGGAATTCTTCAATTTACATTTTGATTCTTATGTAAGCTATTGTTGTCGAATTGAAGCAGAAAATTAAATAATACAGAAATTATTAATAACACTTCTGTGTACGTAGAAAATAGTCTTTTTCAGTTATCTGTTTTATCGGTATCCTTTCTGTATTTTAAGAAAATATTTGTGCGAAGAGAAGATTGTAATTAGCAATCATTTAAATGGTTTTCAAACGGTGAGCATGCACCATACTAGACCACTCTATGGTCCAGATTTTGAAAAACATTTTTATAACTCAAATTGAGATAGGATGCATATTGGAAATTTTCAGTTTTGAGACAGGTTTTCAAATGCTACTCCTGATTCCTAATTCCACAAAATAAAAGAGATCAAATAAAAAGAAAAAATCATAGCAAATCCATTACTCCTAACATACAACAGGCAGAGTTCAATTTGATATGTTCCCCTTCTAGTTGTATACACTTGCCCTAATGCGAGTCAGAATTCTGGAACATAGACTGGATCGCGTTGAAATAAGAGACAGTATATTTTGTAAAATGTTTTACCTCGAGGGCCTCATTCGGCCAGAAAATGTCGTTTAACCTGGATTAGTAAACATTCTAGAGGTGTTGAATCACTGAATTAGATATACCTCAAAACCTGCTTCCCAGATTAATATTGGCATATATTTAATATTTTTTTATCATGTAAGGTATCCGTTTCATAAGACTTAAAATGGAAAAAACAACATTGAGAATTACTATAAATTCTTCCGAAATTGTGTTCAAATTAGCCTTTACATTTCTTTTTTTTGTGAAGTTTTTCTCTCTTGGGGAAGGCAGACTTCATATTTATCCTGTTAATGAAGTGTAATGTAATTTAGTACGCAAAACCTAATATTTTACGAATATTTTCAATTTAGCTACAAATTGTTGATAAATGCTTCAATGAAACATTAGGGCATGAAAATAATGAATGCTCAGATTATATAAATAAATTAACTTCAATACTTTGTTGTTTTTACTCGAAATTTTATGATTTTTTAAAATTATTTAAAGGGATAACAGCAAGAAAAGTGGTGCACAGAATAAAATTATATCAATTTTATGCAAGCCATTTGTAGCATCTTTATTGAAAAACATTTAAATGAGCTTAAAAAGTATTAAAATTTAAATTTATTTACTGTTTCCCACAAATGCAAATGAAAAATTTCTAGCATGAACTCAACAAAATTAAAAAAAATAAATATCTAATATTGCTGTTCCAGCCTTAATTATGGGCAACATGAAATACATAGATATTATAAAAGGCAAGTTTCCACACAGCCGACCATGCATCAAAGCAATAAAATATTTAAATTGGAAAAATTTGAATAAGGAGTTTCTTCTAGGAAATTAAACACTTTCTTCTCCCGATTAAACAGAAGGAAAAGAATGAAAGTGTATCGAAGCATCTAAACGAACGAATACGCAAAAACATCTCCAACAAATTTGTTTAAAATTACTGCGGAAATGCTACATTTATTTGATCATTCCTAATCAATAAGTATCATCCATTAAAATACGTGATTTCTCGCCATGACCGACTTAATTATAAATGAAATATTTCATATTTTGTTAGTTTCCATTCTTACCGAAGAAACATGCTTATATCAACCATCAGGAGCGTATTGACAATTATGTTTCTAATCATATCCGTCGATATGAGCGATGAACCACGATATGCACCCACATCTAGTCCCAATATTCCCACTCCCTATTTGTCAAACTAACGAGATACCAATGGATTGTATAATATATCATAATGCATTTAATTGTCCACTGCGTTTTCCTCGTAGAGCTGTGCTGCCGTAATAAATATAATGAGACCAAAGAGCCCTCTAATGAAAGATAGTATCGAAATCTCGGATTCTTATCGATATTTCATAAACGTAGTTATATTACTGTTGTTTCTATTGGGAATCGTTTCTGCGGAGAAACGATTTTGAATTTGATATGCATCCTGTGTTAATGACGGATATAATATGCTAAATGTCGCATTTTATCTAAACATTTGGTTGCATTGAAGAATGCAATTTTGCAGATAATATCTACATTTGATGGGACATTTCATATATTTCGAAAATAAGCAATGGCTTTTATTTTGTTCTGACAATTCCAATGGGAAAACCGATTTAGAAAGGTATAATATTTTAAATTTGAAAGCGAAAGAGAGCATGTTCATTAGAATGCTAGATTTTAAGATAAGAATAATGTTGATTGTGGTTCGATAAAGAAATATATATTTAATAAAGGCATTTAATAACTTTTACAAAAGATAAGAGTCGTTACATTACAAATAAAAGATGAACAGATGCCAATATATGTTGCCTACACAGGCAGGGAGTAATATTTTAAAAATATTTCATGATGTCATTAAAGTTATCGCATTTCTTGTATTACGAATGTTTAAAAGTTAATAATAAAAATCTTGTTATGAATTGAATTATATCATAGATCATTACATCTTGAAATTATTACAACAGCTTAGCTTATATAGAATTTTATATGGCAAAAAAATCAATATCAATGTCTCATTTGTATAACGCTATTTAAAATGGTAACCGTTCTTTTCTTTCAAATTGATAATGCCAATACAATTTAAAAAACTAAAACTTCAGATCTAATGCTATATGCTGTATACTAGATGTCATGATTTTTACATTCTCACGGTTAACTACAATTCTTCTGAAAATTCTTCTACGAAATATGAACAAATCAATAGAAGAATCTTATGGAATTTTTTCATACTAAGTTATCTTTGATAGTGTTCAAATTCAATGATAGATTGAATAGTTATAGGGAATTAAAGTCATACTGAGAGCAGATTTTTCGCGATTTTCTATGTTTTTTCCAACATTGCACATTTTTTAAAATAATGTAATTATGTTTTACAATAACTAATGTCAGTCGTTTTTCCTTTACCTTCTTTCACTTAAGTATTTCACAAATAACCTGAAAACTATACAAAATCTATTGCACTTCTATAACGCATATTTATGAAGTATTTACTTAGTCTATTAGAAGTGACTTAGTCTATTTATGAAACAATTTATATCATTCTCAAAGAAATAAGCTTATGTTCTACTCGCCAATAACATAAAATTTTCCAAAAAATAATCTTATTTTATATAAGCTGTTTATTTCGGAAATTTTAATGAAATCCTATATGCGTATGCCCAACAAGCTGTCGCCAGCTGTATAATAATTAAAACTAAACTTTTATCGGTAAATTTTCGAATAACTGTCATGATTGTCAATGGAATCCCATAGCATCTAACTTTTGCAAAAGAAGGCACAACTGCAACACTTTATTACAAATAACTAACCTATATTACAATGCAAGCTCAGGCATACCAACTCACTCAATTTTCCGTAGCTATGAATACAGTACGCAATAACATCTCGACCAATCACTGCCTGAGTGCTACAGTTCAATCATTCCTAATTTAAATATTTGAACGCAATTTAGAGACATAGACACTTCGCAAAACTGTAAGTTCCACCTACTCATGCGTCTGCAAGTGAAAAGCCTAATTAAGAGCCGTCATACGGCGCTTGTAAACGATGAAGATAATTCGAAGAGAGAAGTGATTTTAATAAACCAGAATCCCTTATTGCCAGTAATTATGCGAATGGCCCATCCCATTTTGCGCCTTTGTTTCAGAAGTATGTACAGCTCATGACATATTTTGTCCAAACACATTTCGCCAGCCCTATACATTTGTGTAGGTTGTGGTTTTCACGGAATTTTCTAAGCGTTTCGTGTGAATCTGAACTAGAATGGAATGCTATCTGCTCCAGATGTTTTTATAAAGCATCATATATTGAATTAAATTTGGTATTATACGATTTAATGATGCTTTGATGGCAAATAAACGAATTAAAATGCAAGTTGAACAGTTTATTTATTATTAAAGTTGGGAATGTATTGTGAATTAAAAATCATTCTGCAAGTAGTTGAAAAACATTATTAGCGGTATCTCGAGTATAAATAATGGAAAAAAATCTTGTCTAGTGTGATTCAGAAAAAGGTCTCTAGAATCAATTCTAATTCTTTAATTTTGAATCTCAAGCTAAATGTTTAATTCCTGTTATCTAACAAACAATAACAACAAAACATAATAAAATTGTCTGCTTTTCAAATAAGATTCCTTTACTATTATAGTGATAAAAATAATTATCTTAAACATAAACGTGTATTATTTCATAGACAAATACGAACAATTCATTTGCTAATCGCACACCGAATAAAATAAATGAAATTTTTTAAATTCGTTCGCTCTTTTAATTTCTATAGCACCAGCCTTGTTGGTAGCTAATTAGGAAGTGCGCGACAAAAATTGAGCAATTCCTTGAATGTTTTAACCTTTATAATACCATTCTAATATATAAAAATGGTCTTTTCAAATTTAAATGTAAGAATTGCCAACTGAATTGGAAACTTTGCTTCAGTTAAAGAATCTTTTGTGAATTTCTAAATCTTCTCTTTAAAAAATATTGCTTGTTGAATAATACGAAACGGAAACGTCCCTAAATTTGTGGGTGTTCTTCAGTCTGAAAAATATCACTTGTCTTCGATGTCAAGAAACAGAATCTGAATATTCAACTAGCGAATCAGATAAACTCAATCAAAATTATGACAAAAGTGATAATTTGGAAGATGTCCGATGTTTTAAATTTCGTCCACTCTTGTCCAATGATAACACTCTGCTAAAGCTTTAAAAATATCTACATTACCAACTAACATACATGAAGGATATTTCCATATCATTGTGTACACAAAATGTAAACAAAGACAGTAATATTACTTAAATTCAATTTATTATGTTCATGAACTACTTATCTTTACCTTCGACAAGAATTTTGAGATCGTTTATATTTTAAAACTATTTTTAGCTAACTGCCCAACTTGCTTTGCTATTTTTTGTATTTTGCTTGTGTTCTTACGATACTAATTTACATTGTGTTCAATTTTGGCTGCAGTTTTATTTTAGATCATGCGTTTTCTGAAGTACAGATATTCTTGTCAATGCCATCGGGCTTCCCAGGCCAGTTAATTTCCTTAAAAGAACTTTGCAGTTAAGTAACAACCGTGGTACTCGCTTGGTTGTCACCTCATCATGAATCCCTCCACCGCTTATTTGTCAACAGATACCGGACCAACTCCTGTGTCTGTCATTCCCTTTTGAAATGCTTTTGTGTTCCCCTATCAACCAGAAGAATACGGGATTTTGCCGATACGAACAGATATCCAAATCTGTCGAATTATTTGAAGTTGACGCGAATAATGATGATAAGCCTTTGGTATTTGTTCGCAAACTTTCATCGAAAGTTGAATTAGTTTGTAAAAATAGAGAACAGACAACAGACATATACAAACAATTGTGAAAAATATTTCTATTTCGTACCTGTATATAGACGCTCTAACTCACATATAAATCTGCAAACTGATAACCGTGAAAGAGAAGGAGTTGGTCTTTCAAGGCAACCATAGTTGTTGAAAGTAAAATATATAATATCACGTATTCCTTCTCTGGCAACTTCTTAAACTACAATACTCCTTTTAGACTCTGCTTTGTAAAACCTGTTCGACTTCCGAAGGGACTTGATTACTCGAGAGTGGTTATATGGAATCTCGGTGAGGGCAACGAACCTTTCGGAGTGTGTAATGAGTACGGTATCAATCACTGTGACTGGTTACACAAGAATGATCAGAATGCATCTACGAAATAGTCCAAAAAGATAAGTTCCTGAAAATAATAAATAAACATTATGTATTTCTTCTCTGGTGATTTCTAAAAGTCTTACATGAAAACTTGCTTTTTTTCCTATTCAAATTTCTATTTCATTGAATATTTATATTTTTTTCTTATTTTCCCTGGATGAAACAGTCATTAAAATTTTATTTCTGGAAAGAAATTAATTTGAGCACAAACACTACTCACATACTATGTCATGGCAACATGTAGGATGACAAGCACACTCATTGATTTTTAATAATGCATTTTATAATAGAATAAAACATAAATAATTCTCAAGGATAAAAAATTAAGCAGGTTAAATCTTAACAATCTAAGTGCTCAATTATATTTGATCTTTTATTAAGTTCAAATTATGGAATTTTTTAATATTTTCGAAAAGCAAATAAATTATGTTATTCCCTGCTTTAAAAATAAGAGTACCATTGGAACAAATGGTCATAACCTGTTCCATCCACTTCAAATACGTACAGCGTATGTGCCTAACTCATAATTACAGCTTTGACAACTTCCCGTTCAGGGAAAGACCAATTCCGAACCGTTCCGAGAAAAACACAGTACTTCATCAGGATAAGACATCAATTCTCCTATCCCTTCTGGTGTCAAAACATCACATTAAGGAACATCCACAAAAAGTTTATTCCTCTGATCTAGCACCACGCGCTTTTTTCTCTGATAAAGAATCTTCTTAGGAGCCAGAAATTCGCAAGTTCAAAAGAAATGCAGCTACAAAGGCAAGGGATGATGTAGCAAAAGGAGGCTTGTAATCTGCATTTACATCTTTGTATGAACGCATGATGCATGGTTGCATTCGGTAGTCATTTTGAAGTAATTACCAAATAATTATTTTCTATCTGCATTCATTCTTCCGTGGTGAAATAGGTTCCGGAACTTTTTTAGTAGTAATAGGTTTAATCCTTTGAGGACGGATGCACGGAAAACGTGAGGTTTCGTCTGGCCGTCGTTTTCCAACGCGCTTGGCTGCTGAGGATCGGCGCACTTTTTTCTAGTTAAGCCTAATTGCACTAAAGATAGTGTCACGCCGAAGTGACAGTCGGTAGCTAAAAGTCACAAGAGCCGGCACGTATTTGTGACAATCGGAAGAGAATGTGCCAAGGAGCTGGCACGCCCGCGTGACAGTCGTCTTCAAAGGATGAAAGTCTGAAAAAATAATAATTAATGTGAATAAACCGAACTCCCTGCATTTAATCAAATTGTGTTTCCATCTGAGACCCCCAAAATCATACCAGTTTATGATTTTGTTACACAAAAACTACTTCAAATTCCTTAAATCTTAATAATTCACCTCTTTTATGAAGTTATTTGGTTTTATTCCCTGACTTTTATTGGAAACAACTTCAGTATACTGGAAAAGTTGAGTAGCTCGATATAATTCACTTAATAGATTTATGCAACGAACTCCGGTAAACTCGTTTTAAAAGCCTAGTGTAGAATTAATAGGGGCAACGATGTAAATCGAATGCAGAATGTAAGCTACAAATATTCACCGCTTCTAACATTTCTGTTCCCAATAATCCAATAGCTTAAATCTCACCATGGAAGTGATAAATGAACGCTTCATTTCTGGCCAGATGGTTAGTTGTGGCAAGAATCATATAAACCTGCAAACTAACTGCTTCGAAGTACACTGCTTAAATTTCTTGGTTATTGTATACTTCAAGAAGGAAATTAAGCTATTAACACTAAATTCTGAGTAAAATTTAAAGGGCTGAATTAAAGAAACTTCTTGTTATCAACTCAGAGAATCACCTAATATTCTATCATCAATTTAAAAAATATTGATTTCTTATATTGATTATATAAATAATATTATATAAATATATTATTATTTATTATATTAAATTAGTAAATATTGGTTTAAAAATATTGGTTTAGCCAAGATATTTCTCTTAAACGTTTTCATTATTCCTTTCTACAGTTGTAGCTGCTTTCACAAACTTTAATTAAATTTGACTTGCTCCATGCTTGTAATCTATTTTTCACTTGCTTTCTTATTGGCTTTATACACTCATATTTTCAGAACTTAAATATCAATAAGCCGATTAAATGAATTATATTTTGATTCAGTGCACGTGGCGCCACCTGAAAGTGAATTTGAGAAAAAATAACTTTAATATTTCATTATATTTGCAATAATGAGTTATGGCCGAAAATTAAAGTTATAGAAGTTTACTTCTTAGTTACGTAATAAAAGCATGTTTTTAAAAATTTCTTTTACTAAATTTATTCCGGTAATTTTATTGCAACTATAGATACTAATATTTAACAGATTTATATCTATACCAAATATTCTGAGCTCCAAATCATAAAATCTAGAAAATTCACATTACTTAATGGATATATAACACAGAGTTTATGCAAGAATAAACTAATATTTACATGAAATCAAAATATGTGTTGCAATGAATCATATACCTAATAAACTCATTTATTTCTATGCAACTTTACACGATTCACAATATCGTTTCGAATCTGTAAATCACTGGTTGAACGCTGCTATTTAATCGTTCCTCATTAAAATGCGCAATTTTCTTCAATAAAGTTTCGCTAGCACCGTTTATTAAAGACACATTCATCCCTCACTACTACAGCTGCAACGATTCAAAGGCGAATTGTCTAACAAATACCCTCGATAGAGTAGGCTGAAAAGATGAAAATATTGCTCAAACAGCATTCATTATAAGTAACCATGCAAAAGGTCTATATCATTTTGCGCCTTCTTTTCGAATGTTTGGACTGTTGATATTATTATTTTGTTGAAATATTTTTTGGCAGTTCTGTGTAGTCAGCCCCTGTAGAAAGTCATGATAAGGTAAAAGAGTCGCCCAAATGAAAGTGGGATTCTTTTTCTAACGACAGTAAATCCACGTAGCAGATCTTAAGGATTTCTCTGGTAGAGATCTCTGTAAGATATTTAGTGTAGAGCCTTTACAGTGGTGTGTTTTTGAATGAAACAAACTTGAGCGAAACAAAACAATGAATGTCATACCATGGATTCCTGTAATCAGACAGAGCAGATTTATCCAATTTTTGTCGGCAGACGGTGTTAGTGCAACAGACATTTAGATTTTTTATCGGAAGAATGTGTTACTACAACCGACATTTCCAGTCAACTATGAGTAAATCACGTTGCACAGTTTTTAGATGGTGCAGAGATTTTAATTCTGGATATACCACGACCAGTTCAAACTTTACAATTAGTAAGAAAATCACTGTATCATAGGAAGAGTTGCATTTCGTGACATACATTTACTCCCATTGACATTTGACTGTAAATGTCGGTTCCAGAAACTCCTGCCGACAAATATCTGGTTACTTCAACCGTATTAATGAAACGATAATGATGTATGCGCTGTCAAGTCCTCTGTCGGCTGAGCATGATTAAATCAATGGCACGACGTTGCTTGTTTCATCGGTACAGTTTCACTCAGGGAAACGACAGCTATCCTGTTTTTTTACCCGTTTTTCTTTCTGGTATACACATCTATCAATCACATAAATCTCAAAGCTTTACCACGTAATAACTACACTAGAGCCATAATCCCTCTTTCATTTGGGTATGCTTTATAATTCTATATTCTTGCTTGTATCTAAGATTTGGATAAGAATAATTCCACTCTTTGTGAATGAAGAATGAAATGTCGGATCTGAACAGCTATTTTATGAAAGATAACTCAGAGATCAGATATATGCATAGTTGATGGATCATCAGAATTCCGTATTACTTCGGGAATATGTTTTAGTAGTTAATAGCAATTTCACAAATTAATTAAGAAAACTAGCTTCTAAATTTGGCGTTGGTTTTGGGAAAGAAGATATTAACCTTGTCGTGCTTTATTATTTCATGTAAATGTTTCCCTAGCTATAATTTTGAATTTAAAATAAGTTTGAAATTTCTTAAAAAATTATTATTGCAAAAATGTATTCTGCTAATCATTATTAGAATAAGCTGTAGGCAATTGTCTTTTACGAAGAATTTTTTTAAAAGTTTAATTTTCGCTTCTATTTTGATAAACAGGAAGAGAAAAACGTTTCAGAAAGTCGAATTTTTTTTATTTATAATAAAGTTTGCAATTATGAGATTAATCATCTTTTTAAAGAGAATTGAGAACAACAATTCTGATAAAATAATGCATTTTTTAAATATATAAAACATTTAGAAAATAATATAGCAAATTAGAAATACAATGCCGTTTTTCTGATAATCAATCAACGTTTTATCAAATAGAATGTATCGATACTTTGATTTTAGCAAGAAACTACTTTTAAAAAGAAATATATTTTCCTTGCGCATGTAGGGTAAAAATTAAATTTCATTATCATTTTTGCTTTCAACACGGATTGATTTCCTATTATTATTTTCGGAATATTACGTTGCTTCTATCAATAAATCAATCATATATCGAAACGAACCATCGAACTCAGATGTGATAACATATCTGTAGATCTCCAAACCTAAAATTCTGGATATTAGCCGACATATTTCGTTGCCTTGGTCATTCTTCTTAGAATCTTTCTCGGCTAATTATGAAACCTAAGTCAAAAAGTGTACTCTATTAATTTGAAGGTTGTTTAAGCATTAGATTTTACTTTGTTTAACAAGGTCTCAATGATTGATTTTGGCAAAGTGCTAACATCTCTTTGTGAGTCACAGCAAACGGTGACATTAATTAAGGTTAAATTATGTGTATTCAAAAAATAAACAGTAAGTCAGGATAAATGAACATACCCTAGTGTAAGCATTATCCAATAGCCGTTGTGTAATATTACAATAATAATCGGGATGTTTAATAATTGTGAATTGTCACCGACTTAGGACTGAAAAAATATTTTCTGGATTATAAAGAATCTGACGTCGTATATTTTTAAGGATAGTTGAACATTGCGGTGGTCTGGTAGAAAAGTTTGGAGTTCCCGATTGAAAAGACGAGAGGTCGAAACTCGATTCCACTGATTGTGTGGGTTTAGTACACGTTAAATCTCACTTCGAGGGTCAAAGCCCTCAAAATGGTGAGACGTGGAATCTTGGAATGTGGAGTCTGCAAACGTTTCTCTCGTTATATGATCATGGTTCAGATCTGTTCCAAAACGGAATGTTGCTCCAAATTAACGTAAGGTAATTTATAAGGCTTAACAAGAAGACATATTTTTATTCTCACGTTCATTTCACATGCTCACATTTTCAACTTTCTTCAATCTTAGTATAAAATTAGCCTTTTACGTAATTATAAGGTTTTAACAATAAGTACATAAATGTAATTTCTTATTTAATTAAATTTTCCAGATCTGTAAAGAAATATCTACTTATTCTGAGGAATAATTGAGATATATATTTTACCAGAATTTATAAATAAATAATGATATTAAATTAAGAAACGAAAGCACCAATTATTTTATGTCTCACATATTATCCGTATGATGTTTCACAGCTTTTTAATGCAGGCCTTAGTGGTCTGATGATAAGGCCTTCGCTTCGAAACCAGAAGGCACTATTTTTTAAATCTCATTTTCATTAAATCAGTGCCAAGTTGTCCAGGAGGACTTTCAGTCTGCCGTCGAGGCTCACATGCCCTTCCACTTGTGTGGTGTGAAAGTGTGGTGAATGGGTAGCAGATTCATGCATCGCCCTTGCCATTTGACCACGGTTCAAAATTTATTGCCTTAGTGTTGCTCAAAACTGGAATGTAAATTAAAATTAGAAACTTTTTATTGCAATTAAAATTTCCAGAAAGTGATATTAATCTGCCTTTTAAAATAGATAGCTATTTTAAATGTTAAATTTAATTATTTATTTTTTAAGCAACACATTTATTTCTGAAGTTGGAATTCTTCTAATTAAGTATTAGCTCACTTCCTTGTGTGTTCAAGTTCTGAAATTTTTAACAAGTATGTGTCCTCGAGGACAAAACACTATTTTTATAATTTCAGAGCATAATTATGAGCCAGTCGAATAATTAAATTAAATATTGATTCCGTATGAGTGGCGGCATCAGGCAATGAATTTAAGAAAAAACTGATTAAATGACCCATAAATTTTTAATGATGAATTCTGAAAGATATTAGACACTTAAATAGGAAAATAAAAATATAATAAACTTTTAAAATACGCACGTTTATCGATGCACTGAAAAATGTGTTTTTTCGAATATCTGGAAATGAAAATGAAATAAAGTGTGAGGAACTGAGAACAATACGATAAGGAAATAAGTCTACATTGGATATCATAAGAACGGAAATTTCTAAAAAATCATGAAAAATTAAAATATAATATGAATATGATTAAAATTCCAAATTACAAAAAAAGTATTTCTATCATCGCTTCAAGCTTTTAGATTATCATAAAAATTATACATTAAAAATTTTAGCACCCTGACAAAAGTGTGGTTTTAATATCATTTTCATCATTTATTTTTTCAATATCTGTCAAAGCTTATATCTCTACATAGATATAAGAAGAAATAATAACCTCGATCCTGATTTTGAAAACCTAATCGCCAAGTAAAATATTCTTCAAACAAGTGCCCATTCTTTTTTATAAGCTTTTAAATGAGTTAAAAAAAACACTGCTTAGATGGAAGGAATTTAATGAAATTAAATGTTTTCGTGAAAACAGTCTCTGTGCTTTTATGTCACTTCTCATTTATTGGTTTCAAAAGTTTAATCTTCTTTAAATTTTGTGAAATGTTTTAAGTTTTTTAGCCTCACTAGAAATGAATTATTTATGACATTTTAAGTGGTAATATACCGAAATACATTAATAAGGTAAATGTCACCACTACATTTTTAAATACCTGAAGTAAATGGGAAATTACTGATGGGAAAACGAAAACCGAAATTTTTCTAGAGCGATTACATTTTTTTTTTGCCAAGGAAACTGAATAATTTTTTCAAACTGTAATTTTATATTAATTATTTATTTCTATTCATTTAAATTTCCTATTTTTTGTAAGAATTCATCCTTTTAGATAAAAAATAATAGGAAAAAGAGCATTTTTGCGATATGTGGTTTTTAATTTGAAAAAAATGATAAAAATAGAGTTTATTAAAACTAAAATTACTGTTTTATCGGAAGTTATTATCCTCCATTTGAAAACAATACATTAAATAAACTATATTTAAAAAGCAATATGGAATATCAAAATTCGATTAAATTACAAGTATGAATAGCGGAAGAATTTTCTATTAGAGACGGAACTCCTTCCTTACTGTATTCTTGTTGTATTGACTAATTTAAAATTATGATTTTATCTACGGAATGAAAAATTGTAGTAAATTTGTATTGCGAAGTGTTGTATTAAAATACTGTAATAAATTTCAGTACACATGTATGGCAGAGAATTTCATTGGTATAATTTGTCATTACTGAATGAAACATTAATGTAAATCCAATAATATTTGAGTAGAATAATGAGCAATTATTTTGTGAACTCTAATTCTGTGGAAGAGTAGAAATTGAAGCAAAGTTGCTGCGTTTTTTATTCCTGTAAATTATATTATTCTCAGTTTCAGCATAATATTTATTAAGCATTATAACATAGACAAAAGAGAAATTAACAGAATGATTAATTTCTTATTTAACATTTTTATTCAAAATCTACAAGATAATGGAGTTTATTCTGAAGATAAACAAACATTGTCTCTATTATTTTAAATTTCCAAAAAGTTCAGAATACTTGTCATTCCCAAATTAAATGTTTATTTTAACTTAACTGTGAAAGCTTATTTCAGAACAAGCTGTGCAAGTTATAATTAATGCAAGGCTAGAATATAAAAAATAGAGATTTTTTTTTCTTTTTTTATCATAAAATATTCATTTCTTCAAAAGTGGGACATTTTTGCAACCTGAAAGGTTATGCAAAATTTAATTTCGCCATATGTAGATACTAAATGTTTTTGCATACGGCGAAAAGAAAACTATATAAATGTTTTATTTAGAACCTTATTTAAAAAAATAAAGGTTATGAAAAAATATATTCCGATTTATAATAAATGTTTGCTTGTTTCTGTGCTTCATTTTCCTTTGATTTAAAGGGCAAGGGAATTTTTAAACCAAAGTAAAAAAAAACCCTTGTTGTGTATGTTACGGTGGTAGACCGAAATCTGGCAAATGTCGAGAATCACAGGTGAATGTGTTTGGTGATTATCGACATTCACCGAGATTTGAGAGATTTTGGTCTCCCACCGTAGCATATATACAATTAATATTTTAAAATAACTATCTTTTGGGGGGTTAGGAATTTATAAGTCAGAACGAAATATCTCGAATTTATTATGTTTTAGTCATCTTCTTTAGTTTACATGATGAGTGCCATGGCTCACGCTGTGAGACTTACCCTTTCAATCTAACAGATGATCCATTCTTTATTATCTCTGAACTTTGATGGAGGAGGGGACGTCTAATTAGATAGAAATTACGAGTCGCCCAGATGAGAGTCATGGCTCTCAACGTGTTAAAGATATTGTTCATTTTAATATTTGAAGCTAAATAAGGCGGTTTTTAAATCATTTGTTGGTAAACCATTTATAAATAACAATATTTATACCTAATTAAACCATCCGTTGTTTAAACCTTTGCACTCCGGAAGATAATAAGATGCATAATTATAAACTTGTAAGTGTATGGATTGATTTAGCTCTTTTGGAATCTGAAAAATATTGTTATTAATTTGTTTCAATTCCTAAAATTAATCTGTGTGTTTTTGCTATTATATGGTGTTTAGAATAAGCTCTTTCTAACAAGAATTTGTACAATATGCATCATTCAAAATGTAGATTCTGACTCGACATAAGAATGCAAAGATTTAACACCAACCGAGACTTGAGAAAACATTTAATTTTTTTATTTATTTTTTTTATACTTAGCATGGATGTTTTAAGATCATATATGGTTTCACATTCGGAATGTTCTCTCTTTCTCTTCAAAAGATCTAACTCACACATTTACTATAATTTTGAGCGACGGTTATACGGTGACAACGTCACGTGATCCACTAGCTACTTCTCCAAACTTACACGCCACAGCAGGCAAAGGACGTTTGACTATCTATATCACATTTAACGAACATCAAGTTACTATCAATCTGGTAATCGGCTATTATGCATAATCACCGGATCTTTAAGCAGTTATTACGCATAATTGCTCAGGTGATTATGTATAATAATCGATTATCCATATTGACAGTAATATATATATATATGATCGATTATTGTTTGGTCTTGGTTTCGAGCCTAGAGATAATATCGGATTTATGAACTTTAAAATTAAAAAATAAATAAGTAAAATAAAAGGAACTTTAACATAAGGAATGTTAAAGTCAAAATTTAAGGAACAGCAAAAAGGAATAAAGATTTAACGCAACGCATCTGTATTCGATTCCATTGCACTTTCTGTATATCTTCAAATCTTCTATACCATATTCATTTTCTTGACTAACTCGTATACTCGTACATTCGCGTCTGTAAACAAAGAGAGGGAGAAAGTGACGGACTTCTACTATCACCCACTCATTGACCACAGTCAGTTAATCACTGTTCGAATGACTCGTGAAGTAAACACCCACCAAGATACCCACTTGATAATCATCTCATCATCAATCACACTCGCTCCACCGAAATCCTGTAAACGGCGCAGATACCTGACTGAAGACAACAGCCTTCATTGCTCCTTCCTATGCTATACATTTGCGATGCCTTGCTAACTAAAACCAAGTGGATCTTTATTGTATGTTAGGGATTTCGAAGATATCTGAAGTAACTGAGTTAGAAAAATCTAGTGAAACAGACGGAAATAAAAAGGAAACAGCTTTACGAGATAGTGACAATCCTGGGTTTATTTAGAAATTTTTTATCTTGAATGTTGCAGCAAGTTGGGTTTTGTGCTTTGAAGATAGTAACATTTAATAAAGTAAATTCGCATGACATCATACTCACGTGGTAAATGCCATTGAGCAGGTGATTTAATATGTAAGAGTAAGTTGTCTTACCCTATACCATCTCGCGGCGTGTTTTAATGAATGTTTAGACATTTATGTGGAATAAAAATTTATTTGTGGCCATAAAATAATCTCGTATCTAGAAAATACGAAGTTGTGTACATAGCCTTAAGTGTATAGTATAATACGCATGTAAGTTATATGCACGAGCCTATGAGGAAAATATATTAAACTTTTGCGATTGACATTTTTTTTCAGAGTATGTTATTTTTTACGTTGGATTTGTGAATTTCTGTATTCTCAGATATGTTCGAATAAATTACGATGATTGATATCTCTTCTACACACACACATTTACATAATATTTTGCTTTATAAATCCTTATTAAATAATTTTGTCTTGAAAATTATTGCTTCTATTTCTGATTCTTAAACATTTTTCATCATTATACTACTGGAGCATTCAAACTACTTATTCTTATTTATTTAGAGATTATATTGCATACAAAATTCACATAATGTAATCCTGAAATAGCGGTATAAAATAACACCTTCTGTTATCAAAAAGATCCACGCTGTGAATCAAATGTGCCATTTAATCTTCAAATATTCGTTGATTCTAATATGAACAAAACCTTGTGTACTTTAACATGCGTGTTTTAAACGTATGCAGGATTTTTCGATGATCATCTACTGTAATGAGAAAAATTATTCAATACTTCAGTGCTTTTATGATGCGATATAGTTGTAAAAATGTTTCCAGGTGTAATGGAAACATTGCAGTTAGTACATTCACAGCATCTCATCAACGACAACTGAATTTATCTTCATTTTGTTCAACTTACCTATAGATTTAACGCAATACGCAAGCTATTTTGGAACAAATATGGTAATTTTGAGCTATTTTCAAATGATGAGGATGACACATTGTCAAATGATGAGATAACACTCCCTTCAGTCTTCCATAGAACGCAGGTACGGAAACATATAGGCCCTTTGCACGCGCCTAATTTGTGTTGGATAAATTATTAGCAGAAAAGTGTGGGAGGAGTGATTAGCGGATTAAGCACTGTATACGTATTTCTCTTTGAGTTAGAATGTCTGTCAAGCCATAAGCGACACTTTTGCTGAGTATTTTCCCCTGTGGTCGGGGGGAATAGGAACAGAAACGGGTGTAAGGTGCAGTACTCAACTGCTATCATTGTTCTTAAGCCATTTATCGTTTCGCAAACAGTGTGTGTGGCTAATGACTTGTCTGACACAAATAGCATGTGCATATATGGACTTAAATACAAAAGCATGAAATTCGTGTTAGACAAGTCTTTAGCGTCGCTTTGGGCTGGTACATAAGTGCCACTCCGACACGCATGCGATGTGATACATTCGTCGCATAAACGATTCTCCTCCTATCATCTCGTTACCTAACAATTGAGTCCAAAGATATTTCTAAAAACTTTTATGAAGTCCGTAAAAGAAACGATACGCAACTTATTTACTCATTTGAGTCCTCACAATTTCATTCCAAAAAGTAGCAGATAAGAAAAACAATTCCATTTGAATCTGTGTTTGCTAAGATAGCAACAACTAGATTCAGAATCGAAGCAAAAGTTCTGATCTGCAGAATATTTCCCCGAATGAATTGAAAGACAGGCACATGGAACATCGGCAATCCATACGCTCTGGTATTGCTGATCCATGTGAAACAGGTTAATAATTTACCAAGCAAGGCAGTCATACAGTAAAGTTACTCTATATATCTCTAGGGATCAAAGCGGCTTAGGCTGCTGTGAATAATGCGTCATGGCTCATGCGTAATGACTATCTCGTCAGGAAATCAATGCTGAACAATACGCATAGCAGTCAAGCATTTGGAAAGAAGCATTGAACAAATGCGTCCAGATAATGGAAGGTTTTTTCCAGCATAGCAATCTATTATGTGTTGCAAGATAAATCTAATAAACTCTAGAAGCGAATTGCTGGGATGTGTTGCCCACTCTCCATATTCCTCTGTTGTTGATAAATGTTTGTATAAATCCATATAGAGTTCCATATCTGGAGAGCGACTCAGTTCTTATACGGAAATCAGAAGTTTGCTTAAAGACTGGAGTAACCAGATTTTTCCATCTTTGAACACGTTTGTTGCCTATATCTTACGGAAAGTACTTTAAATAAATCTTTATTTAATTTTGAAAATTAAAAATGTCTTTTCTTCCATCGGGAAAGCGCAGAGCAAATTTTATGCACTCAGTAATATTCCGAATTTAATAATTATTACATGTTCAAGAATTCATGAATAGGCAAAATTTACCGAATTATTGAAATACTTTTATATTTTAATGAGTCGTATGAACCATACCTGAAAATACTCAAGTAAGCTAAAATTCATAACTAAGTCATTTCTTTTCAAGGACATTTTAAAGTAAAATGCACTATTAACCACGGAGTAAAATTTCTGTCTACAGAAATAGATCGAAACGAGTTTCAAGGAACTATCAATATGTTCCCTTTATCAAAACGAAAAACGGTTCCTTTTCTGAACAAGACTTATAAAGGAGCAAGAGCTTAATTGACTTCCTAGTTACGGGAATACTTTCTTCTACTTTATTTTAAAACTGTCAAGAAGTTAAGGACTGCTAACTACATCGTTAATCTCCCAAACTACGGTAAAGAGCATGAAGCGATTCTCACTTGGTGGATTTATATTCCAAACAGTGTGTTTCACCCACCTTACAGTGGCATATATCGCTAATAACTTCCATATTTTATGTAAATGTTGCTGTCTAGACCTGCGAAGAAAATGTTCAAAAGAACTTCTGCTTCATTGCTTAAATTGTTATAAATTGCTTGGCAATGAAATTGCAACTGTATGGTTATAACTTCGTGTCCAAGATTAAGTATTCGGTTTCGAAACAGAGTTTTTAACCAGACAATTAATCATTTACTATGTCAAATCACTAAAATCCTTAACAATTTAATGATGATTTAAAGAAGTAGCTTATTTCTGTTGAATAAATCAAACAAGGTAAATGTCCTATTTATTTATTGTTTTTAAATGCCAAGGTTGTACACTTTTTGTGAATAATTTGTCTTTGTTTCAAAAGGGGTTCTTTCTTGGGTATTTGATGTTATCATGTTTAGAAGATTGTTTCTGAATATGTGCACTCAGTCAATGGTAGTTTTAGAAAATTGGATTCAAAGTTTATCAACGAAAAAATATCATTAAAACGAATTTAATATTATCTGCCCTTATTGCAGGTAAATTTATTTAACTTCTCTAATATAATCATGAGTAAAAATATAACCTAATTGCGTGTTGACTAAAGTTCGTTGGAACATCCCGTGATTTTTCTCCTTTCAAGATCAACAATGTATTCCAAAATTAAATTGCCATGGTACACTTGACATTGTGTCACGAAAACATGAATTGAAAAGAAAAGAATAAAAAAAGATACAAATAAAATGTGGTGGTATAATCATAAAAGATTACTCTAAACTTTATGGATTTTGAGGGATATTATTTGTATGAATAAAATTCTATAGTTCATATTTTTATAACAGGGAAAAAATATTCTAAAAATTCTTTATTCACAACTATTTGATTATAACCAATAAAATTATGTGCAGATTAAATAATACTTTGCTTGCTTTGCTATTTTTACCTGCTGTCGCTTGCAGATTTTTAGGGGAACGGCATAAAATTGTGCACTTAATAAACTTTTTCAGCAGTACATTTATTTATTTAAACAGCATCTAATATAATGCTCTACATCATTTAAAACATATGTCGAATTGAAAGTATATGCAGTGCTGTTCAAAATTATTAGAACGGACTGTTAAAATTTCATCTTTTGTTCATAAAATTTTACACACTTGATAATTTGATATTTTTATTTGATTTTCAGGTCCCTTATTTCATCCGCAATAAATACATATATGTTTTAGTTATTTTTTAAAATATCACTACTTCTTAGAAAGAATTACTGTTTTAAACAGTATATTCTTGCTGTTCAAAATTATTCGAACGACTGACGACGAAGGTATTTTTAAGTGAGTACGAATTGGATTTCTTTTTTCATTGTGGTAAATTTTAATAATTCTAACACATTAATTTATTTGGTAATTTGTTTTTTTGTCTACGAATCAGTCACGCCAACAGTAATGCTGAAAAGCTAAAATATTTCTCGCCACAGCAACAATGAAAATCGAAAGGATGGAGTATCATATTAAAACATAGCAAAAAAGCATAAATTATCGATGTTGTGTCTCTACTATTTTTGCAAGAAGTATGAGACGACAGGATCCATTGGAAACCAGAGAGGACGAGACAGAAAACCGAAAACAAGTGCAAGAGAAGACTCCATGAATATAAGAATTCCACAGGAAAAAAACGTCAAGAGAGATTCTGAAAGACTTGAAATTGAATGTGTCAGCTCTAACAGTTTCCCTTACAATCAAAAACCCACGGTTGATAGGCTGTATCCAAAGAAAAAGACCATACGTCACAATACATCTGCAAACAAAACATGGTAATGCGCTTAACCTTTGCAAAAGATCATATTTCGAAAGCTTCACTGTTCTGGGGCAATGTTATATGGTTATACAAATCCAAACATGAATTGCTGGATAAACAAAACTTAAAAGAGTGTTGGAACGATTAAGGTGAGGCTCTTAAAATTATGCATCCTACAGAGAGTAAAACACTGAGGCGAAAATGTGATGGTAAGGGGTTGTTTCCCTCTCAACATGTTGGTGAAATTGTGATGATTAACGGTAAAATGAGTGTAAGTATGTACGTTAATATCTTGTCCCGAAATCTGAAGAAATCCATCAGAAATTTGAGTGTGGGTCGAAGATATATCTTTCAACGAGCTGATGACCCAAAACTTCACGTCAAAGATTTCCAAAGATTATTTCTCAGAAAACAAGATTAAGATGCTGGAGTGGCCACCACAAAGACCAGACTTTAATCCCGTCTAAAATTTTTTGCCAGTTTTGAATCATAAATTTCTTTTTGAAAGGAAAAAAATAAAAATAAAGTTTTTAAGATGTTCGAAAATGAATGTGGCAGTGTCAACCAGGAGACAACGCAGAAACCGGTTGATAGCCTGAATCAAATACTGAAAGCAGTAATTGATGCCAGAGAAGGCCCATATAAACATTAAACACCGATATTTTATTTTTAAAAATGTTATGCTATTTTTTTGTTGTAAATTTTTGACCGTTCGAATGATTTTGAACAAGAAATAATTTTAAGTTATAAGAAAATCATCCAATTTTGACTTATTTTGCGATAAAGTTTGAGTTATTTCAAATATTTTCTAATTAATGTGTTTGAATTAATAACAAAATTAATTTATTAGAGATATAAACAAATAAATTTATTTTCTGTAATAAAAAGTATAAAATTTTCTGTAACGTTCTAATAATTTTGAACAGAATTGTGTTTCTCTCTAACGGTTTAGAAATTACTTATTGCGTCACGAGTAGAGTGGATACATTGTATATATGAAAAATACTGAAGCGTGTGACATATTAGAGGAGCTTTTTATGCAATGATTTGAAATGTGTTTGTATATTAGTGGACTCTTTTAGTTTATTTTTTAGTAAAAAAAACATTCATAATGCGAGCCTTAAAGTTATTCTAATTTCTTCTGAAATTGATCCACTCTCTGATGAGCAAAACCTCGATCTTGATTTCAAAAACCAACAATAAAATAATGCAGTCCACAAATTTCTTGTGGGTTTCATATTTAAAGATATACGCCTGACTGTCTAAAAAAACATAAACGTTCAGAAAATTAGGTTTATTATCTGAACACTACAACGCCTTTTATGCCAAATTTCGTTTATTGACTTTTGATGTTTTGTCTTTATTTATGCACTTGGTATGGAAATTTTACCTTCTTACTTCGCTGGAAGTGAATTGCATTTTATGGTTTAGGTGGCTAAAGTGAGTTTTCAGTTTCGTTACAGAAGCAAATAAATATCAATTTTATCGCAATTATGAATTCGTTTAATAAAAGGAAAATTCTAGAGAAAAGATAAAATGGGAATTTCGAAGTGTTCGGCGTTTACTATCTTTTCTAAGTAAGATTATAGTTTGACCCGGAGTTTTAGCTTTATTTTTTCGCATGAATAATGTTTCTCTCCATCTACACTGAGCCTTACAAGCCTTAATAATACAGAAAGTGAATGATTATATTTCATTGGATATGAGTTTTTTTAAAGCTAAGAATACTTAATTTCTGGAAGTGATACTAATTCAAACTGTTTCAAAAATTGTTTCATCTGAAAAGAAATAGCAAAATATCGATAGCTGTCAATTAATTTTAGTTTAGTTAGATAATGTTTTTGTTCTAAGAAATTCTACCTTTGAAAGGTGGTCAAATAACGAGAACATCACACAAACCAACAACCCTTTTTCGGAACTTCTGCATCACTCTTCCGTTGATACATTTTGTCGTTTAATTAAACCGGAAGCCGAAGACGAATTTACTTTATAATTTTTATACCACTTTACAATAAAGCCAAAATAGTTTCATATACATCAGTGGAGAATTAATGTTTTCATTTTCAAGAAATGTCTTAGCTAACGGTATATTTTAAATCCATTTTAAATAATACTCAATATATATCTTCACCAGGAACGAACAAGCAATCATTAAATTTTTATAGTATTTCTGTAATTAGATCAGCAATCTCAATTTTGATTATGCAGTGAAACCTCGCATAACGAGCATAATTTGTTCCAGAAGCAAAATCGTTATGCGAAACTATTCTTCACATACCTAGGAATCAATGTAAAATACGATAATGCGTTCCATGCCAAAATAATTATTTAAAAATGTTTTTGTATAACGTTTATTCAAAGAAAATTATATATAAGATAGCTAAGGAGCCTGAATAATCTTCATTTTATCTTTCATGCAGAATCAACCAGCACGGAATTCGGATTTTCAGAAATAAAAAGCGAAATGAGTGCTAGACAAGATTGATGTACCTGTTCTCTTATTCTTCTTATGGGAAATAAGTCGATTACTGACTCAAATACATCCGTCAACTCGTTACGTCACTCAAATATGTCACATCAATTGTTGAGTAGAGTATCAACAACTGTAAATGCATGGCAGAAAATAGTTTTTAAAAAAGCATGACCTTAAATATTACGGGGATCAAAAAATGAAAATAACGAAAGTCATTCGTTCCATGCAAAACGTTTATTACTAGAAAAAAGAAATCAAAGTAAAAAAATATCATTAGCAGTTAAAACAGGTTACAGTTAAACGTTCACGCACAAGCACTACCCATATAGCATGTACACTTATAGCAAGTTTGATTTTTCTTGATATTAGCTTATCATGACATATTTGGCGCTACAACCTTGCAACGAACTTCCTGCAAAGTAATAAAGCATAATCGATCACCCTGCTTGCAATGCAAGTTTCTTGTAAAGTTGGCACGGCACACTTACTCACCAAGACCTGGATACAGTTGTATATAATTGGTTTTGATCTTTGTCTCTGTTTTAAAAAACATCTGATTTTTAATAGCATCTCATAAAGCGTCCTTCTTTTTATTAATTCAATAAATCAATGATACTTTGGAAAAACACTAACTAAGTCTTTTTATTAAAAAAAATTACTTTTGAAAAATTATCCATCTTTTTACTAAATATAGAACTCGCACTGTAAGGAAAACTATATATCGCCTTTTTCTTAATGATGAAATTTTAACGTTCATAAACAAAATTAAACCTAAAAAACAGCCAATGTTTACTGAAAATAATAACTTACTTTGTGCCCCATATTTTTAAAATTAATTGCTTTTGAACCCTAATTTCATAATTTATCCAAATAGCGAAACGTAGTTATTAGGGAAAATCGTTCTCCCTGTGACATCAAAGCATATTCTTAACTCAAAATTTAAAAAATTAATGAAATCAAGAAGGCAGTTTAAAATAAAACTTGTAGATGCACGATCTATTAGAGCAATCTGTTTTTCGCAACCGAGGTCCAGCTGGCTTACTGGCTAAGGCGACAGTTTTACGAAGCGAGTTGTCGGGGGTTCGTCTGCGATCTCTGTTTTTGCTATAGTTTTGCAATGTCTTTGACGCAATAAGCTCGCTGCAAGTTCGACGCGTGATGACATCATTGTTTGCATTAACTTGTTTAAAGCTTGCACACTTGACGGGTCAAACTTGCTGAATTCTTACAGATTTGCAGAGCAAGGTTGCTGAAACTTCGCTGTAAACTAAAATTGCTATCTTGGTACACATCAAGTTTGATACGAATTAAAGTAAAATAAAAGCTCCGTGGATATGTCAGTAGCAGGTGCAAAATCTGGGAATTCCCCTTTCCTCGTCATTCATTATGCGAAACTCGCTCATCAAACGCGTCATACACTCTGTCCCAAAAATTTATAGAATCTTTTATTTTGCCTATATTTTTTGTTGTAAATGATGTATTTCAATGCAACTTACTGTATAGATATGTCTATTATATTGAAAAAACAGTTCTACCCCGTATATTTAATGCAAATTTTTAAATCGCAGAATAACCAGAAATAACCCCTGTCCCAAAAGTTTATAGACAAATGCAATTTTATGCAAATATGGTGTCGGTAATCATGACGCCGATTCGGAGTCTAATAAATACGTTGTAAGAAAAGGAAAGCGATCGTTTGTTCTGCGTTTCAAGATGCGTAATGCTTCGCAGTTGTCTAATGAAGAAGTGAGTAAAATTCTGCATTTGAAATTGCTCGGTAAGACTGTTAAGGAAATATCGAAACTTTTAAATCGTTCTAAAAGTATGATTTATCAAATATTAACTCGTAAGACGCCATATGAGCCAAAACCTAGTTCGGGAAGACCACGTATGACTGATATTCGCGGTGATAGACGGATACAAAGAATGGCTTCAAGTCAGAAAATGTCAGTTCGCGAAATTACTAGGGTTTCCCGGTTGCAAATCTCCAAGAACACTATTCATAGACGAATTATAGAATCTGGTTATATGATCCACGAAAAAATGGCTCGCAGATTATCACTCTCAAAGCTTCACATTAGTAAGAGATTACAATGGACTCGTAATCATATGTCATATTGTGATAAATGGATTGCTGTACATTACATCCTTTTCAGTGATGAAAAAATGGAACCACGATGAACCTGACGGGAATATAAAATATTGGCATGATTTAAGAAAAGAGCCCAGGAGCTTTTCAGTAAGCAAAGTGATGGTGGGATCTGTGATGGTGTAGGCGGTTTTCGGTCTCAACAGTCAAGTGGGTTTGGCTTTTTCAGATGGCCGACAGAATTCTGCTAAATACATAGAAACACTAGAAAATCATCTTATGCCATTTGCAGAAAACACAGGGGGAAGAAATTGGAAATTTCAGCATGATAATGCTCCCATCCATATCTCTAATGCTACGAAAAATTATTTAATCTCGAAAAATGTTACTGTTCTTGAGTGGTCACTGATGAGTCCTAATCTAAACCCAATTGAGAATGTGTGGGGCATTATGTCTCGGAAGGTACATGAGAATAGAGGGCAATTTTATTCAGTGAATGCCTTGAAAACAGCCATTGAAAGTGCATGGAACAACGTGTAACCAGAGTTATTACAAAACTTAATTATGTCGATGGGAAAACGTGTATACGATGTCATACTGAAAAATGGAAAGACTTTAAACTATTAAGAGTATTGTATTAAGCACCTTCTATTGAAATGTCATATATTCTATAAACTTTTGGGACACCAAATATT
Source organism: Araneus ventricosus (assembly GCA_013235015.1). Taxonomy (NCBI): domain Eukaryota; kingdom Metazoa; phylum Arthropoda; class Arachnida; order Araneae; family Araneidae; genus Araneus; species Araneus ventricosus. Next base: position 521,061 of record BGPR01000292.1, read on the forward strand.
TCTATTTTGTTATATAATTGAAATACAAATTGTTATTTTTCTAAATATTTCGTTGGATGCAAGTGGCACATGGTTTGAATAAACATATTTGTAATTAGTGTTTGCATGCATTTCCGTTTTTCTAAAACATATATTTTACTAGAGTCTATAAACTTTTGGGACAAAGAGTAGTTTTACAATTTATTTTGCTCGTTATGCCAGGTTTCACTGTACTTGTTATAGATAAAACCCAAAATAATATATGCAAGCATTTGAAACTTTCACATTAATTAAGAACTGCGGTTAATAAAAAACAATATGCTACTTGGCAGCTTATTTTCGAATTCCATCTAAAGAGTTAATACAGAACATGCTTGAAAATCAAATTAAAATCTGTGAGTTATCCATTAAATGCTTAATACATCCTTTCCTTACCAAATATTTTGCTAAAAAAGTTCTCAAATTAATATATTTCTGTATTTTACAATAACGTTTATAAAAATACGTCATTTTACTTAATTTATTGTACAAATAATTACGCATGTGGGCACCATGTCATGATAGAAGATAAATTCATTTAATAGCAATGGTTTTTTTCGGTATTTCTTCCAATTTTCTAAATACAATTTGAATTAAATAAATCTTTGGAACTTAAATTGTAATTATTCGTTGGAATTAAGCTAAACATCTATTTAGTGAAATTAACTCACTAATATTGATAACAACGCATTATTATTCAATCCTTACCACGAACACCATCTATCATTGTAAGGTATAAAATTCTACACTTTTAAACTAACATTTCAATAAATTTCACGCGACAGTGTTTGAACAAAATCAATCTAGCATTCATTATACCACTAAAGTTACTTACATGCATCCTTAATTTCCGAACGACCTCCTGTAGCAAACTGTGGAAATAACGCTCCTATCTCGAAAACGCAGCAATATAGGGGGAAAAAAAGTCAAACACGAAGTTGTAGAATGTTATCGACTTAGTACAGAAAACACCTTATGGACATTAATACTATGAATAGAGCATTTCAAATGCAAATACAATTTGTTCGCGATTTCTCGAACTGTGATGTCGTTGTGTGGACGAAAGGAGAAATTGATAATTCGGACAAAAATGAACCTAATGGACTTTTTCAGTGGGTATATCCCAAAACTCAGGTGTCTGCGACCTCTCCACTAACACTGTCGGACATTCGACGACGTATTATTGTTGCTTGTGCCAGCATGATACCTAATATTCTAAAAGTGTGGAACATGGAATTCAAACAAAGGTCAATTTGTGAATTATAGCTGGCATGGAGCAGTTTGAAAACTAAATATAAGGGCATCTTGTCATAATTAGTTGGTTTTTTTCTTCTCTCTTTCTAATATGTTTCATCAGGTAAAAGAATTTGAAAAAAATGAAGTTTTAGGCGTTCTGTTCGAAGCATTAATATCCACAACTAGTATTTTTGTACTTAAACGACAACATTCTAAAACTTTGTGGCTGACTTTTATTTCCCTATATTGCTCCATTTTCGACATAGCAACACTATTTCTGTAGTTTGCCATCAGGAGGCGCTGTAAGCGGTCTCATGGCGTAGCGCATAGCCGCTTTACCATAAATAGATTCCATTTTTATCACTTTAGCTGCAGTCGAAATGAAATTAAAGGAAGAGGACGATTAGCTTTAGCGGGTTCCCTGTATATTTGTGCATTGAATTTCAATGAAATTTTAATGTGATGCACTGTGTATAATATCTAGTATTTACAAAAAATTTAGTTTTGCTAGCAGTTTAGTATCTATTGCAGCTTATCAGAAGATTTTTCCATTGTTTTTATGCACTCTTAAATACGTGCAACTAACTCTTACAACTTCGGTAATCCGGGCCTCTATGAACCGATGGCTCTGTTAACCGAGCCAGTATCAGAAATTCGAACTGAGTTTTTTCTTAAATAAAGTCGTGTAATTAGTCAGAAAGGATGTCAAAGTTGGAATTGGGGCCAATTTTCACGATGCGAAGGCATACATACATGATTATACAATATCTGGCCGAATCTGTGCGGTCCAAACGACACATCGCTCGTAGCACCCCCACCCATGCAATTCAACAATTTAACTTTCAAGCTATAAGAGAACGAATAAAAAAATAAGTAAATTAAATATTCAAAGTTTAAAAGCAAGGTTAAACAATTCTGTGACATTATCAGAAAAGTCCCGCATGCAAAATTCAATTTTTAGTAAGTTTTTGAGTTCTTTAATTTGCCAATTACTGGGCAGGTGTTCTCTCAAATGAGACCAATAATGACTTTTTACATGCGAAGGAATAAGAGCATTCGTTATTGGAAGGTGTTGTTTTAAAATCCAAGAAGTTTTTGAGAACAAGAAATAAAAACACAGTTCCAATTTTAAGTACTTCAATATCGATGCGAGAAAATTCCCTGAATTTTCAGAAAAAACTTCACTTTATATGTGGCAGAAGGTTTCGTGTTGTTTTGAGGAGGGAAATATTCCTTTGAGAACATTCTGAAATAATCATTGGGAAAATGTAAAGGAAACAGAGAAAATCAGTAGCATTCACAAATCCTCTTATCAAACTGATTTCAAAAATTGCCTGTAAGAAGTTTCATAACTAATAAAAGAGTTTCTTAAAATGCTAATATTTGGTAGTACTTGTAAACATATTTTCACAATTAAATAAGCAAGTTTGGAAAGCCTGTAGAAAGAAAAGAAGTCGTGGTTTAAAATTTAACCTCTATTAACCGAGTTCCCTGTTATCCGAGGTGATTTCGTTCTCAATCATGTAGGAAAATTGAGGTTCTATAGTACCAAACACAAGGGTAGATTCTAATGGAAAAAAACTATTTTAATCAGTCATCGATCTCCAGTGCACTAGACATTCAATCACTTCGCTCAAACGTCTTGTCCATTGAATGAATGGCCTGTACCTAAATCGATGCCACGTGAACTTGAAACATCGGTCCGCATTGACATGCATCACAGGAAATTCTTTCAGCGTCCATTCATCTCTATTGCAATCGTTCTTCTTCATTGACAAGATAAGATCTTTTCTTCTGGTTGATGAATGGAATTCCTTGCTATTGAAACGCTTATTATTGTGTAATTCCAATCCGGAGTTGCAGCTTTGACATCACTTGAGACTGTATGAGTTGTCTATCATGGAATATTTTAGAGAGATTATCAATTATTTTACCTCTTGGAAATCTTCGGTGGCAAATAAATGAATTGAATAAGTGAATTGAAATAAATGTGTGACATTTTTTTGGATAAAATTCAATTTCTGAATGTGAATTTCTTGCATAGCTTAATGCAGATTTACATAAACCACATAGATGTTCATCGGCACATCTTTAAGGCGACAGAAGACGTCACGTTTTCTATTTATCTTAATATTCATGTTTAAAGAAGGATACAACAAATAAATGACTCAAAAATAGTAAAGATGTTATTTTAAACGTTCAATTTCATTTCCACTGCTTCGTTATAATTGTAAAAAGTGCCATTTCTTTGCCACAAAAAGAACTGCAAAAGTCTTATTTATTACAAGATTAGAAGCTTTGGATGACATTGAAAAAGCTGAAAAATAAACACTAGTATTAAAATATAATATAAAGTTGACCAAAGAATCCTATGTGTTTAACACAAAAATATATAACTGCTTGTCTTTCTATTCATTTAATTCAGAATGCTTAACAAGCTATTTATTTTATATCGTCTGACAAAATATTTCATATATTCTAGATTGAGATTTGAACTTATTGTTTCTAGACCTCAGAACTATATGCTGTTTAATATAAGTTTTTTTTCTCCACTTGAAAATCAACTAAAAAACATTCAAATTTAATTTTTAACTAAACATTCATATTTAACTCGATTTGTTTCATATAAGTAAAATAGTAATTTGATTTTACTGAGTTGATAGAAACCAATTAAATTATTTATGAAACAATTAAATTATTTATGAATGTGATTTTTTTTGTACCTAGGGTCTCATGTATCATACTTGCAATGAATTTTGCAAAAGAAAATAATCAAGTAATATTAGATTCGACGCAAAAATTGTAATTTCCTTGAAGTTGAACATAAACAATAGTGTGTAGAACTAAAATATCTTGTAGAAAAAATCTGGACAAATAGTTTTATGCTATATTTTAATGCTCACGGACAAATCTGAAATTTTACAATATTTTAATAACATTTCATACACTTCCTAGCAAAATGCAAATAGTTGCCACTCAATTTTGCTAAATATTTTTATAGCCCAACAATTACATAACTATTATTACTGCGAACAATAGACCTCGCGTCGAAACAAAAAATAAATAAGATCTGCATTCCGACACAGTCTTTAAAGGTTTGCTCTTTTTTTCTTTTCGTTTTCGAATGCAAATTATTTACAATAAGTCTCTGCTTTTATCGATGTTCACAAAATTATAATTAAACCTTTGTTTTTATCAGTAATAAAAATTACAATTAAATGTCTGTTTTTATCAGTAATAAAAATTACAATTAAATGTCTGTTTTTGTCAGTAATAAA
>BGPR01000292.1:525602-576140 GCA_013235015.1 Araneus ventricosus
TCTGTTTTTGTCAGTAATAAAAATTACAATTAAATGTCTGTTTTTGTGAGTAATAAAAATTACAATTAAATGTCTGAATTTATCAGCATTAAAGAGAATTACTGCTAAATATCTCTCCATTACCTATATGCCTGAAATGATTCAATGGTGTCAGACTCGCCACTAACTCCCCAATAGGGTGGAACGAAAAAAAACATTTTTTCTTGTTTTAAATTGTTGTAGTGAGGAAAAGTTGCATTTTGATGCAAAAAAGGCAAAAATAAAATTTGATGGTAATCGGAACATGTTTTGAGGTGCAGCAAGTACAATAAAATGTCATAAATTTGAGAAATTTTGCTCTATTTCAACCTTTTTCTCTAATTTCTTATTTACAGTACAAAAGTTCAAATCAAATATTTTGTACATTTGATTCCTTTTTATCAATAGAAAAAACGTTTTTCGGGTGTCTGGAACCAATTTTGAATATATAAATTATTAATTATTAGCCAAAAATGTGCAAGAAATCGACTGTGATAAAAAAAGAAAATACTGTCTTTAAATCTGGGATTATTGCTCTTTTATACTTTTAACTGATGAAAAAGGCTTTCAAGTACTTTATGTATCGTTGTTATTACCTTGGATAGCTGTTTTATGAAATTATAAAGGAGCGGGTGGTGGTAGTAAAAATTTTATAGACATCTAAGAGTATCGGACAACAAATTTTAAAATTTAGTTACAAAATTTACTGGCTTCTCCGGATTCGTTTGATATTTTATAATTCTTAGTTTAATGGAACTAAAATTAAAAAAAATAATATCTGTCGCGGAGCGTGGGGGGAACCACACTCCGACTAGCTGATTGCTATTTGTGTTTTGCCACTGAAAGATAATGATTAAAGTTAGCTTTATTGTTCGTTATTTTAGTATTTATTTGTGTTTAGCTTGTATTTGGATTTATAATTAGACTTGAAACTTTAAATTAATATTTATTTTTTTATCTTGAAATATTATATTTTAACCGGGGTAGAAGGTTCAGTACAGTGAGATGAGAGCTCTTGCGAGATAAAAAAAAATACAATATATTATTTCTTACTGTCTGTTTTTTTATGTTATAAATAAGGGCAGTAATAGTTGTGTATATTTTTCTTAGATAAGAGTGAAAATATTCGGTCACGTTGTTATGCATAGTTGCAATATTCACCTCAGTGGTATGAGCAGCTTATGGATTCAGTAGAAGTTGTCGTCGCCCGAAATTTTTTTGGGAACAAAATCAGCACCACATTAGGTGTCTCCCAACTCAGCCATTTTTTCCCTACTTGGTGCAAACTGTGGAATTCAAGTCATAGATGCTACTTTCAGCGAGTCTTCAGTATTTCTACTGCAGAATGGCATTTTGCTACACATCTGTTTCTCAGAGGCATGGCAACGAAGGGCTGGGATATAGTTGTTCCCAGCTTCATGAAGACTAAACATACTAAACGTTAGTATGTTTTGGGCACTTTTGAGTGCCCAATATGTTACAGCAAAAAGAAAACGCGTCTTCACTGTGTGCCATTTGCATATTCGAAGACACAAATGACCAACAGGGGCGAAAAGATCATATTATAAGCCGGATGCCAATTAACCTCAACACTTTAGTTTTTCTTTTCTCATTCTAGCACATGCATAGAGAAATTATTACAATCATCGAAAAATTCAACCTGTAGATTTTGATGGCTTTTCACTTTGTAGAAATTCTTGAGTCTTGAGAAACATTTTTGGAATTGGAGCTATCTGTAAGTGAACAAGATATTTTTAAAATATGCAACGAACAAAAATAATGATATTTGGTATTTACGCCAAAATTGTATCTCTGTATCAAATTTTGGATCAAATTCGTGAAGGGGAAGAATTTCTTTTATAAACAAATGCTCGATATTCTAGTATTAGCGATAGAACTAGGATAAAATGACTTATATGAATGTTATTAATGTTAAAATATTATTATTATAAATATTATTATTATTATTATTATATTTTAACATGATATATTACACACTTATCTATGGAAATTGTATACCTTTTTTAACGTTTTTTTATGCCGATTGAAGAAAAAAATAGATTGTAAGAAAAATAAATATGAAATTTATTGAGCTGGCAGGAACTCGCTCCACGAACAAATATCACCTCACAGTACGTAGCATCCTCTCCCGATTGAAAGATAATATTTCAACAAACAAATACATATTACTATAAATACACAATTTCATATACAATTATAAATCAAAAGATAACCTGTCGCGAAAAATTACAAGTAATAGACAAATAAATACCAGAATAAGGAACAAAAAAATTATTTTATACATTATTATCGGTTCATTGGCAAAACAAAAAATACAATTTGTTACACAACAGTAATAACAAGGACGCATAAAATACTTGTAAGCGTTTTCGCACAGTTAAAAGAATAAAAGAACAATAATCCCAGATTTAAAAACATTATTTTCTTTTCTTTCTCATAGTTGATTTCTTACACATTTTTGGCTAATAATTTATATTTTATAAACTCATCATAGGTTTAAACTTCCTACAAAAGTTTTTCCTATCGATGAAAAGGAATAAAAAGGACTAAAGATGTGATTTCGACTTTTATCTTGCAAATGAGAAGTTAGAGGAAAACGTTGAAATGCAGCAAAATTTCTCAAATTTATGAAATTTTATCGTATTTGCACCACCACAAGACATGTTCCGATTACTATAAAATTTGTGAGTGGCGAGTTTTACACCATTGAATCATTTCAGACGTTTAGGTAATGGCGAAATATTTAGCAGTAATTCTGCTTAATACTGATAAAATCAGACATTTAGTTCTAATTTTAAGTACTGATGAAAACAGGCATTTAATTATAATTTTATGAACATTGATAAAAGAAGAGAATTATTGTAACTAATTTGCATTCGAAAAAGAAAAGAAAAAAAAGCAGCAAACTTTAAAAGACAGTGATGGAGTGTGGCTCTTATTTATTTTTTGTCTTTTTTAAATTGTATTTTGTGGTTTCTTGCATTGTATTTTGTGTACTTTGTATTTTTTGTCTTTTTTACATCAAAAGCGAACTTTTCTGCGATATTAAAAATTTTAAAAAAGAAGTTTCTTCGTTCCATCCTACTCCCCAAACACTGAGACTATTAAAATAACCATCATCTTGAAATAAAATAAAAATAATCTTTATGTATGCATCGTTTTAATGACTTGAAGGAACATTCATAGCAAATTCGAGAACACCTTTGGCCATGGCTGCTTAACAAACAAATGTACTTAGAAACAGACGAAATAGCCGAACGGTTGAGTTAAACCAGAACCGTGCTTCATTTGTTCAATGAAATTGTAACAAAAATTTCAAATCTAGGGCTTAGAAATTGAGAATATTTTTTAAAACTCCCAGTTGTGTAGTTATTGTTAATTAGATTGTAAGTAGGTAAATCAGAACTTTGCTGGAATGATTTTTTTTGCCATTTAAAATGCGAATATATCTCATAGGTATTAAATATTTTCTATCTCTCTGGAAAAAATTTAAACGACTATTAAAATTTATTTTCAGATAAAAATATTTATCCATTAGGTAGAGTTTTTAAATAGACATTCATTGGAATTGGAAATTTGATATCTTTATTAATAACTCTATAAAGAACTATATTTCCATTTTTTATTCAAAATTTACTGGGGTTAAGATTTCACTAAATTTTAAAAGTTGAAAAATTATAAATTTAAAACAAAATACGAAGCTTTTTCCTGCTGTACCCTATATTTGCTTCCAAAAGAGTTACTATTTAAGAGAGAAAAATGTCGAATCAAAATTGAAACATTTTTCCGGTCAAATTTAAGAAATTTCTTAGAATTACACTTGATATTTTACTCCATACAGACAGATCGATCACTCTCTTCCCATGTACCTATACTGAAACAAGATTTTTGAAAATTATGAAATAATTAATAAATGCACATTTTCAAAAGATTTGAGGGCATTAATAATGGTTACTTATCCCCCCCCACCACCACACACACACACACTTACTATTTTATAAACTATAGTAAACTTTATTTTCTTAAAAAACTTTGTATTTAATTACAAGAAAGGAAAACAATCAATTTATGAACAATAAGTAAAACACTCGTTCTTTTGTACGGATATTATCCCAATGTTTATAGAAGGATTCGCAAGACGTTAATTAAAAATGGAAGTTAAATTCATTATATTTCTTCAATTTAATGGATTCCAAATTTCACCATTATTGTTATAAATTCTGAGTATTCTCTTTCTTTATTTGGACTATAATCGGGAACTTTTCATTAACCCTTTTCTGAATAATTTTAATTCATTCAAAATATATTCTCAATAGGAATATCAAAGAAATATTTTCCGATAGTATTTAGTTTACCTTTAATTAATTTAGACCCTAATAGGTTTTTAAGATTGCCCAGATAGCATGTACACTTACAGCAAGTGTGATTTTTCTTGATATTAGCTTATCATGACAAACTTGATGCGGCAACATTACAGCAAACTTCCTGCAAAGTAACAAAGCATAATCGAACACCACTTGCAAAACAAGTTTGCTGTGACAAACTTCACAACACAATTGCGAAACAAGTTTGCTGTGACAAACTTCACAACACAATTACAAAACAAGTTTGCTGTGGCAAACTTCACAACACAATTGCAAAACAAGTTTACTGCAAAGTTGATACATAACATAACGCCGCCTGCACCCCCGGTACCTATAACCTAGATTATTACACCAGTTTGATTGGGTGCAGGGCGGATTAGGCAAACAACTCCCCCCACGGGGCCCACGGCTCCCCATACCAGACACCGCCCCCCGAACAACTTCATTCAGTAAACAAACCATACAAAATATTTACAAATAGTGAGACTGACCGTACACAAAATGGCCATTGTTACTACAAACCTTGAATTTTTTGATATGCTAAGTTTATACTTATGTTACATTTGTTACAAGACAATGCTAACATGTTTGAAACTACTAAAGAACAAACCATTCAAAAACTGTATACAATGTTTTCCAAAAGCATGAAATATAGTTATAATATCTAAAATAACAAAATTCCTTTATAAGGAATAGAAATAGAGTCGATGTTTATCTAGTTTAAATTTTTTACCCAAACCTGGAGTTACTGGATATGTTTCCATTACAATATACTTTTTACCATAAAAAAAAAACATTTTAAAACATGAAAACGACTTAACTGCACCCTTTATGCATCCGATTATATACACAGTTCTAAGTAATAAGGCCGAAATTCTAACAATTAATAAGTTTTATGCTACCCGATACAAACAATATTTAAGAACTGAAATTCTAAAACAGGGACGCACCCTTACTCTTCTTTTTAAATTCACTCAAACTGTACTTCGGTTAAAAGACACATTGTGCTCCAAGAATTAAGGCATTGACTGATATAGTACTAGGATAAATAATTATTCATGATTTGAGTACCTTTTACAATTTGGAAGAAATTAATTAACCTGATGCAGATGCAATTCCTTGTTACCAGACAATACTTTTCTAATAGGAAAAACCCTGACACTTTTGGCTTAACAGACAAACTGGGTACCTAGTTTGGATCAATGAGTTTCATTGAGTTTAGCAAAGTTGATACAGCACGCTTACACACCACGACCTGGATACAGTTGTATACATCTGGTTTTGATATTTGTGTTTAAAAAAAATCCAATTTTTGATAGCACCTCCTAGACCCTCCTTCCTTTTATTAATTCAATAATAAATCAATGATAATTTGTAAAAAAAACTAAGTAGGTCTTTTTATAAAAAAATTTTGAAAAATTCTCCATCTTTTTACTAAATATAGAACTTGCACTTTAAAGAAAACTATATATCGCCTTTTTCTTAATGTTGAAATTTTAACGTTCATAAACAAAATTAAACCTAAAAACAGTCAATATTTGTTAAAAACAGTCAATATTTGTTGAAAAATAATAACTTACATTTTGTCCCATATTTTTAAAAGTAATTACTTTTGAACCGTAATTCTCTCCATAATTTATTCTACTAGGAAAACATAGTTATTAGCGAAAATCGCTCTCCATTTGACTTTAAATCATATTCTCAACTCAAAATTTAAAAAAAAATTAATGAAATCAAGAACTTGTAGATGCACGATCTATTAGAGCAATCTGTCTTTCGCAACCGAGGTCCAGCTGGCTTAGTGGTTAAGGCGACAGGTTTGGAAAGCGGGTTGTCGGGGGTTCGTCTACGTACTCTGTTTTGCTATAGTTTGCAATGTGTTTCACTTAACAAGCTTGCTGCACGTTCGACGCGTGGTGACTAACTCGTTTACAATAACTTGTTTCGAGCTTGTACTCTTACCGTGTCAAGATTGCTGCAACTTTGCTGCAAACTAAAATCGCTATCTTGGAGGTCTCGAAACTGCAAAGACCTGATAGAATGCATTTCAACAATATATGTTATCAACAATTCTCACTTTCAAAACAAAGATTGCTTAGGATTAAAGGTTCTGCTTTATTAAAACTGTCACTTGCATCTCATTATCTACGTCGTTTGCGATCCTTCTATCACAGGTGTTATAAGGTAATTCGCGTATGCATTATCGCAGATGCAATAATGGGGCACACGTGCAATTTTACAAAGAGGTGTTATCCAACTTAGTGTCAAACAAAAGTTTGAATTTTAATAACGAGTAAGTAATTGCACTGTGCAAAGCCAGTGAATGACCGATATTTGAAAGCATTTTGAATTGTTTACCCAAAATTGAATGAGTTTTGTTGATCATTTTTGGATAATGAGTTGAGATTGCCACATTTGGAAATAGGTGTGTTTGCTCTTTCAAACTAACGTTGTAATAGGTTAGGCTTTCCTATAATGGGACTTATATTCTGATTGGAATCTTTACACGCCATGCCTTTATTTATCTTGACATTCAATGTATTTGATAATGTGTAAATGGATAAAAATTAAAATGTTATCGCTAGAAATTGATTCTGAGAAATGTAACGCATTAAGGAAAATGCTGAGGTATAAATCTTTTCAACGTAATGTATTCTCAAAGATTTTGTTAGCCTCTTAAAATTTTGTAAGATTATGTATAAAATATCAGGATGATATAGTTCTTTGAGACCCTCTGTTTTGAAGTTTGAAAAAATTTAACTTCATATATATTGTGTTCAGTAAAAAAAAGGATGTTTTAATATAGAAGAAAATGAAAGCTTTTATTGAATAATCAGGAATCTAGTACCTTCTCGAAATTTCGAGCTACGTGCAAATTAAAAACTACAGGGGTGGAAATTTGGTGATTTGAAAGCTTTATCCTAAAAATCTATGAATTATTAAATTGCACATTCGAAATCGGTACTTATGATAAAAAGCCTCACTTATTCTCCTATATATATATATATATATATATATATATATATATTACATAGCAAATAATATCAAGTGTACTCATATACAAAATCCAAAAACAATAAAAATTGCTATATCCCTAAATATTGAACGGTATGAAAATTTAATTAGCTAGCCTATCTATAGTCACAATGAAAAAAAAATTAAAAATTCTCTAACCTTATTATAATTAACACAAATAATCATGATAAACAATACTAATTGAAACTAAGTCATTAAGTATTGCAAAGGCATAAGAAATAAATGGAATCTAGATAAAATAAAGCTACCCTATCTATAAACTAAACATAAATAGAGAATAATTAAATAAAAAATATTGAACTTAAAATTAAAATAACATAAAAAAAGATATGAAAAAGATAATCCAAGATGTAAATCCAACAATTAAAATGGCCTGGAGGATTTTGGACCTCCATATCGTGTGGCCCTTAGGGTTACGGTACCGGCCTACCCATATATATACACAAGAATTTAGAGAAAATAATTGCAGATTGAAAAATAAATATAATTCATGACCCACGTTACAATGCATGGCATTTAGTTGCCCGTTGTTGCATCATACGCATTGTTGTCATTGTTTCCACCTGCACGATGAAGAGTAGATTTAAAATTCACTTGGCGGAGTACATATGACGTGCTTCACGTGAGCATGAAATCAATCAATGAAACGATTTTGAAATTGGAATTTTTTGTTGTCTTCCAAATGCATTAAATAATGTTATTAGATTAAGAGATTCAAGATCATAACTTCTAAGAAAAGTACATTTATTTACATATAAAAATAAACAGATAAAAAGTAAATGTGTATAAAGTTAATTATATAAACGTTCTGTTTCGAAGCAACACGAGGGCTATTTTGGGACGGGCTTTGGAATTTTGAACCGCGGTCAGATGACGAGGACGACACCTAAGCTGGCACCCTCTCTTCAAACTTCGGCGCTGCACCAGTGTGAGGATGTTTGGCATCCTACGTTTGATTTAGCGTGCAACGGCCCAATACACGACGGAGCATCCCTGGAATCGGGTTTCGAACCATTAACCCTCCGAGACCGAGGCCGACACATTACCACTAGGCCACCATGGTCTAAATGTGTATAAAGTAAGATTTAATTTCAACTATAGGAATATTTTTAAGATCAAACACTTAAAATAAAAGATTCAATTTAAAGATATTTTCATATTTGGATGGATTCATAAATTAATATCGTGCTAAAGGGAAACTAAATATTAATATTCATAATCATAAATTTGATTAAATAATTCACTTGGAACTGTTCCTTTTACCTAAAACAGCATGGAGAATACCAATAAAACACATTATTGAAAATAGGGATTTATCCCTCATTCAGAAATTTGAACCTTTGAAAATATTGCTAGTTTTAAAATCCTTAAATATACTTCAGAAAATGAAATTCCATATAGAGTTAGACAGATAGAACTAATAATAAAGTTATTTTAACATGTTAAAATCCTAATTTCGGAAAAGATATTATCTAGAGATAAAAAACACTGTCGAAACCATCTGGAAATAATTAACACCTTTCTTTTCAATTTGCTCAAACTCGTACATGGCGCCTGTCACCACTGAGCTTTACAAGCAAAGAATTCTTCAGTTTGAGATATTTCATTAAAACTTTGTCACTCTCAGTTCAATTTTTCAGTCGACTGTTGCACCGACTGACGTTACGAAGCGCGATATTGTTCGAAATCTTTCACGTCAGAAAACGAAGTTAGAATTTTTCCTGAAACAAAATGCCAGTTGGGAAAAGTTATTTTTCAATATGCTTAGTAAAAGATGATAGAATACTTGTTTCTTGTTATTAGAAAAATTGCTGTTACTTCTTAAGTAATGTCCACAATATTTTACTAAATAAGAAATAATTACTTATTGACCAACATGCTACCCTTCTTTCGACATCAATTGTTTATGAATTTTTAAATACAAAAGATAGCTATAACTAGTGTTAATTTTGTAGCAAGTTATTATAGTTAATGGTAATCTCATTAATAATTTTTTCGTTTATTAATGAGACTTTCTTTGTTGTACTCGTATAAAATATGTGTGAACTGTCAACTTTCACTTGAAGAATTTTACAAGAATTTGTTTGTCATTTTTATAACTTAAAGAATAAAACGATTTTCCAGTATGTCTCACCTTCTTAGATAAATTCCTTAATTAAGTGTTTGAAAAATATATTTAAGTCATGTCGATTAATGTAACATAAATTAATTAAAACATATATTTTAAAGAAATATAAATGTGATGGGAAAATAATGATAGTTTTTAAACTTTAATATATTTTGTTCCTGGAAATAGTTTTGATTCAAAGTCTCAGAGAGTGATGTGACTAATTGATATTTGAATAAAGTAGCGCACTATCGGTAAATGTCCAACTTTGCACAAAGAATTATTTTGTAATGAAAAATATTGCCTTAAAAGAAGCAATATTTTTTTCATTACAAAAGACATCCTGCCATGCAAACTTTTAATAATATAACGAATAATGTTTTAAGACTGGAAGATATGCGCAAGTCTAAGACGGGCTTTTAGCTTGCCAACAATTTCTCAGATCTGATTGTCACAAATTAACTAACGAGAAGAATTGCCAGAGTGCTTCAGAAATTAAAAAAAAAGCATGAAAAACAGAAATTATGAATCAATTGACACTAACTATCATTTTGGAAAATATATAAATATTCTATTCCAAAATTAAGTACGAAAAAGAAAGAAAGTTTTTAACAAAAACGAAAGTAAAGATCTCCGAGAAGTGGAAAAATAAATTAATTCTAATTACGAAAAAGAAAGAACCTTTCTAATGAAAACGAAAGTAAAGTGGAAAAATAAATTAATTCTAATTAATTAAATATTTGCGGTTTGAATTTTGTTTAATGGCTCTTGGCTTTGTTTCGCCTTCCATGAAGCAAATCTCTCTCTTGCTAATCTTTATTTCCTCGCGGTGAGATCTTCTCTATGCATATTGCTAACCGGCAATCTTTCTCTTTCAAAGATAAGGAAAATTCACTTCGGCACTCTCTCCCCTCTTTCTATGAAAAACACCCTTCGGCACTCTCTCCCCTAGCATTCTAAGAAAACCCCCTCCCTTGTTTCCCGCTTGCGCTGCGGCGCGAGTAGTAGCCACGTCCATATTCCTGTAGCGTTAGAGGCCGTGTCACCGCTATTGTATTATAGAATTGTTTACATGCACGCATTTATTTGAATACTACTAAGTTTACATATTTATATCTAGCTGTCTTTGGCTGCCACCTGATTCGCAGGGATTATTGCGTGCGAAATATTTCCTTAAAATATTCCATACGTAGCTTTTTCTTAATGCCCCCTCCAATAATGTATTTTTTTAAAATTTCAAGTTCCGTTATAATAATATTAAACTAAGTTTTGTTAAATAATAAGTAATATCAAACTAAGTTTTGTTAGATATGCAACTTGTACTATTTTAAATGTCTAAGTCCTGAAATGTTCTTCGTGTTATACACCTGCCAGATATCTTTACCTGTCATCTCACCTAAAATTTGTTAGCTTATTCAGTAACTTGCTTGATGAGTCGTAACATGTTCATAAAATATATAAGTACGATAAATGTAATCATTCAGCATTGGAGTTATTCGTGTGATTCCAAATATATTTCATAAATTTTGTAATGTCTTATAAAATTTTTATTTATTGATGCAACAAAAAATTTTACAGAATTACAAAGCAAATTTTAAGCTTAAAGAACGTTACAATATTTTTGCACATACAATTATATTGCGGAGAAGAGCAGTAGTGTTTAGAAATGTACAATCTCTAAAGCATTTTCATCATTACTAACTTTTGAAGTCAAACCTTATTTGTAATTACTACAAAAACTAAAAAAATCAAGAATTTTATTTAATGTCATGCTGTAGAAAGAAACATTCTCAATATGCAAAAAGAAATCCATATCTTTATACCTTGGCTATAAACAAGAGAAGAAAAATCCCGGTATAAAATATTTGTAGCAACGATGAAGATGATATTTTGATTGCAGAAGTTTAATCACAAAAGTATGTTTTTAACAAATTTCATAGCTCTATGTCCAGCGGTCTATTAGTAGATATTTTGCACTTGCATATTAAAATTGTTATGGGTATTTTCCATCCAAACCAGAAAGGATCCAAATGGTTCTAAACACGGAGATGCAGATGGTGTAATGTTATTTGGGCAAGATTTCGTCTTTGATGGATTTGGTAATAATTTGCAACTTCGGAGCCTGATTACAATAGACAAATGGATGGCGTCAGAGATATAGTTGGAAAAATTAATATTCCTCTACAAATATTTTTAATATGACCGACTGACATATATGATAGAGTATATGTTTCAGAGTATAATAGCGAGCACGCCAAATTAAATAGCCAGCTTTAATGGATTTTGGAGGTTCGGTTTTATTGAATGTTAGAGTAATGTGTATGTATAATGTGTGTTGGATGAAAGTTATTGTCCTTCTTAAGAATAAACCGTTGAGCATGAATGGCTCCTCATTAGATAGTCTTTAAGAATTTTCGTCTTTGAAGTATTGAATACAACCGGCTCTGAGAAAACGGAGCGGACAGAATTTAAACTTTTATTCTGCGGAAAGGAAATATGAATTTCAAGTAGATTTTGAGCTGGCAGGAATTACTTAGTTTGAGAAGACTTGAAAGTTTCAATTAAAAAATCTCGGGATTTAAGATTTAAGCCTTTTGATTGACTTTGGTAAACCACCAATTGAATCAATACTTTTCAAAATTACAAACGGAAGAAATAGACAAAGACTTTTACTTATCAGACTCGGACAAGAATAAGTATCGCACAAATTCGATATTGTATCTCCCAAATTTATCAACTTCCACACCTTGAAAATAATTTACAGAAGACACAATGGAAGGAATTCCGAAGGATTGACTGAGTTTGGTCCTTACGGCATCGACCATCACGGAGTCCAACAAGGGAAGGCAGTCACCCACTCCGAGAATCTCCAAACTCAGCATTTATCTTGGTGCTAGCCGGGACCTTACACTCAGAGTCACCTCCAGAAGAGATGACAGCCTTTAACTGCAAACCCCAGAAAACGATCCTTTCTCTGTATCCCTAGCAGACTCACCAATTAAGTGGTTAGAATACCATCCGAAATTATACACCAGGAATAAACTGTAAACCACCCATTAAACGAGGGTGGTGTTCGCTGTCCATGAGAAGAAAAATGCAAACAAAGTGGCGACTGCTTTTCATAGAGAGCTCCCTCGCTTCCCATTGAGGGTTGGAAGTAAGCAGAAATTAGAAAGGAGAATAGATCCCTGGGTTTATCAGAATTGGGGCAGCAATACTCATTAAAGAATGTGAGTTTCCGAAGGGATTTCTGTTCTAAAATAATCTAATTTGGCTTAGATCCGTAATAATCTCAAGGTTTTCTCATCCATGTCCACACTGAGCCTCTGTGACCTTGTTAAATAATTTCAGCTCCATGACCGGAAGACCGTGAGTTCAAGATCCAATTCTAAGGACGGGCCGCCGTTTATCAAAGCATGGTACACATTTAATTTTTCGAGTGTCAAATGTCTCCCAACTGGTGTGGTGCGGAAATTTGGAGTGGGGACTGACGTATCAGGTTTTATCCTCGTTATCGGCCACTGGTTAACTTTTACGTGATCTGCCCACAAATAACCCTAACTTAACTACAAAACGGATCTTTATTATAAATAACATAAATTAGACCATGTCCTAACGTGTCTAACCACAAAAAAGAGAGAGAGAGAGAGAAACAGAGAATGCTTTATGCATCATCACAAGCGTTGCATCCTCGCAGTCATTTAATCACCTTTGAAGCGTCTCTGGAAGTTAACAACAACCGTGATTCCCATTTGATTTGCACCTTATCATTTATCACTCTAGTTCTGTCGAGAACCTGTCAACAGTGCAGATACCCCAAAGACTCCTCCCCATGCAATAATGATAGGAATCAATGTCAACCACAACAACGTGGGGTTTCATCGAATGATAGGATTCCGAGGATATCTGAATTAATCCAATTGAGCACTTCTTGTGAAATGAGAAGAAGAAAAACTAGTCTAGGAGACAGTGGAAAGCTACGGCTTAGAACGTAACTCCTCATGTCAAAAGCTGTACCACGTTATCTAATGATTTTTCCAGAATAAAAATCCTTAGCAGTCCTAAAAGGGCAAATGCTGTACAAATTCGCATATCAGAATACATTATGAATTAAAATCGCTCTCTTCACAGAAATGCTTCGATTTTTATCAACAATAGTTTTGCACCACAAAAGTTTTTAGCTTTTCCCTACGGATATGCATACAAAAAATATTAAAATATTATAGCTTAACTTTAAATTTTGTAAAATTAGATAATTAATAATATATATATATATATATATATATTATATACATTTCTATTCCGACATAAAACTACTTTATAATGAATACGCAGAATAAATCAAAAGCTGCTGAAATCAATGTTTTGTATGTGAATAATAAATAGTTTATATTCTTACTCGAATATCTGAATTAGGAAAATAGTTCTTTCTAGTATATTAGAAACATTTCTATGAACCTCACCATATCTTTTGAAAGTATGCTCTCACTTATCAAAGTTATATAGGAATTACCTATATATGTGTGATTAATGTAAAAACTCATTTTTGCGCACTTATAGATATAGATATTCTATAAATCGTAAAATGAAAACACAGTTAAAGCACACTGATGTTTCTTCAGGGGATGAAATCATTGTGAACTGCTAAAATATAAGGAGTTAGACATTTTATTTCAATCAGTTACGCCGTAAGGCCAAAAAAATGCTGATTTTCATTCCTAATGTCAAACCAAAATCAGAGAGAAGAGTTTTGAATAATTAAAAACAAAAGTACGATATGATAAAAAGTTAGAGCAAAGTAAGAATAAATTTTACGTACCAGAAGTTCGGAAACTAAATTTTATGTACCAGAAGTTCGGAAACTAAATTTTACGTACCAGAAGTTCGGAAACTAAATTTTACGTACCAGAAGTTCGGAAACTAAATTTTACGTACCAGAAGGTCGGAAACTGAAGTGACGGCAGCTGCGAAGGTTTATTACAATGACCGGCATTGAAGAGTTGTTTACTGGATATCGAGTTACAAGTGTCGCGCCTAACTTTGGCTGTTCCCAGGGAAATGTAGTATGTTGGAAACTATGAAGATTAAATAAAGAACGGTATCGATAAAAATATGCAAAACCAGTTAAAAATGTCGAAAAGATGAATTTTCGTGGTAAAATATCAGACCTTATCGATTTGAGTGACCCTTTCTCGAAGATTATACTTCGCAAAGACATTGCTCTGATAAGTAATCCTTTATTTACATCTTAAATAAATTAATCAGAGGTTCGTAAAGTGAGGAGGGAATTTTATTAATGTTGAGGCTATTTCTTAAGTTCATGATTGTCTTTTTGTCAGAATTGAAGTTATTGCATATTTTATTTTATAAGTTGATTGATAATTGTGATTTTTTAGATTTTACATGAGATATTAGAGTTGCAGAAAATATTTTTATAAACATTAAATTATATTCGCTTTTCTTGCCGAGAATGTCAATTTTTAAGTCGTTTTGGTAGTCTAAGAATAAATCTAAAAAAATTGCTGGAGCTTGATTGTTGCTGGTTTTAATTAGTTTGATTTCATCTGAGTAGATGGTATTGCTAATTGAGCTGAAGTCTTGAAAGTTAAAAATTATTAGATAATCAATATATTGGAAGATAAAGTTAAAATTTAAAACGAAAGTCCTTTTGAAGAAGTGAAGAAGTGGCTAGTAAAGAAGAAAACCTTGTTCCTTGTGGGGTGGATTTTATTTGTTGGAAAATATTTTCTCCGTTAAAGATAAAGTTTTTGTATTTGCAGTAGTTGATAAGGTATTTCCAGAAAGTTAGTGGGATTTTAAAAAGATTTTTAATATCATAAAAATAGTTCATTAATACCTCTTGCAATTTATTTATTGGAATACTTGTGAAAAAATCTTGAAAGTCGTAGGTTTCTATTGTATCAAATTTGTTATTAATTAATTCAATAATTTTGTTATTGCTTTTAATTATCCAGGTAAAATGTCCTTGCTCAATATGATTTAGGATGATAGTAAGATGTATTGTAAAAATAATTCCAGGTTTGTTCATGGAGGTGTTAGTGCCGCAGAAGATTTAAGAAATTTTGAATAATATTCAATAAAGCGGATTTTCTTTAGTTAGTGTTTATCTTAAATGGTTTTAAGGCAAGGAACAAAAGATTTAACAGAACGAAAACACTGAGGCTTAAAGAATACCATCTTTCTGTGAGCAAATCAATCAAATATTTTTTTTTGTCTACAATATTTAATCACCTTTTTAATGCAAAACAAGAACTGAAATCTATTTATCAGATAAAATTAAAAATAATTTTAATAACAAATTGGATAACTATGCATGGATCCATATATAAAGAGAACATGTAATTAATTGACAGCAGGAGAAGCCATGGGAGCAAAATGTACCATTAAAATTAATGCATATATTTAACTTGAATGTTCAGATCTAGTAATAACAAGAAATAATTCAGTCTTGAAATGAACTTTAAATTAAAAAGATCTAGTTTTAAGTGCATGAGTAATGTATAATGCATTTATGTCTATTTTTGATTGCTGGTAAATATTTATTTAAAGCGTTTCATTAATTATTTTAGAATCATTTGTCCTTTAAAACGATGGTCTAGGATTCTTTAGTCCTAGCACTATTTTTCTGTTGACTTTCAGAATGAGGCTATATCTTCATTGATTCTATGTTCTCTTAAATGTGGCAAGTGGCCATTATCTAATTGACAAGTCAGATTGTAACGGAAAAAGAACTATTTTAATCAGTACTCAATCTACGTAGCACAATACATTCCATCTCTTTGTTTCCGTGTCATGTCAAATGAATGAATGGCAAGTTAATCAACAATGGTCCAAATCGATATCACTTGAACTTGAAACATCGACCGGCCTCAATATGCATCACACGAAATTCTTTAAGCACCATCCATCTCAACGGCAATCGTTCTTTCTTCATTGGCAAGAAGAGATCTTTTCTTACGGTTGATGAATGGAATTGTTAGCGACTGAAACATTCATTGTTACTTCAGACTGGCCTTGCAGCGTGATCTCGGTAAAAACTATCTAAGATTTATTTACCATCGAGATGTACAAAGAGATTATTATTCTTTATTCGATTGAAAATCTCCCAAAGAAAATGAGTGTAATAGAATTCATGATAAAATTGAATTTCTAATTTAGACCGTCATGCATTCACATAGAGTGCATTCTTTTCATTTCATTGGTGAATACATAAACAGGAAAATATATATTTAATTTTTCCTTATTCACGGAGCTGAAATATATAGATATGCAGTGGCGCCTAGTAATGAATCAATGTGAGAGGTGCTGTAACTTAAATTCTTACCCTGCATAGTGGCTTAAATTATTCCCTTTATAATTATTTTTAATAGTTTAATAAATATTTAATAAATAACATTATTAGAATTTTGACTTGATAGATGTTATTTTTATGAAAGAAGTCTAAATTAATACATTACAATATTTAATTAATTTTAATTAAGAATTTTATTTGAAGTTAAATTTTCTCGATTATTTTTTATGCTTCGCTTATTTTCGTTTATAAGGATCTAGACAAACGCGATTGATCATTCAAAGTTGTAAAATGAAATGAATACAAATGTAATAATGATGATATTATCTAATGGTATTAGTAAAAGCTATTTAAAGTTAAATAAACTCACCCGGTTTTATTTCGATCGAGAAGGTCAATAGCAATTTTCTTAATGTTCGTATGACTATCAAATCACACAAAGATGTACATAAACGGACTTCGTTCAAAATTTAATTGAGATTTGCAATTTTCGTGCGATTTTCTACCAACTTTCATTCTTCTGGCTGGTCCAAATTTTGAATTAGCATGTTAATATACATACGGATAGACAGACATAATTTCACAATTTCGTTTTTGGAAGGGCAGACTCCGGAAGCTCTAAAACGTGGAGACTCCTCAAAATCTCAAAGTCCAGTATTTTATAAGTTACAATACTTTCTGTCTGTATTGTTAAAATTTAAGATAAAAATATGTTTAATTTATTTTATTATATCTATCTATAGGTATGTTATGTTTTTTTAATGTGAAATTACTGACTGATGGTCTTTAAGAAGTTCTATTCATTAAAAGTCCCTGCATTTTATTCTGAGTTTAACATAAGAAAATGTGTGGTATAAAACGTGGCATTTGATATTCTTTAAGAAATTGTGTCCCTTGAAGTCACTAGTGGTTTTTCCTAAGTCAGCGGTTTTTCTTTACTAACCTTAATAGGATCGTATTGGATAGTGATGGGAATGAAGTGATTTTGAAATCACCTTCTTTCAGGCTTTTCAACATTTTTGTGAATAAAAACTCCAGAAAAAATTATTTAAATATAAAATTATTCATTCAAATTTATCTACAATATTTTTTTATAAAAAATTTTCATTATTTAGATTCTTTTTTCTTTTTTCTTTATTATTTATTTTGAAATTCCTGTAGTAAAATAATTTTCTGAAGTAGAAAAAGATTTAAAAACCTTTTTCTCACATTGCTTAGTGCTGTGTTTTTGACAGTATTTTTCTTAGCCAAAGGCCTACTGGTTAAAAATACGCTGTAAAGCGCCTTGTAAATGCAGATGCTTAACTGGAGGAAATAAAGTCAAAAGGAAAAGACAGTACTTGGAGGGAGATAAAGCTACTTTGAGAAGACATTCAAGAAGGAGAATTCTCTCAAATAACCTTGTGTTTTTTCCTGATTTTCCGCTGAAGATGTAAGCATCGGAAAATTATATTATTGATGGATTTAGCAGATCTTGCAAAACCAAATAAATAATTGATTAAATTTACACACCCAACAAAGTTAGGGGTGCCTCTTATCCCCAGACTCTATGCGCAAGCTGCTCCTGAGAGAATTCATAGGACAAAAAGAACCCACTGTTGCCATCCAAGCCAAATGCTCTTTTGGAAAAGTTTACTGATGGAACTAAGAATTTTAAAATATTTTTCTTCAGATATTTCTTAAGGGGAGTTGGGACCCTAAGTCCGTTAACCCTAACCCTGTCACTTTGATGGAACTTTTCACAAAATCTGTTATAAATTCATGTTTGAAATTTTTATATCTTTCTCGTTAAAATGAAATGATTTTTAAAAAAATCAAAAATTTATTTTTTACAAATTTTTTCTGTCAAAACAAAAATTCGAAATTGGCCATTTCGATGCACATTTTCTGAAAATCAGTTATAGATACATGTTTGAAACTTTTTATACAAATAAAGTACACCTTGCTCATTATACGGAAATGAGCTTTATTAAAGAAGCTTAAAATTTTATTTTTTACAATTTTTTTGTGTCAAAATAGGGTAACATTTCACTATGTCTAATTAAATATCTTGTAAATTTATTTAAAAATAAAAATAAACCACAAGCTCTTTTCAGTATAATGAGAAAGATGTACTTTACTTGTATAAAAAATTTCAAACATGAATCTATAAGAAATTTTGATAAAAGGTGCATTGAAGTAACAGGGTAAGGGTTAACAGACTTGGGGTTCCAACTCCCCTTCAAGTCAGGAAATGCATCGGTTATATTTTTCGGTTTCATCAAAAAAAAAGAAATCAGGACACAAAGCATTTATATATATAGTAAGTCGAAGTCCGCATACAGAAGGAAGAACACACCATAAGACATTAAAAAAGAGCACGATCACACAGCCTGCCAAAGGTACTGGAACAGTGCATGAATCGGGGCGCAAATACACCATTTTAACCAAAAAAAGAGTCAATATGTGTATGAATAAATTTAAAAAATAAATATGATAGACAAAACAAACCGCGGCATGTTAATGAAATACAAATAAAGAAAAGATATTAAATCGTATAAACGGAAGTCAAAAGCGAAATTATGTAATACGAAGGAGGAAAAACTGATATTCTGTTATATTCCTATTTTATGAGAACTATTAATTGAATAAAATTGGTAGACATCTCATAAAAACGAAATAGGTCCTAGTGTATGAAGAGAATTGCTTTTCTACTTATAGCTTAATGTTTCTCTATAAATTAAAAAACGGAGGCAAAAATATCGTTCATACCATAAGATCTTGTTTCGACAGATTCCATAAAAACATTTTTGCCCTTATCTTGATAGCTTTTTAATTCAAATTTCATTATTATAAATAATATAATACGGCGAAATAGTATGAAAACGTTTCAGCTTTGTTTTTTGGTACTCTTTAAAACTAACTGCATCCAGATTATTTAATTTCACTCCAAGAAAGTCCATGCCTGAAGAAAAGCCATGAGATCCGTCAAGCCTGATATGAAAGACATATCTCACTCAATGATTATGAAAAAATCAGAATCAATCAATATTTAAGTCTTCTCGGTGAAAAACGAAAGTGATGTGTGCTGAAGGCAGATAAGACACAATACTGCCTTCAGTGATTGTTTTCGTAATTGCACTCTAAATGGTACTTTTATATTGCTAGAGTCTATATCTTTTTACTTGAGGTAAGTATGCGGCTTATTTGAAATTACATACATAAAATAGTATTATTACAAAGAGAATTCGGATGTTCAAAGAGTAATCTTTCAAAAAGGAAACTTTTTAAATTGATTTTTAATCGCACTCTTTTATTGCTTGAACCCATCTCCTGTTATATAAAAGAAGTATGAGACTCACTTGATATTACTTTTGTAAGAAACTATTATTACAAAGAGAATTCAGAAGTTCAAAGAGTAATTTTTTAAAAAGAAATCTTTTTTCAAGAAAGAAGAATTAGTAAAAGGATCGTACAAACACTTTTGAATGTATTGGGTTTTTGCATATGAGTGTTTTAGTTTCCCGGCACTGTGAATATATTATTCTAATTCTGAAATTCAACATTTATAATATGGTTGCAGCTAAATATTGACGGCAGCTGTATTGAAAACTTTGTTAAAATTCTAAATGGAGTTTTAATATGGAAAACAAATATAAAAATGATTTTTTCTTTTATTAAAAATCGCATTCAGGATTATTACATTGAAGATGGTTATGTTGAGACTTCGGTATTTAAATTATTTGCCTTTATCTAAAATTAATTGAATTTTTAAAACATTTCAAAAATTAAGTTCTAATTAAATAATTACCAAACATCACTTATAAAAACAACCATTTAGAAAATTTGAACATCACACTTAGAAAAGAATATCGTTATAAATGTAGGAGCAAGATAAAAAAAAATGTGCACCATTCCTGTCTTCATAATAATAAAAATTATTTGACACATAAAAAATCCAGTAAGAATTGTTTATACCGGATGCACACAACCGGATTTTTCTTCTTAGGGTGAATAGTTAGATCGCAGTAAAAGTTATCCGTTTCTGTTCGGATCAAAAATTTAGGGGCGATAAATATGTAATATTATTATGTTAGACGAGGTGTGGAGGCATTTTAAAATTTAAGACAGCAGTCGTCGGTAACGGAATAATAGTTTATTGCACTTAATAATTTTTATATGATATGATTCAATTCATTTTAGGTAATTTGAAGATACTTTAGAAACAGGCAAGCCTTGGTGAAAATAAAGAAAACACAGCGCACAAGTCACCGGCCGACAATTGAAGCGGATTGCGACGTACCGGAATTATAAATACTGTGGGAAGTGGGAATCCCCAAAAAGGTATTTAGTTAACAAAGAAGACCCTCGCGAAACTCTGTAAGTTAAAGTCGAAGTGTGTTTTAATGGTTAAAAACCCTGCGGCATAAAAAGAATTAATTTTAAAGATGAGAAACATTCTAAATCATTACACATATTTATATATATTATATATATTTAAAATAATATGATAAAATTTCCAGACAGTCGGACAGCCCCAAACACTCGACGGATTTCGATAATTGTTATCTCATATGAAAACTTATGACGTCTAGATATGTAATCAAGGGCTCCCTGCCCCCCCCACCCCCCCCCCCCCATTTTCGAACGAAATCGAACAAACATATAGAGATGGTATGGTGGAGAAATCATTTTTCGATTTCGTTCCAAAGTGGAGTATGGCGGGTTGAAGGCGACGCTTCATTGCAAATCGAGAGGTCATATGCTTCCATATGAAATAATAATTATCGAAATCTGTGGTTGGGGCTGGCGAACTGTATCGAGTTTTTACCATATTATTTTAAATATATAGATCTTAACAGTTCCATCACAATGGCGTGTCAAAAATATTGTAAAATACCTAATGTAGGTGATAGAAACTGTTTATTTAAGGCGATATGATTCTGTATTTATGGATCTGAAGACTTTCATGCCGAAATTCGTGAGAAAGTTATTCAAAATATTACACCTAGATGAGGTTTATTGAAAGATTTTTCAATTTTGAAGGATTCTGTTGTCTACAAAGAATATGAAATCTACTATGGTTTTATGGTCTCTTTCACTGGTCTTCATCCAGTATTAAAAACTGAGAAAAGTAGTGGCTGAGAGTCTCGAAGCAACAAGGTGGCAGGGGCAATGCTCAGCAAAGTGGGTGCTGGCCGCGAACCCGCCCGGAGGGCGACAAGAGCGGCTAGTATAATTATTATAAAGATTGTGAGTTTCCATCTTATCTACAATACTGAAACATTAAGCAACATTTTGTAATACAGTACATATAGTATCTTTTACAGCACATATAATTCAGTACCTAATTTCGTAGTTCAGAGTTCTATTAAATTCTCTATATATCTCATCAAAATTTTTATAAAGAGACTATTCACTATTTTTTAATTCCTTAAGTATTTATAATATATTTAATATATGAATGTATCGTCATAGATAATAATTTCAGTTAGCTTTTAAAATGTAATTAAATAAATAACTTTTGCTAAACTGAAGTTATGCGCTTTAATGAAAGTGTCTTCCTTCAGACTTTTATGAAGCATTCTTAATTACTTTATATATTTATAAGGAAAATTTTATTTTCAAATGCAAATACTAATTTTAAACATAGTTTCTTATAAGAACCGCAGTCAAAATTTCATTTTTAAATCTATAAGGATTTCAGTAGTTCTATATGTCTTCATTATTTTGGCAGATTGTTATCCTTGCTTGTCATGACAACATTATGAATTTTTTAACACTTTTAACGTTACTGATTAATTTATACTAGCAGTTCTGTGAACAGTAGACTTCGTGTCCAAACAAATAAAAATTCTAGCATCTGCTCTTAAACAGTTTAACTTGAACAGTTTAAACTTGGACATTGACGACAAGTCTGTTCCACACAATTTGGACCAAACAACCGATTTGTTTTCCACCCAATGGAGACCATATAGGAGGAACAAACAAATTTATAGACAAACAGATGGAATGACGAACGGTAGAGTTGAAACAGTTCGAAACTATATTTTGTGCAAATTTTTCTCCCTGTATTTAAAAACAAATACATTAAATTATGAATAAAGTTACACCAAAAATTTAATGGAATAAATTTGTAGAAAACTTTACGCTCGAGAGTGAAGGTTGTCTACAAAATTTTTTGGTTTGGCTAGAATCGCTGAAAAAGCACACTTTCAGGAATAGAAAGAAACATCATTAGATGGAAATAAACAGGAAAAAGCAACTCAACATGAAACTATGATCTTGTCTATCTTTTTTTATGCGAATTATTTATAAAAATCATGTATTTCGTCCAACAACAGATTTGGTTGTGACGGTGTAACAAGCAAATTTACAGACAGTCAAAATGCTGAACGATCAAGTTGAAACTTAATAAATAGTAGTTCTGTGAACAGTAGACCTCGCTGCCCCCCCCCCCAAATATTTTCTCTTCATTGCATTTCTTCTAAAAGCTTAGTAAATGTTATTCATTGTGAAGACAGCATTGTCTGTAGCGACACCGGAGATCATAATTTGACTCTGGAGGAGATACACTGGTGTAAAAAAGTTAACACAATTCTTAAAATGCGACAAATTTTCAGTTAATATGGACAAAATCGTTCGCAATCTGCTGAATTTGCGAAACATGTCTAGCTCTTTTACTTCGCTTATCGAAATATTTTGAAAAAGATGGCACCAAAAAATCACAGAGAAAAATTCAGTCCTTAAATTAGTTTAGAAAAAACATTACAAACGAGAAAATTACATTATTAAATAGGCATAAAATTAAAATATTTTTTCCTACTCACTTCGTCAGATGGAACTCAAAATTACTTGGCTATAAATATTACAATTTGGAAAAAATATATATATAATCGATAAGTTGTCTTTGCTATGGAGATCAGACGACTTATAAGCCAGGCGAAATTATCTTGGCGAGATCGTATTTCTTGGTGAGAAGCGTCTGATAATTCCATTTAGACTTAACAATTACAAGCGAATTTTTAAAGTTCTTTAAATTGGTTCCTGCGTTATATAAGTTATAAAAGAAAGGGTTTTGATGGTGAATGGGTTTAAATATAAATTTAGAACTAAAAGATAGCGAAAGATTATAAAAATAGATAACATTTATTTAGCGAAATGCGGATAACGATACATAGCGGTAAGCGAACTGTGTTTATTTACAACTCTGTTGTCATAATCTTAATGTTCGGTTGGCACTCACTCTTTTATTACCAATTAATATACTAATTATATATAATTGAAATAATTATTTTATTACCGAATTAAAATAATAAGAAATAAAACAAATACATCGTTTTCTATTGCTTCAAGAAATATTTCTGCCAAATTTGACGAAATCGAACAACGCATTTGGTCGTAATCGCGTAACAAACAAATTTACAGACCGACAAAGTGCCAAATGCTGGAGTTAAAACGTAGACCTCACTTCGTTCAGTCAATAAAGTTCCATCAAGAATATACTGTAACAAAGTTGAAGGAAATTTTTCGTTCGAGAGTGGAGATTGTCTTCAAGTTTGTATTGATGAACCGTTTGGTTAGAATCGTTGGAAAACTATACTTTCAAGAAAAAGAGAAAAATAAGATGAGATGGAATCAAACAGGAATAAAGCAACTCTGAACATGGAACTCTGATTTTGATTATATTATGTTATGAGAATTATTACAACAAATCTTTGTTTTCCTGAGTATTAACAAAAGTACAACTGAATGTCTTCTTTTATCAATAATAACAAATTTAGAATAAATGCCTATTTTTATCAGCATGAGTAAAATTGAAAGTAAATGTCTCTTTTCATGAGAATTCAAAAAATTAAAATTTTAAACTCGCTATACAAAAATGACTGAAATTTTATAATGTTGCCACATGCCCAAGTGTTGAAACATTAAAACGGCAATCATTTTGAAACGGAGTCAAAAAATGAAAATTCGTAAACATTTGTCTTTTTTTATGACCTCAAGAAACCTTCATGCCGAATTCGAAAAGAATCAAATAATGCGTTTTGTTGTGGAAGCGTAACAAACATATTTACAGACAGACGAAATGCTGAATGTTTGATTTGAAAACAGAGACCTCACTTCGCTGGGTCCAAAATATATTCTAAGGAAATAAAACTATTGCTTACATATTAATCCGATGAAAGCATAGTTCTCTTTTAATCTAAATAGCGGTTTTAAGGAACCAATGAGCCAAACGGTCTTAAGGAACACTAGCATGAAATAAAAAAATCTCCTATAAATTAGACTAATTTCATTTTGGAATTAGGCTCTATATTCCAAAATGAAATTTTGTAAATAGAGGTGAAAGCAAAACTTAACATATATCGATTCGTTCCTTCTTAGCAGGGAAATGTTATTCGTTCTCCCTGAAATTCAATTTTCTTTGCTGGTTCTAGGCTTAAAGTAATAAGAACGTTGGATAATTTGTCTGTGCCTATAATGGTCTTGATTTACGTTTAAAATGAATTAAACTACATGAGATATCTCTGGAATTGCTTTTTACGCTTTTGCCTCTATTTGCACGGAATAATTTGTTGGATGCTGCAAGAAAAAAATTAAAAGAAAAGGTTGCAACAAATTTAAGGTTAGATGTTATGTATCTGAAATTTTTCGCCTGAACCTCATTTTAATGTTTTAATCATATTAGGGAGCTCCATACACATTTCTTAAATACTAAAGGAATTTATTTCTAAAACAAAATTAAAAATATATTTTGATGTTTCATTTCATTTGTTAATATACATTTCTAAACTTCTTCGAAATAAAGACAACTCTTTTTGAATGCAACACCTTTTCTCAGTTTGCAAGTTTGACAGAGAGCTAGAAGACTTTTATTGAGCATTATAGAGTAAAATGGCGACGTCATAGTTGCCCTTTTGTTCTTTTATATGAAAAAAAAACATTTGAAAGTTGAAGACAATGTTTTCATTTTTTTTAAATTTAACAATGCTTAACAATATGAAAAAATGAAAGTGAATAATTTAGTTGTGATCAGTTCAAAATTTAAAGTTAATTAATCACGAAAATTATTTCTTTATCATATATTGTGTATTAATTATTTTCATTTTAAACATTAGGAATGCTAATAAGTTAACGTTAACAAGAAAAATATTCATTTTAATCATTAAATTGGTTTATTCCAGTGAATGACAAAGTAACTTAATATGCAATTAATAAATAAAACAGCATGGAATAGAGCGTCACATAAATTAAATGTAACACTTAAGGTTAACTTTGAACAGTTCAGATTCCGCACGTGAGATAAATAATCTCAATGAAAAAAAAGTACCTCAAATAATAAAACAATCGCATTGCCGAAATATTGAATAAAAAGAAGAATGAACTATATTATTCTATTGGGGAGGGGGTATTTGATTTGCATGTACCTTACGATTTTCTTTGGTTGCTTTAAAAATAACCAAAACAGTCTATGATTTTGTAGAAAAACCCTTTAAAAATTCGTCTATAATTAGTATAATTTTATTTAAAAACTAAAAATTAATTAAGACTCCGTTTATCAAGACTACCAGCAATACAAATTTCAGGAACAAAAGAATGAGAAAACGAGTGAATCTTTTGATTTCAAAAATTTTAAACGTGTTCGGCATTTTATCATTTCTCTAGGCATGTCACTCAACTTGATCGAGTGAATAAGTTCTTCAAGTTTCTATTCTATTTTTCGCCATTCTTAAACCAATAAATCAAAAAATAAAATGTGTTCCATGTTATAATTATGCACCTATTTCTATTAAGTCGTAACGTTTTAATGTTTATTGATGAATTAATTTTTTAATTAAAATGTATCATTTTAATAATCGGTTATTAAAATAAACGTAAATTTTGATATACCCTGTTCAATTCATGATTTAAATGTAGTTGTGATTAAAATAGCAGTTGAAATTAGCTTAATGGTAGATTTCCCAATGGATAATCAAAGAACATTTTTCGAAAATACATGTATCTGTCTTCCCAAAAGAGATGGCTTTCAATAAAAAGTATTGTTTAAAGCATACGTAAAATTCTAATATTTCCTTTATAATAATTATCTCCATCCAAAAAAGATTTTGCTGTTAAGAAATTTAAAAATGAACTCTGTTAAATGTAATTGCGGAATAAATTGTATTTCTTTGGATGTAAACAAAGACCAACAACACCGTATATTTTCAAGTCCCAAAAATTCCTCTCCGAAACATTATTTTAAATGCCTTCAGTGTATTTTAAAGAAACACAGATTTCTTATTGAAAGTTAGTAAGAAATTAAACAAACTGAAAAATCATTTTCACCTTAAATTTACAAAAGTGAAACGAAAATTCCTTTGTCACACAGAAACTAAGCGTTCAGTTCTTATACTCTTTCCCTCTCAAACGGCAAAGAAAATAATTCCTCACTGCGTAATATAATAATTTGTCACCACATTTTTACGTCTAGAAACTTGATACTAAATTAAAACTTAAAGCGTCTTTGCTATTAAAAATTCACAGAAGCAATCTGTGTGCAACGAAGAGAAGTTTCGGTCAAAACTAGCTTATTTCCTTTATTTAGTAAAATATTCCAACACTTGCCTTAAGAAACGGCGAAGTAAAAAAATACTCTACTGACAAGCAGAATCAAGTATTCCACCATATTTCTTTTAACAATTTATCCAACCAAATAGCTTTCTCTTAACTGTCGTAGGAAAAATTCTTAATTCATTTTTAGACACGAAGATCTTCCAGCAATATGACGCTTCTTAAAGTTAGTCTAAGCAATAGTCGACAGAAAAATTGAACTGAAAATGACAATCTTTTAATGAAATCTCTGAAACTGAAGGTTTCATTTCGTGTAGAACTTAGAAGTGACAGGAGCGGCACGCGAATTCGGGAAAAATGAAAAGAAATATCTTAATTATTTTAGGCTTTTCTCCCTTATTAGATTATGTTTTGTCCAAAAGTAGTCACGCGTTTAAAGGAAAATAAAATTTTCACTTACTAGAAAATAATTCAACTATACAAATTTTTAATTATTTAGAAAAATGTGTTTTTAGAACTTGAGGATTAGCAATATTTTGGAAGTTGAAATTGGAAATGAATTATAAACAAGTATTTTGCAATTAAGTGATATGTAGGGTTCCTTTATGCTATTTATAGGTAAGAAAATGTTCAGGGTGTACATTGTTAAATTTTTTCTGAATTTATCATATGACTTATAGATGCGTATGCATAATTTTAGACAATGTGTGATTATAAATTTTTATTTGTAAATTTTTGCTTCTTTCTAAAATGTTTTTATGATAAAGAGTCAAAAGTGCTAATGTTTAAAAAACATCTGAAACTTTCTTTATCTGAGTTAAGAAATGTTCAGTTATACTATTAATAGTTTATATAATAATTATAAAGACGATTATACTATTAATAGTTCCTTTCTATAATTATTAAGACAACAAAGATAATTATTTTTATGACGCAAATTCAAATATGATAACTGTAGCAAATTTTAATTTTTATTGAACTGAGTTATAAAATGTCGTGTTATTGACTAATTTCACAATTGTTTCTTAGTCAACATATAAAGCTATACTTTTTGTTCAAGTTCAAATGCTCTACAAACTATAAGAAAATTGAATCCTTTTTTAAGATATTCAAGTAAAAAGTTTCCTATTGCTTAGAATTCATTTTTACTTAAAGCAAATTTAATGCATTGTTAAATTTTCACACTTTTAATTATTCATGTTCTGCGATATAAATTTTTATAGAATATCACTTTTATTCCATTAATACAATAATATTTTACACTAAAAAGTGTAAATTTGCACCTTGAAACATGAAACCCAAAAATTTGCTTAAATAAATGCACTCAAAAAACAAATTAAATACAATAAATTTATTGCAACTAAATAAAGAAGAAAATGCATAATTTTGAGAAGATATACTCACATGAACTAGGCTTCTTTCTTTGAATTCGAAAATAAACTTAATTATAAAATATACCTAGTTTTTTTTACGTTAATAATGAACAATTCATCAAAACAATCATATGGGTGGGCACTCTGTTCAAGAAAAGGAGTATAATTTATTTATGCTTAATG
Source organism: Araneus ventricosus (assembly GCA_013235015.1). Taxonomy (NCBI): domain Eukaryota; kingdom Metazoa; phylum Arthropoda; class Arachnida; order Araneae; family Araneidae; genus Araneus; species Araneus ventricosus. Next base: position 554,547 of record BGPR01000292.1, read on the forward strand.
CACTCGTGATATAAAGGAGTTTCTAAAAGAACCGTTTGATTTTAATAGCGTACTTCTGCAGACTTCCGAAATTAATTTTTTTTTACGTTTTTGATTCGATGAAGGTAGTTGCAGCGTTTAGTATAAAACCTGAAATCCTGCCACGCACAGTCATGCTGTTGTAAAGCATAAAAGTTTCCATACGATATTAGAAGGGGACATCTGCGTAGTAGACCTCTTTTAACCACAATATGCTGATCAACGCTGGATGGACAGTAGACATATTACCAGAAAAATGCTAGACATAAAAATATGGCAAAAGAAAAAAAAACTAACTTTTAAAATTTCTGAAAATTAATTAATTCTATTCGTCCTTTAAGTACACCAGTTCTAACTCCCGAGTGTTACTTGCAAGGATATTAATGGGATAAGGAGCATAAATTTCGATTGCCTACTGAACCTATGACGATCAAGAGAACGATTATGATTAGCAAAATGTATGATCTCGGAAAAACTATAAAATACACTCCATAAGCATACCATCTCTTCTGTCAAAAGATCCAAACCTACCCAAAGAATTTCCAAATTATCCTCAACAGGACAAAAATTCATTTACATCACTTTTTTCATTATTTATTTTTATGGTTTTAAATCTGAATTTTGCAAAAAAATGTAAAAATTTTAAATTTTATTTAATTTTATTTCAGCTTAATTTTAAATTTTCTTCCAAATAAACAATTTTTTAATTTTGTTTCATATGTCTGTCTTTATAATCTTTTTTTCCTGAATTTTTTAAATCTAAATTTTAATTAAAAACAGTACATTTTCAAATTTAAATTTATTTGGAAATAAATAAGTTTTAAATATTAATTGAGTTTAACTGATATTCTAGGCTTTATATTCATTTTTCCGAGACTTTCTGTTTCAAATTTAAATTTCACTTAAAAACTAATAACTTTAAAAATTTTATTGGATTCTTTCAAATTAAAGATTGCTTGCAAATAATTAATTTTGAATTTTTTTGAGTTTGTTTGAGTTTCTTTGATATTGTTGACTTATAATTAATTTTCCCTGAATTTCTTTTCTACAATAAAAGTGGGTTTTACTTAAAAACGAATAATTTTTAAATTTTAATTCATTTTGAGTCTTTAAACTAAAATTTACTCACAAATAAACAAATTTTGAAGTTTAGTTAAGTTTCATTGATATTCCTGGCTTTATAATCATTTATTCCCTGAAATACTGAAATGTTAATTCTATTTGATCTTCAAAGGGGACTTCTGCAAAATTTTAATTTTAAGCTTTGCAAAAATTAATGATTATAATATTTTTTTGGATACCGTCAATATGTTCATTTTTTACTGTGAAACATACTATAAATATCTTGGACCGTAATTTCGATTCTGTTTGCATCCCATTCGTTTGTTTCTTCCCCTGTAAAATTTTAAAAATGTCAAAAGTCCCCTTTTAAAATCAATTTATTCAAAACCGATGTAAACGCTTTAACAAACGGTTGTGATATTCGCTACAAAAATATTTAGTTGTTTCTAAAGTTTTCTTTATAAAAATTTTTAGTGCGTCAATACGATATTTGTCTTACGAGCGTTGTTTAGCAATGTAGGATAAAAGATGTTAGTTTTCTTAAGAATTAAAAAATTGGTATTGTAGAGAGACCTAAATGTAACGACTGATGTATATAGTTCCAGCGAATGAACAGTTTTTGGTGAAAATTATGTTAAAATAAAAGTGTCTTTTTATAAAAAGTCTGTTAATTCATCCTGCAATACAGTGCACTGTATTCAATCTAAAGTATTCAAAGAGCCACGAAAAGAGCAAAGAGCCAAAAAAAACCACGAAACGTTAGTGGAAACCTCAAACCAAGGGATTCCCCGTCAATCCCTTAAGGGGAATATTGTAACAATAATAAATTTGTTTCGTATCTAAACTATCTATCCTTTCTGCAGTAACTTCAACAACATGTTTTCGGATAAATTTCAGAGTTGAAAATGTCACCATCTCAAACGTTACCTTTTATTACAAGGTGTCACAACAAACAAGCGTCCAGCAATTTCAGCTGTTGAAACAGCTGCGTCAGCTTAATTTTGAAACTGTAGCAAAGTTAAAACTTCCTAACAACATCGTAAATCTCTTCTGTTACCTCTACTACCAAGAAATGGTTTTCGCTAAGCGTATATTTTCTCCCGCAATATCAAACACTGAGTTTTGATATTTATAGCTTTCATCTTCGGCAATTTATGGTACTAAATAGTCAGACTTAGGAAGAAGTCTGCGTCAGAGCTTTTACTTCCTACTTTAAATTCTATTAAATGACAAGTAAAATTGCCCACTTTAGTTAAATTGAAACTATATTGATCGAAAAATTCTCCCTTCCAATACGAAATATACTTACACAATGTGCGCGAAGAGTTTAGGGTAATACAGTAAAACCTGCCTATAACGATATTGCAAGGACCTAGAAAATGTATGGTTATAGACAGCTTGAGGATTTGAGCATCCAATGTTTCTGTGCGAGTGCATGTATTAATATACTAACATATTTTATTGCGCTTATTGATTCATCTTACAAATAATATCTGATATAAAATTGCATTTTATAAACATATAAAATATCCAATTTTACATACATATAAAATTTTATATTTAAATTCTTTTTGAGAACTTCAAAAACGAAACTTTTTGTTGAAAACTTCGTCATCATCGTCATTTACGTCACCTTTAAATAGTTTTCATTTGGTATTCGCTTTATTTTGTTTCCACAGCATCTCCAAAGTCTTTTCTTTTCTTTTTTTCATCAAATAGCTACTTTTTCATAAAAGTAACTGTCATCGACTGAAAATCGCATATTTTTCAGTAGCATCAACTTGCTGTAGATCTTGATCGATTTCCGAATATTATTTGCAGTTTTACTTCAAATGTCAATGTGTTACGCCGTGACGTCCTAGATTAATACTGGTAACACATAAAAAGCGAATTTCAACGAACAAGTGGTCAATCTGAAGTGCTAAATGTGAATGAACAGGTTAGTGTGTACCAGGTCAGAGACAAGAAAAATCTGTGCACACTTCAATCACTTTTCCCCTGGATCCATCTCCCAGAACAGGCTATGGTTTTCTGCCCCCTCCTTCCAATTCTACAGTTCTATGACATTAATTGACCATAGGGTGTCGCTTTCCAAGAAAAAAAGTGGGAACTTTCGAAAGAGGTAAAATTATCATCACAAACAAGTGAGTCTAAAAAGTTATTATCCGTGCAGGCAAGTTGAAAATACATTGAATAAATAGGAATTCTGCCGGGACCTTAGAAAATATCGTTACAGGCAAGTTTATTGTTATACACAGGTTTCACTGCATAATGAAAAGCACCTAGTATTGTTTTAAGTAATTGGAATTTGAATCATATTGAAAAAATGAAGTAACTGGAAACTCATGTCTCCTCCCACTTACCGATTGAGTCCATATTCAGGTACATTCATGTAATTTTGGTCTAAAAATATAGGAAATTTCTTTTGTTTAGCTATATGCGTTTTTGCGTTAAAGCGTACGCAGACAGAACGCCACCCCATGCCCCCGTCCCTGTTGCCATTACAGCTACCGAACCGGTTGAATGGACATGGGGGCACGACCAGACAGAACCGGTTTGGTTGCTGTAATGACATCAATCACGGGGGCATGGCGCGGCGTTCTGTTTGATGTCATTACAGCAACTGAACCAGTTGAATAGGCATGGGAACATGAACAGACAAGAACGACAGACGATCAATCCTTTGAGGAATATGAAGAAAAATTTTAAATAAGTCTACATGTCTGTTGATAAAATTGGCTACATCTACCTAGTTCCTTGGATAACATATTCACATGCACATGAACTGACTTATATACACACTACCCGTAAAGTGATTTTAAGCGAACATTTGATAGAAATCTAACTCCCCATGCCAAATTTTCTTTGCTTACCGCGTTAAGATTTTAAGTTATCAGGCACATAGTTAGACGGGCATAATAACAAAAATGGGTTATTCGGAATCAGAGATGTTTAAAGCGTATAGAAATTTCAAAATTTCCAGGAATATGTTCTGACGATTATAGCACATTCCCCTCTTCTTTCAAGAAAAAATAAAATGTTGTAGACTTAATTTTTTGGTTAAGCTTTATATAAAAATTATTTCTCATTATATTGAACTGCTTTATTTTATCTCTTTATGTTGCAAACAGATTCTTCAGAGCACTGCAAAATACAATTTTACCTTCATGTTCATTTATTGTGGAAAATAATATCAGTATATATTAGCATGTATTAATTGCTTTGCCATTTAATAATATTGAATGTTAATATATAATCGTAAGTATCAATTTCAAAGGTACAGCATGATATTCCAGAAACGCTGTTGACAAATATATATTATCGTTAATTTATCAAATGTACTTTCTTGAAACTATTTCTTAATGCTCAAAAATACAGGGAAGCATTAAAACATTCCTGTAAATTAAAATACATCTCTTTGTTTCCAGGACAGAATGAGAATTTTAAAATTGTACTCTCCTTGAAAATAAAAATGACTTTCTGAAAGAAAAATTTATTACTTCAAAACACGAAATTGTGATACATTTTTTTGTAAATTATATGTTTGCAAAAGTAAAAATAGTAAAGGACAAACGATTCATTAAAAGTTAAGGAATGGAAGTTAAATAATAACATGTTTAAATGCTGTTTTCTTAATAAGTAAGTCTCATGTAGAGAAACTTGTCTGTACAATCAAAAGTATGATTTATAATTGGAAGTGATTATTTGCAGGAATTGTACCTGCGAATAAAACGTTATTTGCAGGTACACTGAACCTACGGATAAAACATTATTTGCAGGTATATTCTACTTACGGATTACTTGCAGGTTTTTTCAAATTCAGTATGCTTTTGTAGAAGTTTTAAAATTTTCTTTTTGTACTTTAAAGTTCTTTCTTTGTTTATGACATTATTAAAAGAAATATTAATGCTACTTTGTGAGAATTTTCAGTTTCTCGTCGGAGACATGCGACGTTTTCATTTCACATTTAATTTTGTCTTGAGAGCTGATTTCTAATTCATTTGATTGAATTTGGTAGAGAAAATATATTTACTGATTTTTTTCAGTCTTAAAATTAAACCACATGGTAAATTATCAATAAAAAACAAATTTCAGATCCTAATGAGCTCCAAAGACCCGAAAGATGTCTTACGAAATTTTAAACTTCCCTTTGCAGTTGACGGAAACCCTAAAGTCAATAAACAAAATCTGCTGAAATCCATTTACAAAATGCAAATTTACATTCAAGAAAATGCCGAATTAACCGTCGTTAAAAATTCTAACAAAGGGTGAAAAGCTAAAGAAGGCAACTAAACGACTCCGTACCTTTTCATAGCGCGGCTGAGTGGCTTAGTCGTAAAGTACTTGCTTGCAAACCGAAAGGTCCTAGGATCGAATCAGCTTCTTTTTTTGGTACTCGCAAACTTAAACAAATCTGTTTAAGAAGTTGAAATTTCCTTATTCATTTTTAAAAGAGGTGTCTATAAATTAATTATTTTATTTTATTTCACTCTTTGTTTTCTAAACCTTGTTAATTTTCAAGAATATTTTAAATAACTATATTCTTACTCCCTTTCCACTACTCAATGCTTGCATGTGATTTAAATTTAAAATTGTATGAATATTTGCTTCGAGGTCTCTTCAATTACTCCTATAGAAGAAAAATAATTTGAACAAAATATACACTGCTAATAAATAACATTTTTTCCAAAGATACGGTACCTTCTAATCCCATAATCCAAAAATAAGTAGAATTCGATAATAAACAGCATCTCTCTACTTCAGTTTTTAACAATGGATTTAAAAAAAAATTATTAAATATTTGTAGAAATGAAAAAATGGTTCGAATGTAAGTCTAGCAATGAGAAATAATGTCTAGAATTATATTTAAACATATTTTTTATTTTGTTAAAATTAGAGAAAAAAATTACGACCACTCATTATTTATTCAAAACAGTAAATAATATTTTATCAGCAGATATTTTAATCGTTGAAACTAATTCCAGTTCATCTGGTATAACTAAGGTCATGAGTCAAGAACTCATAAAGGAAGCCAAAAACACGCAGTGTTCCTCAGGCGGTCACCCTCCCAAGTACTGACCGCGCCCGGTGTTACTTAGGTGCTAATTAGGGTGATCGGACAAGAACCGGGCGTTGGCGCTCAGTACCTGCAAATAACGTTTTGCCCGCAGGTACTGAACCTGCAAATAACGTTTTATTCGCAGGCACAGTACCTGCAAATAACGCTATCCTTTATAATTAGTAATTCAATGCAAATGTACTAATAAAATTTTAACCACGTTAGTCGTTATCGAACAGAAAAAATTAAGTTTTTTTATTGGTGTCGGTAAAAACCAATTCAGTTTTTTTATTCTTTCCTATTTTTAAGAGCATTGGAAATTTCTTTGGTATATTTGACAATCGGATCAGAGTGGAGTTATTTTCTCAAAAAAATCTTCCGGTTTTCATGAAAAAGAAAGCCCAAAGTAAAAGACACTTTAGAATAACATTTCATTAAAGTACGCTACTGTTCATAGACTAGGAAGAAATAACCACAGAATACCTTTGTTGAATTAGGAAGTGGATATAAAGAGGATTAATGTACTGTAACTGGATTTAAAATATAAGATGTTTAAATTCTTAAGCACTTGTAATCTTTTTAGAAGAAATTTAAGCTCTTTTATCATCATCAAAGATATTTATATTTTTATGTAAATTTCTTTGAAAGCTAATTGTTTTAGAAATGTAACAAATTATTATAAAAGCAAATTATCCATAAAATGGTATCGAATAAATTTAATAATAATTGGTAATGGTATTTTTTCATTATCGATATATTTAAAATAAATTATCAAAACCATGAGACAGTCCCCTACCCCCAACCACTGGACCGATTCCAACATTTTTTTATTTCGTATGAAAGCTTATGACGTCTAGATATGTCATCAACGTTCGCCTGCCGCCCTCCACTTCCCCCATAATATTTGTAATGAGATCAAAGACCATTCTAATGAAATACTGAATCGACTTCTCGGAATCTTATCCATATTCATAACCACAACTATAATAATATTTTTTTTATCGTGAATCATTTCAGCAGTGTAGCGATTTTCAAGTTGATATGTATTCAGATATGATCAAGAAATTTTTTTACTACTCATTAGTATTTGTTTAATTATTTTAAATGCATTAAGCAGTGTAATCCGAATATTTATTTTATCGGAATCTTTAACTCAATCTGCAATAAAATTTATTTGTCGTTCCAAACATATCTATTTGCAACGATGAAGCATACATAACACAAACATCACAGCTACATTTACTTGAACACATCCAAAATTTTTAAATCCATTTGAGCAACCAATCGTATTGCAGCTGACATCCAATCTTACAGAATGTTAACAATCCTTATTTGTTAAGCTAACGAGACACCAATGGATTGCAGAATCATCATGCATTTAATTGCCCACTGCGTTTTCCTGCTAGAGTAATATCCCCCATAATAATCGTAATGAGATCAAAGACCCTTCTAATGAAACACTGAATAGAGTTCTCGGAATCTTATCAATATTTCATAACCACAACTATATTAATATTGTTTGTATCGCGCATAGTCTGAGCAGTGTAGCGATTTTGAAATTGATACGTACTCCGAATGATGATCGTGTTAATGGAAGGATATTCTCAGAATATTCCTTTACGTGTAAAAATTTATCAAAATAATTGGTTACCACTATGAATGTGATATTTTGGATAAATTGTACTTTTGATAAATTTATTTAAAATTTTTTTAAATGGACAGTAACATTTATTGCATTTGACAGTTATAAAGGAATGTTCTATTTTACCAGATATAATCTTTAGAATTCGAAACAGAATATGTGCTTAGCAGATTTTAATACATGGCAAGTGTTAATTGACTTTGGAATCTCCATTTAACGCTTATTTAATAATTCTAAATTATTGAACGAATATTATGCTTAGCATTATGTATGCTTTATTTAATAATACTAATTATTAAATAAGGCTATAATAATTTAATTGCTTTCATAAATGATGAGAATCAATTCTTTGTCAATAAAGTACAATTATTTAGAAAAATTTTGTTTATTATTTAAAAAGATTCGTAAGCGATCACTTTATATAATTGAAAACGTTTCTAATCTTATGAAAGTTGTCACTTTCGTAATAGGATAAACAGATTAATTTATTAAATATGATATTGTTAGTAACTGATTTCTATCAGAGGGGTCAAAGCATCTCAAAATTCATGTAGCACTTCAGATGAAATGGAAGGAAGTATACTTTTTATATCAATGAATTTATTGTACCACTCTATTTAGAATTTTTTTGACGGCTTAATTGCCAGGAGTGTGGCGTTGCGATTTCGAAAATGTTTAACTTGGGTTGCCATAGGATTATCTCTGAAAACACATAGGTAGAATTTCAATATCATGAACAGCAACAATTTCTTCACCTAGACTAAAATTGGAAGAAACCAGCAGAAGAATGGCAGGAAATATTTTTGAGAGAACTATCTGCAAATAGTAATTTAAAGAGATAAGTAGACAGCAATTCACCAGGAAGGAAACATTCCGATAGAACTTTCATTTAATTTAGCATACTTGGAAATCTTCAGATCTGCCGCTAAAATCTTGCTGTACCAAGTGGAATCATCTAATTTTTTTTTAGGATTGTTATAATAATATCAGTAATCATGGAAACGGGAAGAAAATTTACTCTGAGACTGAAATATCTTGTATCAGCTTGCGCCCATCAAATATAATATGGCAACTACTTTCCACAGAAAATTATGTCTAGTGTCCATGGTAAGTTGAATATCATATTAGTGTAGAATATCTTTGCGAAGGACTTTCTTCTTCAGAAGGCAAGTGCTATTACATAATCAGCATGGCTCATTCTTGACATGGCTCGAGTTATATATAAGATAAGGTAAAAAAAACAGGCAAATATGCAGGGTGAAATCCAATCTCTGATTACAAATGTTACCAAGAAACATAATAATGCATATTTTTTATTGTTATATTGACATATTTTTAAAGTTCGTTGTTGAATGGGTGGTACAGCTAGTTCCATAAACATATAACGGAAATGTTCAGAACTGCCATTAAAATCTTGCTGAACCAAATGGAAACATGTAATTTTTTTTGGGTTTGTTATAATAATATCAGTAATTAAGAAAAACAGGGACAAAATTCTCTGTGCCTAAAATATCTTGTATCAGCTTGAACCCATCAAGTATAATATGGCAACTACTTTGCGTAGAAAATTATGTCTAGGGTCCATGGAAAGATGAATATCATATTAGTGTAGTCTTTGCAAAGGACGTTCTTCTTCAGAAGGCAAGTGCTATTACGTAATCAGCATGGCTCATTCTTGACATGGCTCGTGTTATATATTAGATAGGATAAAAAAAACAGGCAAATATACAGGGTGAAATCCAATCTCTGATTGCAAATGTTACCAAGAAAGATAATAATGCATATTTTTTATTGTTATATTGACATATTTTTAAAGTTCGTTGTTGAATGGGTGGTACAGCTAGTTCCATAAACGTATAACGGAAATGTTCAGAACTGCCATTAAAATCTTGCTGAACCAAATGGAAACATGTAATTTTTTTCTGTTTGTTATAATAATATCAGTAATTAAGAAAAACAGGGACATAATTCTCTGTGCCTGAAATATCTTGTATCAGCTTGAACCCATGAAGTATAATATGGCAACTACTTTGCGCAGAAAATTATGTCTAGGGTCAATGGAAAGATGAATATCATATTAGTGTAGTCTTTGCAAAGGACGTTCTTCTTCAGAAGGCTTGTGCTTTACATAGTCAGCATGGCTCATTCTTAACATGGCTCGAGTTACATATAATAAAGGGAAAAAACAGACAATTATTGTGGGTTCCAAACTCTGATTACAAATGTTACTAAGAAAGATAATAATGCATATTTTTTATCGTTATCTTGTCATATTTTTAAAGTTCGTTGTTGAATGGGTGGTATATATAGTTCCATAAAATTAAGCAGTGAATCAATATTTAATTTTTAAAAAATGGCGAAATAAGAGAAAGAAAGAGATCTGTTCTTCCATCTGTTTTCTCCAAAAAACCAATGGAAGTGTAGACGTTTTTACGGATGTTTGCCAAACAAGTTCGTGCTATTGAAATATTTAATGATATGCAAACATATGTTAGAACTAGTTCCACAGAACAAATGTTGAAAAAAAGTGTCAAGAACTAGAATATAGCCTTTTCTTCGAAATTCTTCAAGATACACGTTTAAATTTGCAAACGTAAGTCAATCACAAATCCGATTATGATATTTCCAATTTAAGAGGATAAAATATATGCCAAAGTATAATAATATTAATAATTTTTTTGCAATCAGTACAAGAATTTTTACTCACTCTTATGACGTGAAACAGATGTCAGTTTCACTTCTAAGAGCAAAATTTTACAGATTATAAAGAAAGTATTCATAATCGTATTTTTTTTATTCAAATCCAGAATAACAGGATATTTTAACCAAATATATCAACAGTAGAGTCAGAAAAAAGTACTTTAACATTATTTATTTATTTATACTATTGTATTTCACATTGAGAAATATCTTATATAAGAAAGAAATCGATAGATTCTAGACAGAAAGATTTCGAGTAAACATCAATAATTTAAATCTTCTTTCAAACTTAATTTTAAAAATACTTGATTTTTGCATGAAACGCTATACCAGCTGTTCCGTCTTCGTAGCTTCCAATCAAAATTATTAACTTTGATGCATATCCAGAACAACCGAAAGTTCTCTCATCCGTATTCATTTTCTTGATTCATCCCCCTCCTCACACATCTGCACACAGAGAAAGACAGGTAAATTCCTACTATGGCTTCATCACAGTCTCATCGACCGCATCTCGCAGCCAATAAATCACCCTTAAAACGACCAGGGAAGTAAACACCCACAAAGATGGCCACTTGAGTCTCATCTAATCATCAATCACTCCTGCTCTATCGAGGACCTGTCAACGGCACAGATACGGGACTGAACACATTCCTCTCTATATTCCCCCAGTCCTGCTATGCGTCTCTAAGTCAGCGTCATCCTGAGAATTGTGGGATTTACGGTTTGATACAATATCTGAAATCCATGGATTGGACAGTTCTTATGAAACAAGGTGAGATAATAATTCTGTTAGATAATGATATTTTTTAAAGATAATTCAGCAATTAACACTTTCGCTTATACGAAGAACATAAAGAGAGATTCTATTGTAATTTTGAAGATAATTCGACCTCGAGATTTTGATGAATCTCTGTGTTTCAAATCTCTTGAAATCTGAAAACACATTTTTTCAAATTGTGTCTGCCTGCCTGTGAACACGATAACTCAAAAGCAGAATGAACTATACAAATGTAATTCGGTGTGTAGTTTTTGCACGAAAGGTTTCGACATGTTTCAAATTTTGAAGGAGATTCGCCAATGGGATGTCTGTCTGTCTATCCGGTTGTCCGTTCGAGTGCGTGAAAATAAGATAACTCAAAAATGCATCAAGCTATACGAATAAAACATGAAATATGGTTTTCATCAGAATCGAATATATTTACCAAATGATAATCAAATCTTGTCAACGAGCTGTCTCTCTGTCAATCGGTCCATTCGTGTGTATGGGAACGTGATAACGTAGGAAAAACTAGATAAATTAAATTTCGTAAGTTGTCTAAAATATTAAATTTGTTTCAAATTTCAGACACAAGTTAAGGAGGAAAGGTTTCTCAAGGTAAGAGGTTTTTTTAGGGCTGTGGTTTCTCTTCGAAAACACCTTTTTATGAGATTTTCTCTTATCCAGACAGCAGTCTTTTGACGATTTATCAGAAAGAATGCGTTTTTAGTATTTAATCTAGAAAATAGATGACAGCACCAATTCTATTTTTACCCCTAATGGATTTATACCGTCATTAGCATGGTTTTAACGAGAAAAAAATGTGAGGGGGAAAGAAAAAGGCCATGAAGGGGCTAGAAGGCAAACTCGATTTCCCCTCTATACTAATCTCAAAACTCACTATGAATAGGGGGAGTTGGAATAGATAGATTAGCCTGAACATTGATACACCTCATGAATTTTGAAGATAGAAGTGGCTCAAGATGTTCACATTCCCTCACATAGATGCTACTACAACCTATAGCACACGACATACTTTTCGGCCATGTTTAGTCAAAAGTTAGGTTACGAACCAATCAGGGCGTTGACCTTCTCGTTTAAGTAATTTTTACTCTAAATATGTATTGCGTGATTTTTTTGAACTAATTGCGTTTTTCGGTTAGGGAATATACTCCAAATGTAGGGAAAAAACATTTATTTTTCTCAACCGCAAAATTAGGATGAAAAATTTGCTTTTCTTTCTATGCTTCTTCATATCGGCAACTGGCATTGCCTTAAATATACTACTCAGTGTGAAATACTCATTATTAAGTTAAAGAAAAAATTTAGTTTGCAATACAGTTTAACTGACATTGAGATTTTGTTTCCCTTTACAGACTATAACATCTTTTCTTTTGAAATGAAACCATTTCTGGGTTAATTGTTTTGTATTTCTAAACGTACGTTCAAGAATATAGATTATAATTATTTTAAATTATCACTGCTGAAACTAAGGATTAATGAGATACAAAACGATAATTTTAGAGCTTAATAAAGATTTCTGTTCTCACCAACAAAGTTACAATCTTCATAAAAAGTTTTTTATTATCTTAAAGAATTGTATAAATTTTAAAGTGTTATTTGCAAACAATTACCTGAAAATTATAAATATTAAGGTTTTGTAGCAGTGTATATTATAATGATGCTCACCATAAAAATATATTCTTATTTACAAGATTATGCGTAACGATAACAAGTAAATTCACAAAAAATTATGAATCAATTTAAAACTGAAACAAAACATATATATCTTCTGTTAAAAATCGATCACAAACTTGAAATTACTATAAATTTTGATAAAGTATTGGAAAATAAAGAATATCTCTTATTTTTAACAATATATACAAGGTATACACTCTTACCGTGATCCAATAGCTAATTTCTAAATCGTTAGAGATAAACATATAGTTAAAATTGTAAAAAAATGCTTTAAATGACGGTTAATGTTGTTTGAGTTAGTAAATATATTGCTGAAAAGATTTCTAAATTTAGTTTTATAAACGGTCTTATCGGTCATATTTAATTAAACATTGGTGACACGCTTCAACCTACGATAAAAAACACCATTGTTTTATGACCAAAATTGACCGAGTTATAGCTGTTGAACCTAAATGGGGGTCGTATTATAATTTAATTTAAGGAACAATTTGAAAAAGCAAAATGTTTGGATGAAATTAAAAATGACATTGTTATTTTTTTTATTGGTTTATGTATTCAATAGAAAAATATGAAATAGATATTCAGCTTGCACATAAATAATAATAGAAATCCAATACAGCTTGTTTGATAAAAAAAACATGATTTCAATTAGCAATTGACGGTCAAATGATGCATTCAAGACGATTTAAATTCTGTAATTAATTCCTGGCCAGATGTACATTCACTCAGATAAAGTGTAAATAACAGAAACAAAACTATTAACACACAGATACCCTTTTAAACTGAAAAACAATTACTCAAATGAAAAATAGGTTCTGCATATAAATGAAAAATATTGTTTCAAGGAGCTGAAATTTTGAATAATAGCTGGTTTGTGACATATTAGACATAATTATCATTTGCATTTATAAACCTAAATATCCTCGTTTTTCTCCCTTTACGAACAACTGAGTTCCCTTAATATCCTGTTAATATTAATATTAAACATTTTACAATCTCAAACACAAAGTGTAAGTTTTTTGCTATGTTGAGTGCAAAAAGTATTCATAGTCCCCTGAAATGCAAATTCTGCAAATTAGAGATAGTTCTTTAAATAAAATGACTAAAAAATAAGAATAAGAAAATAAAATAGAAGAAAGGAATGTTTAAGAAGAATAATTATATATTAAAAAAATTTTAAAAGCAGTATTGATACCTACTAATGTAATGTATTCAAAAAAAAATTAAGTTTAAAAACACATCAATGTATAATTTCAATTTGCAAAAGACCCCTTAAGATCTCTTTCGAGACTCCGAATTTAGCTGTAAAATTTGTTTTAAATAGTAATTTTAAACGTTTCACAAGTCAGTCAATTTTAGTCATAAAACAATGGGGATTTTTTTACCGTATGTTTTAAGGTGTCACCAATTACTTATTAAATATGACGGATAGCATCAAGGGACCGTTTAAAAATTTAGAATTCGTAACTTTTTTCAGAAACGAACGACATTAAATTTAATTCTTCCCGTCATTTAAAGCATCTTTCCTTTGAACAATATTTTTTATCTCTAACGGTTTAGAAATTAGCCATTGGATCACGATAAGAGTGGAGATCCTGTATAACAAACGTAAAGAAACATTGCATTTTCAAAGAAATTTAATCTTCTTACAAAACTAAAATAAGAAAGAAAAAATTCTTCATTCACTTTTAAACTTCATTTCTTTTGTGTTTAGAGTTCTCGCACTCTTGAAAAACTCTTTGAGAAACTCAACAATAAAAAGAACTTGTTAACCGACAGTTCAATTTCCTTCTCTGTTCTTTAGAGAATGATTTTTTCCCTGCTTGCTTTCTAGTTGAAATCAATTTCCCACTTTGTATCTAAGCTGTTATCTTGCCATTAAAGCCCAACTAAAGACATTTTTCATGCCGGAGAATTTTATTTTCTCAAAACAATGCAAAAATAAAGAATTCCTCTTTATTTTTTTTCTGTCCTTAAAATTCTATTACCGTAAAACGGGGTTATTTGCACTCGTAGAGACAAGTAGGCACCATCGCAAAAACTGAAATAAACTGATTAGGAATGTGGGATTACGATTTGTTATAGCTTCTTGGCAGTACTGACTAGTGTATTTGATTCCTTATACGCATATAACAATAATTCTGGAAATTACAGAAGGAAGAGGAGATGGGCCAGTTTTTGAGCGAAAATTTTAGTGCTGAAATATCTGTCTCTGATGAATGAAGTATGATATTTCTGAAGGGAAGTGAATTTAAATGTGAAAGATAATAAACATATCTTTAATTTATTTGCTTTGGATATCAATTATATTTGTCTGTTAAATTGTAAGTAAATTTTTTCTGACCTGAGGTAATTTAGCATTGGAAAAGAAGGATTCTTTCTACCATAGAAATTTGCGGTAATAAGAAACGCCAATTGGTTTTTAAAATTATTTTTGTATTAAATAATAGGAAGAACAATGTTTGCTTTAGCTGCAAATATTCCCTGAGTGTATACTAGAAAGTTACAGACTCTTAAATGTATGGAGTTTTCTCCAGAGATTTTAAAAGCTTTATTAAACGCCATTTCAGAATTTGAGGGTAATTTTAAAGAGATAGAAACTTTTTTGGTACACCAAGCGAACAGATAGTTACAAAAGAAAACTAAGTCATATAAGGAGACAAGGAAATCCCCTTGTTTTCTCCAATGAGAAGGAAAAGACCTTTGCAACCTGTCGGTTGTCGAACGACTTTGACCTTTGTCGGTTTTCCTGTCACCAACCGACATATTTAAACTGGAAAAGATTCGTCCGTGAGAGTCATTAAAAAAACCTATATTCAAGAAAAATAAAAGCTGTATGTTTGAAAATTATTAAATGCTCCGTGTGTAATTGAATCGTATATTACAGAAAATACATAAATCAATATTTTCAAAATGCTGGGAACTTCAAATATCTGATTTATTTCTTGAATTAATTTATATGCACTTATAATGTTATTTAATTGACTCGCCATTTCTTCACTCATTATGTAAATACCCATTTAGAATGTGAAAGCAGCATAAATAGAATTTGAAAAAAAAATTAATGATGTGGTTTCTGTAAACAAAGATTCAGTTGTATGCTAATAAACTTCTAAATTGGAATTTTGTTACCAGGACTGCTCTTCTTTCTTTTGTTTTTTTTAAGTATAGAGCCATAGTTTGTTTCTCAGAGATCTTACGTGCTCTGAAAAACTGTGAAATCATTTTGTGAAAAGCAGACAAAAATATTCATCGTAACTTTATGAGTCAAAGCAAAAGAATGCAAAGCTAAAAAATAGAAAATTCGAGTCTTAGAATAGAGAGTAAAAATAGGTCCTAGAAATTTCATTTAAGCATTAACATTTAATAAGGTTTGCAATAAAATCTAAAGTGTTTCAGAATTTTTCATCGCAGGAAGGAATAATCATTAGATGTTTTACGAAAGTAAGTACTATCTGATTGGTTGGTTGGTTTTTTCGCCGCAAAAGCCATTAACTTGACTATACTGCGTCAGACTAAATTGTTTGAAAATGTTAAATACTATCTGAATTTTTATCTTTCGATTTGCAAGAAATATTTCACTTCGTAAATAATAATTTGCATCAACCATTTTACGATATGTAGCATTCTCCGAACTCTTTTCTATTAAAAAACCACATTCGTTTCTCTCGCCATTTCGATTCACCATATTCTATAGAAAATTGGGCATATTCAGATCACCAAAGAGGCCTTTTTACATCACCGACACAAGTTGCGCTAAATGCTACAATTTAGGAACCTAAATAAGAAATTTAATAATAGTATTTGTCTGTCCCTTTACATTATTTTATTTTCTTATTTTTATTAATTTATTCATATTCAGAAAACCTGCTCATACTCATTGAAATCCAACTGCTGAAATACGTCCCCATATTTTTTCCATTAAAAATGTTGTTAAACAAGGGACAATAAATATTGAGTGAATTCGATAGAATCACATACCCTAAATAACGTCCGATACAATTTTAACGCACTTCTCCAAATTTTTCAAGTGATAGCTAGAACGTGAGTGTGAAATTAAACGCTTTTATTTTCATACCTGGACAGGTGACTGTTAAAACATTTCGTTGATTTTTTGTGTGGAACATAACAAACAATAGTGACTACTGTTTTGCAACGAGCACTTTGAGCTCCGTGAACATCATATATATACACTCATCTTAAAAATACAAAACAATTTTGACTACAGTATACTTATTTTCGCTAAAAACATGCGCTTCATGCCCAGAAAATTAAACATTAATTCAATAAAATTCCAGAAATATTGAAATAAATCATTCTTATTAACCAGCACAAAAACTTTAAACGGCCTGGAAAAGAAATAAGAATTTATAAGGGACTATTACCCATTCAAACCGTTTCCATAAAAGCACCGCTGCCAGTTGCAAAAAAATTAATTGATAAAAGACATATTTGGAAACAAAAATGTTTTCATTTTATTCTAGATAATAATGGCAATGACAAGGGACAGCCATATCTTTCAGGAAACTAATTTCGTACCCTTAATATTTTTTGATCGTCTTTCTCTTGGGGAGCTCTTTGTCATTAGTAAATTGGAGAGACAATTATTTTACTCTTTTTTGGCAAAAAATAGCCCAAAATATCGAATAATATTTTTTGAATAGTTATTTCAACCGGTTTAATTAACACGTGAAAGATAATAAGTCAACTCTAATTCAAAAAAGGAAAAAAAAATATTTTAATTATTTTAGTGAAGGTTTCTCAGAGGATTTATGCGTTTTATTTACAATTTTTTGAAAATAATCATATATCTTACTGCTGAGTATATTTTCTACACCTACAGTTTCAGTTGGGTATATTTTTTGCAACTTATACGAAATGTGTAAACACTTTTCACCCTTTGCACTCTTATGTCGAGTCATACTCGACATTCTGAATGATGCATCTTTTGCACATTCTTATTGGATAGTGCTTATTATAAAAACCATATAATAGCAAAAAACATAGATTAATTGTTAGGAATTGAAAAAAATTGATATCAATATTTTTCAACTTCCTAAAGCGCTAAATCATTCCTTTCACTCACACCTGTTAATTAAGCATTTTAGTTATATTAACGACCCGTTTTGAAGCAACACGAGGACTAATTTGGGACCGACCTCATGACGAGGACGACACCTGAGCTGGCACCCTCCTCTCTAAACTTAAATGCCACACCAAAGGGAGGACATTTGGCCACTACGTATGATTTAACGCTCAACAGCCCCCATAGAAGGCGGATCTTCAGGTTTCGAGACTGGAAACCTCCGGCCCCGAAGCCGATATCTTACCACTAGGCCACCGCGGCCCTTAAGCATTTTATTATCTTTCGGAGTGCAAAGGGTTAGAAATGTTTTTACTCCACTTTCATAAAATGATCTCGTCTTAGTGAGCATTATCCGAAAAGGAACAATTCACTTTTATATAATATAAGAATTGCATAGAAGGCTCTATATTGATCATCCTGAAGTGCAAATTTGAAAGATTTTGTTAAGAAAGAAAGTTGGCATTTTAAAAACATTCACATTCAATTCGCAAACTTCCTGGGGTTTCTTTTAAAACACGACAATATTTTACGCTAACTTCAAAATTATATATTTTTTTGGTAGATTTTATAATATAATTAATCTTTCTCGATAATGTTCATGGAAAATAAGAAAATTTGATGTGATATAATAAACTAGTTATGGGATGGTGGGTTGTTAATTATGAAACATGAATGCAAGGTAGGTGCCCAATGTTAAAATTTAGATTAATATATATATATAAATTACTAAATCAATACTGGGTGCTGAAATATAAAACACAATAATATGCAATTCTAGCTACACTCTTATAAATCACCTACCTTTGCAGACCTGAAAAAATTGGCCACTAAAATAAATCATCTGAAAACATTTGGAACATTGCAAATTGCGAAATCAAATTAAAGAAATTAAAACAGAATCAAATTAGAATTTAAAATAATGTTTATTTAATAATCGTTAAAATTAAGTTTTACTGCCATGTTTTACAAAGGATATATTTTGATTAAGATGCACACAAAATGACAGAAAGAACAATTCACATAAATTCACAAATTGAAATAGCTGCAGCTTTTAAAAAGAAACAAAAGACAATAGCGCTATCATCAAAAACTAAATTTTTTTATGTAAAGAATTTTTTAGCTCCATTAATTTTCAGAGCCAGAATAGGAACAGGTGAAGTCGTATTTCTTTGTCAAGCTTGTAGTTCCAACGAAAAATCACAAGATTTCAAGCATGCGTAATAGGCCTAATGTTGCCCAATAAAACTGTAGATTTGGAACTCACTGGTAGTTAGCCAGTTTGTTGGCTGTAATGCTTTACACACCTTTAGTTTCACTATAAGATTTTTGGCGATGAACTATGTCGAACATAAGCACTGAAAAAACTGTTGCAGGCTTACACGCCTGAATTTCATCAGATCGCAAATATTGGCGGACGTCCCACACTGCACAAGAACTCAGTTGCGATTTTCGCCAGAATTTGCATGGCTGATCTTGCAAGCAACACGACTTGTAGAATATATTTTTAAAAAATGACGCTGCAGATTACTACCAAACTTTTCACTTCTCCAGAAGACAAAAAGAAAAAACAGCAAGGGCTAGCACCCAGAAGGCCTAACGACCCTCCAGGAGCCCGCAGGTGCGATCATCTCTTCTCGTTATTTCAAACCATAAAAAAATCACACAAAGGAAAACGCTTCCAGTGAGATGTCAAAGCCTAATAACATATAAATTCATCCGCAACAAGATGGCGAGTAAATATTCCCGTTGAAAAATTTTGATTTATAAATTAATACAGTTGATGATAATAGTTATAATTCAAAATTTAGTAAAATTATTTAATTAGATTTAAATAAACTAAAATAAAAACATATTTTGCATTAAATAGAAAGGCGCATATGCAGCCGAATCTAATAAAATACAAAAACAAATAATAGAAATTTAAATTAAAATAAAATAAATTAAAAGAAAAACAAAAAGAAAACAATGATCAAAATAGAAAATAATGAAAACGATAAACGTTTTTGAGCGCAAACGCAGCAGCAAAAAGTAATTGCTTCAACAGAAATTTTTTAAAAATGCAACAAAAACTATAAAATAAAAAACCAAAAATTCTCTAATACTTAGAACACTTTAATTAGAAATTATTCAAAATGGAAAGGAACTAAAATGGCGCAATCATCAGAAACCACACTCCATTTTTAGTTCACAAAAAAGGACAAGATTTTCTGTGGAAAGGAATGACAAAAAGTCAAAATTTATTCCTTCCTGTGGTCTGAATCTTGTCCGGCCACCAAATAAAGAACATAAATCCAAAAAATTATCATATCCATAATCAGAAGAAAGAGATAAAAAAATTTTACCTTCTTTCAGAAGCAAGCCAAACAGAAAAAGAAGAAATTACTACAGTTGATAAGGCAGGAAATAATTTTTGCATTATGTGTAAACTTCACTTCAAGGAAATAATGCTTAATGAATATAATTCAAATAATACGTATCAATTAATAAAATTTGGAAGAAAAGAACTTGACAAAAGAATGTTAGCACTTGCTGAAAAGACTAAAATTAAAACCAGTAATGTAAATTAATCTTACATTTTTCCCACTATAAAATTTCATAAAAATCCCTTAAAATTTAGATTTGTTACTTGTAGCTCTGGTAGTTATAATTATTATTTTGGCAAATTCTTCTTTACATTTCTAAAAATTATTCTTAAAAAAAGTAAAGAGGAAGGGAGCTTCATTATTGACAATAACACTAAAATTTTGGACTTTATCAAAGAAAATAAAATTTTTAGCATTCATACATTTGTTTTCGAAAATCTTTTTACTAGCCTCCCACAAAATAAATTAATTGAAGTGTGCTCTAATTTATTTGATTTATACATTAATACTGATTTAATTGATAAAAATAAATGGTTAGAAATTTGCAGGGTAAATATTTGTGAAAATTATCTCTTTAATGGAATTAACTACTATAAGCAGGTTCTTGGTATTCCTATGGGTTGTTGTTTTTCAAGTGCACTAGCCAATTTATTTCTCCACTCATTTGAGGGAGATTTAATTAATAATGAAATTGTTTGTGATTTTCGTTTCATTGATGACCTTTTGGTCTTTAATCATAATAATGTTAGTTAACTCCATTTTTAGCTGCTATCCAAAAGAACTCAAATTAAATAAAACTAATAATGAATTGAACAAATGTAATTTTTTCGATTTAGAAATTGAAATTTTGAATTCAGATATTTTAGTTGGAATATTTGACAACAGGAAAGAATTTAATTTCAAGGCTATTTCACTTTGCAACTTTCAGACAAGTCGTCATTTTAAAATCATAAAGAACTCTATCTATTCTCGAAGTAATAGGATTAAACACATTTGTAATAATCACTCTACTTTAGTTAAAGCCTTAGGTAATTTAAATAATAACTTAAATGATAACGGATTCCCTTATTGTTTCCTTAAACTTGATCTCTTTATTAAAAATATTTTTTGTTCTCCGGAGAAATAGTTCGAATTTTTCTTCATAGATGGAGTTACTGGCTAGCTTCTAGATCGTCGATTGTTTTTTATCTATAGCGTTCTTTTTCTGCT